>JAVIWB010003639.1:0-500551 GCA_031893035.1 Dermolepida albohirtum
TGGGCCTTAGTTGCTAAATTGTCATTAAGATATAATAAATAAAATTTCTTCATAACATTTCCTAGAAGTGTAATTCTTTTTCTTACTACTTCGTCATTTTATTATAACTATAAATTTTTCTTTAGTTTGAGTTTTGATCATTAGGATGCAATAGTGCTTTAAATTATGTAACATTTTTTCTCTACCGATGCAGAGTGGCCATCTCAGTGTGCACATGTTCCTCTATACACATACATTTGCTTTGTGACAGTTACAAAGCACTTAAAATAAGAATTCCAGTAAATATATTATGAAACGTTATGAGAAGCAGTGTTCTTATTTATTATTTCTTAATGATGAAGTAGCAAATAGAAAAGCCGAAACGCCCAAAAACAGTCTAATAAGAATACGGTAAAAAAAGTCGATTAAAAAGAGAAATAAAATAATTCTAAAATCTTTAAAAATTTACAAACCACTACATAAAAAATTACATATATTATCTTTAATAATCGCTGGAAAGTTTTATATAAATTTCCAATAACGTTGACACTGGAAATTTCAATAATCTTTAACGCGAATACTTGATGGATAATCATTATTTATTTTGTATTTTCCATAGAAGTACTTCTTCCTCAGTTCATTTTGAGTTAAACCAAAATCAATATTAAGAATATAATTCATATCTTGGAGTCACTCTAAATTAACTGGTATCTCTATTCTATTCATTATCACAATTTTATTTTTGCTTAATATTATTTGATGCGTTCCTATTTTCCTATTTCCTATATATAATTTTATTGAAAACAGTATAGGTTCTTACAGGCGTTTAAATTTCGCTTGTTAAAATTGATTCAAGTATTTTACAATTTCATGCATATATTTACTATCGTCAAATATTTCCCATCAGTATTTCTTCACTAGATATCAACATGTAGTTTTGAAACTCTTGTGTATACAATTAGTTTATAAATTATAAATAAAAAAGATATGTTGTATATGAAAATGAAAAAGCGTATAGAAACATTTTCGAACTAAAATTAAATATAACTTTAATAATAATAATAATAATAATAATAATAATAATAATAATATTTATTGCATTTGTAAATTTTTACAAAAGCAAAAGGCACAACATTAATAATGAAACAAAGTAAATTAAAAGAAAAATAAAGCGAACGTATTACTATTATAATAATAACGAACGAATTATTTATACAAAATTTCACAAGTTTAAATAGTCATTTAAAGAATATGATTCAAGATCAACTAGGAAACAATGCAACCTATACCTCAGCAAACTAATAGGCTGTGTGGATTTAATGAACATTGAAAGTTTATACTGTATACTTGCAAACTAGAGTAATACAGGCCCTTTTCTGTGAGAGTGAGTATGTGGATGGCATACGAATAATTTATATTGCTTGAACGTGTATTATACTGATGTGTAATCTCGGAATTTTGAAAATATTGTTTGTTTTTCATGAGAAACATTACACATTCATAGATATAAACACCATGCACAGTCAGAATATTATTTTTCCTAAATATAGTTCGACAACTTTGATTAAAATTAAGACCGAGAATCAATCTAATCATTCGTTTTTGTGCTATAAATATCCTATTTATGTATGTCACTGCTACGGCCCCATAGCACGATGCCATACTTCAATCTGGCATAAAAAGGGGCATAATATATGGTCATTAGAGTGGCGGATTAATAAGTAGATAATAATAGATTAAGAAATATTAAAAAGCAGAAAGTGTCCTCTAATTTGTGTAGGCACAAACTATTTATAGTATAAAAATTATTTCAAGAACTGGTTTAAAAATCATCATTTAAATTTATGTAATTTTATAAAATTTTATTTCTATTTGAATTACATAGAGAATGCTGTTTCCTATTTCTAAAGGGAAATGAACTGAAATTATTTTGGATATAAATTTACGCCATTTAAAGTATCAGTCAAATTATATACGAACTGGAAAATTGCACTAATGAATTTAAATTGATTTAAAGGTATTGTTTCTAGCTAACAGTGCTCCTATTTATTTCTTTATTCATTTAACTACATAGATTAAACTAATGAGGGCTCATATTTGTTTTAAATTGTCTGTAAGTGGAGTTTTTACATTGCGTTTATAATAGATTTTGCTAAAAATCTAAAAATTTATGTACAGGCAACTTCCGAACGACTATCGTGAAATAAAACATCTGAATTAGTTTTAAATATCTTAAAATTAACTTTCACGATCATACTTCCATTTCATGTTGCGCAATTTAAAATTATTTCTTAAACCAATCGATCAAAAAACAAAATACAACAATGCAAATTTGAAATCATTTCCGAAATATTATTGTAGGCATACATTAATTTTAATATTAAATTACTACGCACTAGAATTTTCTACTACATTTAGACATTTTAATAAAGATTACTTGTTTCTCAGTTTTTTTTTAATAATAATATAAGAGATAGTATTTAACAATTTTCAATTTTCTTTTACTTAAATACTTAATACATATCGCTCGTATCTCTACAGATATCAGGCGTTTCGGACAAATTCAATATTGTTCATAGATTTATTGAATATAGAAGAAGCACATATAAATTTTATGACAGTTTACGAACGATAAAAATATGCTTAAAATGATAATTAAGAGGAATTATTGAAAACGTGGCGAAAGGAAATATATTAAACAATAACTAAGTTCAATGAGGCTTGCCATTTCGTTAAATTAGTGTAATATTGAATTAATGTTTAATATAATTTTTTTCGAACAGTCTGGTAACATTTTAGCGAAATTCTTATGTCGTTGGGAGCTTATATATTTTTAACCTAATTTGTTATAAATTACCTATTCTCAAAGGAACCCGAACATTTTATCTACTTACTTTGTTAAATTAAGATGTCAAACAGACTACAAATTTTAATTTTTTCATCAACAATCACACAATTTCACACTCTTCATTATCGTAATTAAAACTTTTGCTAAAATTCATAATCCGGAATTCAGATTTCTCTAGTGTTTCAATAATTTACGTCCCAAACAAGAAGAATTTTGTTTTAATTAATATTATTTAATTCTTGCATTTATGATTAAACAAAATTTTAAATTTTGTACAACTGAATGAGATGAGTCTGTATTTTAACTTTTCGTTTTTGTTTGCTAAACAAACAGAATTTTTCAAATTTTTCTAGTGTGAATTATTTATGTCCCAAAGAAGATAAATATTGTTTTAGTTAATATTATTTCATTTTAGATTTGATGGTTATTCTAATTTCTCGAATCAAATTCAAAATTTTGTGCAACTGAAGAGGTAAGTCTGTACTATATCTTTTATTTTTTTTTAACAGAAACAATGGAATACTTAGTTGTTTGAATTAAAATTCCGATGATAATTAATGCGATTTTTTTTTAGATATACATACTACTACTACTTGAACTTTATATAAAAGCCTGATTATTGGAAAGTGAAAATTACAAGTTATAAAATTGGTACCAACCTTATTGTACCCTGCTTTAGCGAACTCCAGAGCGCATATAGCTTTTTCTTTCGTCAAATGTATGAGTTCGTTCACTAAAAGAAATTAGTCCAACTTTCAACAACTTTTCCGAACTAACATCTTCTTCAACTTGATCATCGTTCTCTTAAATCAAAATTGGAAATTGTCGCCGCCGGCCAGAGTATCAAGAACGAAAAAAAGAGCCAAACGTCAGTCTCTTCGAATATATTCACTTATCACTCGCGAAATAAGATCTAAATAGCACAAAATATGCTGGTTTAAGTACGAATGTAAGCATATAGGAAATATTGCCCTTATAAGATGCGGTAAAGGCAATTGTCAAGTATGTACATTGAAAAATCAATACAAAAGAAATATGTTGGCTTCTTTGTAAAAGTATTTCTTGCGATGCCTTCGTTGATCAGTTTTAAATTGTACACCACACCTTCTTGATTATCGAAACACCTGTGCAGGAATATAAATTAAGTATATGTATGTATTCTTCGAATGTTACTTCACTTTTCTCGTTCGTGTTCTTGTTTATCATGTAGCATCGTATATAATTATTTTTTTTTAATTTTAATTAATTGAGTAAACTATAGCATCTTTATATCAACACAATACCCGCTTACAATTTTATATTTTCCTAAATTTATTTGAAGCGATTGGCGCACATTTTAACAAGAAAAATCAATTTGATTTATCACACCTTTTTTTAGTTTAATGTTTCCTCCTTCTATTTTATTTTACGTTACAGTCGTTATTCTTCAACACTAACAGAAGCTAATGATTAACATAATAAAAGTTAGCGAAAAATTAACAAAGTTCCATTTTCACGAGGAGATGTCGACGAGCGATAAGACGACGAACCCGATGTTGACCGTCCAAATTTCTAAAACACTTTCTTGATACCGACAAGTAAAATTGATAATTATCCACTGTTGGGTTCGCGAATTGTAGTGGACACGTGCAATACAGCGGCGACCGTATGCCATCAACGTGTTCACCATGCAGCGTACGGGTGAGCACTGATCCCGACGACTCCTATCTGCCAAGGTATAACAGAGAATGCTCCAGTTTGCGACTGAGATTGAAAGTGGTCGCTCGGATGGACCAGCTGATACCGTTTAAGTCTCTCGCACAGTTTGTGCCACTGCCGTTTTCTGCTGCCTTCTCGGTCTTCGTCTTCATCTGTGGGATATACTTTTAACGAGAGATGCAATGTGTGCGGCGTGGTAAAACACAATCATGCGGTAGCAGTTCCTGCTAAGAGGGCGGGCGTCAGCTGAACGGACCAGGATATCCTTATCAGATTCTTTAGCCACTTTGATCAGTTACAGTGTACGAAAGCCGTTACTGTTATTGTTGTTCTTATTGGCTCCGTTTGTTGTCACCTCGATTGTTTTTGTTTCTTTTTTATTTACCGTTCGAGATTTCTTTGTTACCTGTACAGGTTAACACGTATCTCTTTCGCTTATCAAACTCTCCATTGTGCCTTGAAATTTAACAATTTTCAAGAATGTATTCATTGGCATTTACATTATTCTTAAGTGAAAGAATTTATACATAAAAAATAGCGTAAACGTTTTCTATGAATTCGTTTAAAATTTGTGTAAAGTACATTTTAAAAAAAGTTGAACCGCTGTACTTAATACATTATTGTATAAAATTATCTTTCGCTTTTGAAATTTTTCTAAATTTTATTCGAAATTGTATATCAGTTTATATTAATAAGAATTTGTTTATTTATTAGTTTATTTAAATGTTTGACAAATATTGCGATATTTTAACCTATTTGTTAAATTAATGATTCTCATGTTCAAACAATAACATGTTTGAATAATATCATATCTCCCTCTCTCGACCAATACATAAATGTATTGACCGACAAAGCAAGAACGCTTCTATCTTACAGATCGGAGACTATGTTTCCAGTGTATAATAGACAGAAACTTACATCTAGGCTTTATGCCAATTAAAGAATGTTAAAAAGGAATCATTCTATTATTAATAACACCCTATCAACTACATATGTTTCACCGATATCACGGATCGTCAGGTTGATTTGTGTTATTAATGAACGATTCCTTCAGAGTGTATTATCATATCTTTCGATACAGAAAATAATGAATAATATCATATCTCCCTCTCTCGACCAATACATAAATGTATTGACCGACAAAGCAAGAACGCTTCTATCTTACAGATCGGAGACTATGTTTCCAGTGTATAATAGACAGAAACTTACATCTAGGCTTTATGCCAATTAAAGAATGTTAAAAAGGAATCATTCTATTATTAATAACACCCTATCAACTACATATGTTTCACCGATATCACGGATCGTCAGGTTGATTTGTGTTATTAATGAACGATTCCTTCAGAGTGTATTATCATATCTTTCGATACGTTCATTAATAACACAAATCAACCTGACGATCCGTGATATCGGTGAAACATATGTAGTTGATAGGGTGTTATTAATAATAGAATGATTCCTTTTTAACATTCTTTAATTGGCATAAAGCCTAGATGTAAGTTTCTGTCTATTATACACTGGAAACATAGTCTCCGATCTGTAAGATAGAAGCGTTCTTGCTTTGTCGGTCAATACATTTATGTATTGGTCGAGAGAGGGAGATATGATATTATTCATTATTTTCTGTATCGAAAGATATGATAATACACTCTGAAGGAATCGTTCATTAATAACACAAATCAACCTGACGATCCGTGATATCGGTGAAACATATGTAGTTGATAGGGTGTTATTAATAATAGAATGATTCCTTTTTAACATTCAATAACATGTTTGCACTTAAATTTAGAACCAAACTCTAAGAGCCTCAGATAGGGAATATTTGTTCCTAATAGACGTATGCATATGGAAAGAATTCTTACATTTTAGTTTCATAACCACCATTCTATTGAAGTTTAATTCAGTAATACCTTAAATTTCTCAAAGTTGTTCTTTTCCTGCCTTCTTACTTATTGATTTAGAAGTAATTATTTTATCAAAAAATCCATTGATTGCTTGGAACAAAATAACTTTCGATGTTCATGAGGTTTGTTCCCTTAAAAAATAATCAAGAACATAAATATTTTATTTGAAACTAATATAAGAAACAGCAATAGATTTTTGATCGAGAATAATTAAGTTATTAATATTATTCAGAAAAGTTTACAAAAGGACTTTTTACAAATATGACATTAAGCCACAACATAAATCAACCTAATACGTAACTCCTCCCGTTGAGTTTGAAGAAAATTCAACAAATTTTAATTCTGTCCAAATATCAAGAATGATAAACACGTATGAAACACCAAACAAAGGAAGCGCATCTGATTTTCTTACATAAGCACAAACAAGATTAAAGTTATGTTTAATATTAGAAATGCTTAAAAAAACTTGAAAGCTTTGAAGAAATGATATTAATAACGATCATTACTGCGATATAGATTTTGCTTGCACTTGCTCAGTCTAACGCCGGCATTTTTATTTATTTTCACTAAACCCATATATCGACGAAATTGAGCTCGACTGTACGCAGCTAATATTGCATGGTATCGCTATCCATCACGAAACGGTATTTACAAAATTTATGTTTTTTACAGGTGATATAGTTGCGATTTTGTTGATGTAATAGCGGATCTGTTGTTTATTCTGAAATTTTTTAATTATTGCCGTCGTTCTTTTAATGGTTGCTTTTAATATATATGCGTGTATATTAATTTATTTCGAGTGCTCATATTTGCTTGATAAATTGCTATGTTGTAATAGGTGCCTGCTATTTGCACCACAATCAATGCTGCTGTTACTGTGAGTACAAGTGATATATATTTTGTAATTTTTCCTTTTTTTTATTATTATTAATAATTTGGGCATTTACGACACAATATTAAAATTTTACAATGTAGAGAGATATTCTATTGGTTTTCGAATGGTACTAAACGCACATTAAAAACGCCAGTAAAAATACTAATAAAAAAACTATACGTTACGAACGAGTCCAAATTTCATTATACGAGTATATAGTATACCTGTAAGGAAACTAATAATCTATGTATTTATTAATTTAATTTTTTATACAAGTATTTCAAATACAATGACGTATTGTGAAATTTCGAATTGGTAATCCTAAAGTTACAATGATATTTGCATATTTAAATTAATTTCATTGGCAATAAGAAGAATTTTATATTTCCTTGGATATTCGATTATGTCAATTTATTTTCGTTATGTAATTAATAGGTTATCGGGAAGGTCCATACGCATTTTTGCAATAAATGGTGCTAGTTCATGATTACAAGTACTAGAGTCATTCGCATCTATCTTTATGACAACTGAGAGTTCTAGCTTCATTCTGAAAGAAAAATTTAGCACTTAACTGAATTTTTATAATTTGATAAAAAACGGAAACTGTGCACGTTCTCCATACTTTATTTTTCTCTCGTAAAGAGGAGAATGCGCGTTGAGCTCATGAAAACTTGTTTAAAGTATGATGACGGTGCCTCGACAAAACTGTCAATATCAACGATGGTTCACGAAAATTCGTGTTGGTCGATTTAACCTTAAAGCCACTCTCCTTTATCAGAGGAACACACTAAGTTGCTCACAGAAGACGACACGGAAGATTGCAGAAACGTTAAACATTCATCATTCAAACTTTGCCACCACATTCGATTTCCCAGGAAGTCAGAAAAATTTAATTGAGTGCAAGTATAAACGCATGTAATATACTGCTCAAACGTGAGAAAAACGAAACTTCTTCACAATGAATGATAACTGATGATAGTAAGTTACTTTTTACAGCATAGAAATAAATCTGGAGAACGTGGTGGCCATCATATACTATCAGAAGGGGTTCCAACCCATCGGTTAGGAAATTGTTATCTTAAATAATTTCGAACAACCAATGGATTGTGAATGGGCAACCGCCTTTTTGAAAGTAGGACTTTGTAAATCGATATCGGGAAGCCTCTGGAGAGTAGGAAGAATTTGTGTATAATATAACGCTCAATGTCTTTTTGCATTCAGTTATCATCGACAGAAAGCTCTCCAACAACACGCTTGTTTAACAAACTCACCCAAATATTTATCATTTATCAAATATTAATTGTTTGTTAATATTTTCATTTTATTCGAGCAACTGCTATTTACTTAATTTCATAAAAAAGTTACAATGCTATAATTACAATTTGATACCCCGATATTCTTTACATGCAACTATCTTCAACGGCGAAGTCTACTTTACCAGATTTGGAAAGTGACTGAGTTGAAGAGAACAGTGTAATACGTAACGAGGAAAATTACCAGGAGAAGCATCATATTGTGACCATTGACTTTGCAGAGATGATATTATTAAATTACATATTTATAGGTAATTTCGATGGAGCCTGTGGTTGATTAACTTAATCACTGAAGGTTGACATATAACCCCTTTCCACATTAATTTTCGTAACTAAGTTGTCATATCAGCAGATTATTAATATAAATTATTAATATAAATTAAACAGTGTCGTACCTGAAAAACTACGGCAAAATACCTGTACGAAAACAAATTCTGCATACGAACCGTACCGCTGGAAGCCGAAACGCACACTGCGTTTTGTGTGCGTTTTGGCTTTCTTTATATGTAAACACTCCTATTATACTTCACTTACAACAATTCTGTAAACGTTTAAACAGTTTACTACAGAACATACATACATTTAGACTATTCAAAAACGAATGGAAATGATTATTGCATATGCGACAAGTTCGGCAAATCGTGCTTCCAAATTCTAATTAAGATTATCTATCCAAACGCATATCTAAAAAAGTTAACATGTAGTCGAAATACTAACAATTAAAAACCTATGACTAGTTATAAAGAAGAACCGCGTTTTACCATTATACAGTGAAAGTGAACAAAAAATAATGCCACAACTACAAAAATGTTACACGGTAGATCAACTTTAGGATAACATTATAAAGGAAAGGGTAAAACGAACCTTCAATGGACAAGAAGAATGAAACTCCGTTCGAACAAATTGATCATGTATCAGTAATATATTTTGCCTTCGACAACTTGTTGGCCCGCAACCTTGAAACACATTTGATATTGAACGAGCATCAGACTAAGGACCGAATTGTATAATACCATACATATCCACGTTGTACAAAACGTTTTTAATATAATCAACCTGGTTAAGAAAATAGCGAGAAAACTATATGTGTTGCAGAAAATGTAAAGAAAATTGACGCTGTTATTTCAGTTTTATTCAATACGCCTTTGTTTACAGCAATATATTGAAACAGTTGTGAAGTTAGTTTACCGTTTCAATACAATCGGTATGCATAACCTGTACATTTAGTAAGTTTAAAATTTTAATTTAAAAACACCAAGAAAGCAAATGAAGAATAAAATGTTCTAAATATAAAAAACAAATATACCATTTTCTAAATTTTTATTTTTTATTTCCAATAAGCAGAAATACCTAATTAAAAGGAAAATTATAGATGCGATTGCAATAGATTTGTAAAATATTATATATGAATTTAAATCTAAAGTATCTAACTAGGAAACATAGTACATAAATAAACAGAAGAATTATTGAAGTATTAATAAACACTTGTCAAAATAGACTGTAAAGTATCAGCATCAATGTCACAGTCGTCCGAAATGATATTAAAAAATATGCACAGCGAAGTGACAGGAATCTTGAGAAGGACGATAGTCTTACAAATATTGCAACAAAACTTAATTAAAGAACTGTTGCTTTGTCTAGAAGCATTAAAGTTGATTTTGAAACAGTAGAGTACAGCAGAGTTATGAAGATATCTGTAACATATTTGGTGATTATACAATAGAATTGCATGAAATAAATTTTCTATCAAAGATGACGAGATCTGCAATACCGGCTTTTTCTCCTCACAATGATTTGGACAAGAATTTTTTTATTGTACCAAGGCATTTCTCGCCAAATCAAAACGTGTCCCCACTCTAAATATTGATCAAAAGTGACCAAGAATGTAAGCATCGCACTTAATCTGTGCTAGGATTTGAAAAGATGATTACTAAAGCTTGTTATAATAACTCGTTGAAAGTCCTGGATATACAAACCAGAAACAAAATTCCGTGTTCCAGAATCTGTTAAAAAATTTTTTCTTCAGTTTTTTTGGGATTGTTGTGGCTGAATCAGTTTATTTTCTGAATAATGATAAAACAAGCATTGGATAATAGGAGGATGTTAAAATGCTCTTCGATATTACAGACCAATCTACGAGAAAGGAGAAAACATGAAAAATTGTTTCATTTTTACACAATTCCTCTTAACACAGATTGCACTTCGCTGTGGAAAAAATCGTCATTTTAAGTTTGAGTTATTTCTCTGTTTTCTTTATTAATTTCATTTAACTTCTTCGCTTCTTCTCTCAATTACAGATAAAGTAAAAAAACGTACATTTTTTCGACTGAAGACTGATGTGTAAAGCACGATAGCATTCTTTTCGAAGGGTCAGAATCGTTGTGGGTCCTTATAATAGATGCATTAAGTGAAGAAAATATTATATTGAATAATAAAATATTTAAAACATAAAATTTGATTTGCTCTTTTATTAGGCTAAGAATTTATCAATACGTTCTCATAAATATAGTAAATGAAAAAGGAAGGTCAGTGATGCATTTTAGGGCTTTAAAGTCAGGCCAGGAAAATCTTTGCTTATACAACTTGACATTGGGACCCATTGTAGTGAGTATATATGAACGTATAACTATCTACGAGATTTAGTTTTTAGACACATCGTCACCTACATTCCAAATTGTAGAATGACTAGAAGCTAGTGAATCGTGCGCCAGAAGTATGTGGGCTTTCCAAGTTGAAAATCAGGACAATATCAAATACAGTTTTTGATTATAAAAAATCTGTAGTGCAAAACCAAGCAGTACAAGGAAAGGAAAACCACGAAAGACCTTCCCTGACAGTGGGCCGTTTTACTCGATTCTGAGATCGGCCCAGTAATAAACCGGTAATTTACCACTGAACTATCACCTATATTGAGTTGCAAAAACTACAGGAAAGAAACATACATGAACAGATAAACTCGAAGGCCTGACCACCACCTCACTCACTTAAATGGAGAAATAAGAACATTAATAGATTTACAGATCTACAAAGCTAACCAACGAGGAACATAAAGCATAAGAGCTGAATAAACACCATGGAGAATTGATGTAGAAGGATTACATAAATACACTGTCCGAAGACCGATACAAAAGGACAAGCAAAAAAGAAAACTAACAATGAAAACAATTCCGCATGTTAATAAGACTTCGACGTAATGTATTTAATGGAGAAGAAAATTTCCAGAGTTTTAAGGAAGGCTAGAAGAAGTCGAAGAACAAATGTTCAGTAGAAGGAGCATAAAACGTTATACCACACAAGAACCTGTTCATATTTCCATTCAAACACAATTTACACACCAATTTCAACGACACAAAAACAATTGCGAAAATATATCGCCTCTAAACTAGGATCATTCGAGAAGGAATAGGAATAAGAAGATGACAAAATAATTTAAACAAAAGGGAGGCTGGAGAGGAATATATTCGAAAACGTCTTGCCTTTATACACTCACTCTGAGAAATAATCGCACACAACTGGTCAACAGAATGTCGATGGTAAACCATTCACAGCGACGACTCTCCATCCGATGGAGGAATTTACAGAAATATCGGCGCACAGAAAAGTGATGCGTAGTATTTGCCGTTTTGCAGAAAATAACAGAAGCACCTACTGAAAGTTCATCAGAACCATCAACCCATTCAAGACAGCATACACGCCATAACAACTGAATAAGCTCACTAACAGATTTTATTAGCGAAAATCTACGTTACAGCATACATACGCTGTTGTTTTTTTTTACCGGTGTGGTTTGACGACTTTTTGGTCACATCATCTACAGTTACAATTTTCGTATATTTTAACATTCTTTTAATTTTAAAGTAACTAAAGATACTAAAGAAAACTATAACTCCACAAAAGTAATATATACTGAAAATATATATAAGAGATATGTGGCCACATAATTGTTTTAAATATAGTTTATATTAATTATATCGATATCAGTTACTATTAAATCCGACCTTCGCAGGTTAATTTTATCTTAAATAGTTAATTTAAAAACCAGGCCAAAAAACAAACAACCAAATTAACATAATGCGCGAACCTTTTATCAGTAAAACCAGAAGCGAGAGAGATTTCAAACAAACACGAAGTACAGATTATAATCAAAATTCTGGCATTTGCATTTGTCAGTTGTAATTAAAATGTTTGCATAGGATAAAAAAAGTCCTCCTCTTGTAAATTGTTCATATCTTGTAATTTTTTTAAAACTCAACATGAATACTCATTAATTAGAGATAAACGTTATTTTACTTCACGTAAATCTTATACTTGTAAGGTGATGTGTACTATTTTTACTTGATTACCAATTGCGTAAGTATTCCATTGGATTGCTATATTTTATTGTTAGCTTCGGTAGTGAATCTGTTATATCTACAACACAAGATTATTTTAATAAATATTATCATATTGCATACAATCGAACTGAAGTAAACGCTAGTTCTGCAATTCTAAACGACTGAAACTAATTCTATAAAGATCCATCCCTCGCATTTTATTGCTTATGATATTAATATCATACATCTGTCAGTATTACTAAGCTTTTGCAAAAATAAATCAGTGGATATTAGTCAAAAATTTAATAAGTGGTGAGAAAGCAAATTATATTGTTTTTTGTGTTTCCTATCAGATAAAGGCTGTTTCAAATTCCGCGATTTTTTTAAAGAATAAATAAAACACATAATTTGCATTCACTTTCAAATACTTTTTATTGGTAATTGAAGTATCAGTTATAACATTTATATGCGAAAAATAATATCTGCCAAATGGTCTCCTCTTGCACCTCCGCAGACGTCCATTCTTTTGTTAAAATTTTCAATGACATTTTGACAGAATTGAGGCTCTATCTCACACGAACAATTTCACCTTTCAAAGCAGGAATTGATTCTGGATTGTTTTTATAGACCTGACTTTTCACATAACCCCGAAGAAAATAGTCTAACTGTGTCAAATCACATGATTTTGGTGGCCAATTAACATCACCGCTTCTTGAGACTACACGTTCAGGAAATATTTCTTTCATTAAATCAATTAATTCGTATGCAAAGTGAGGTGTAGCGCCATCCTGCTGAAACCACATATCCTCTAGATCAATATTCATAAATTCAAGCCACAAAAATTCGGCTATCATCCGACGATATCGAACATCATTGACAGTTACAGCATCATCAGCAGCATTTTCAAAAAAGTAAGGTCCAATTACACCACCTGACTATAATTCACACCAAAGAGTAGCTCGTTTAGGATACATAGGTTTCTCATAAATAATTCGTGGATTTTCCTCATCCCAGATACGGCAATTTTGTTTACTAATATAACCACCAAGTTCAAAATGTGCCTCATGGGAAAACATTATTTTTTGAGAAAAATCAGCTGTTTTTTCATTAATGGCTTCAATTCCTGTGTTATTTGAACCTTAAATGCCTTCAGAGCTAAATTCTTGGGTAAAATACGCCATCTGGTTGATCCACTAAGTCCAGGTTTTTATGAACGTCGTCTAATGGACATTTCAAGATCTGCAGCAACACTTTCACGAACCAAACTAAGATTTTCTTGTGAACGACCACTACGACTGTATTTTTCACTTTTTTGATCTTCCATGGAACCGGTCTCTTGAAATTTTTTAATAATTCGACCAATGGTGCTTTCAGATGAACGATTATATAAACCATAATTTTCACGTAATTTTGTAAATACTCTTTTCACAGAACGCTGATTTTCATAAAATAATTCTACAATTTGAATGCGTTGTTGTACCGTGTACAAAGACATTTTTGTAAATGTCATACATCACCCTTTTTAAATACCCACGTACCCAGACAAATTCAGTGCGCCATCTATATTTTATTTATTCTTTAAAAAAACGCGCAATTTAAAACACCTTTACGAAGAGTACGCATTGAAGCTTCCCAGTTGTTTTTTCTTGAATACAGTTCACGGGAAACACAACTTTACTATAGTATATCGTCAGATGATTACCAGTTAATTTAACTGTAACTTCTCCTGAAATTCAGCTTGGATTTTTTTTTCCTCTAAAGTCCTCCAAATCCTCTGTTGATCAATATTTAGCACCTACCTTTAACCTTGGTTTAAGTGATTCATTTCGACCATGTAGTTTATTAAGGCGGCGTTGTAAATTTCATTTATACACAGTAGTTTAATCATAAACCCTGTTTATGTAACAAATTGAGGGGAACTTATTATTTCCTGGTTTGAGTTCACATCGCCTTACAACGTATATTCATGTAGAATCATAAAAAAATAATATTTAATAATTTAGTACCTAAATAAATTTATCCATTTACCATAAATATCCCACGATCTTGGGCATTATTTCTGCACAAAAGGGAAAAACTACAATGTATATGCATCGACTAAATACTTTCAAAAACATGCGTGATCAGAATAAATAAATTACCCAAGTAATGACAGGTCTATGTGACCTTTTATTCTAGCTGATAAGTTTCATTATAAAACCAGATAATTAGCAAGACGTTCTACATATATACGTACCATTTTAATTAATAAATTTCAAACCCAATATTTATCTCACAATAAATCATAAATACCAATAAATAAGTTATAAATGCATGTAAATACAATTTTTAGACATATATGGCTGTATTTTGGTGAGCTTATTATTTATTGGTCTTTATTTAAGACTTCGGCCACTGAAAGGACAAATTCAAGGAATACGACATTAAACAGAAAGAACTATAAGTAGGTCATAATATTATGAATGCTACGTAAGTTTGTCAAATATGTATAAATGCATGTACAGACATAGATATGGACTGGCTTGTGTTTAATATTTTTACTTTTTAAATTAAAGACGTTAGTTACTCAAAAACTTTCTTAACGTTAGAAGACCTTGAAGAAGCTTTAGTTTAAAATTAAATTCTTCATCTCATTACGTGTTGATGTAGACATCTAAGCATTCATATGCAAAGGAAATCGTAATAGCGTGAATAACTGTACTTTGTTACATATACGCAGAGTGTCGCAGGAGAAACTGAACTTTTTTAAAATACAAACAAAAGTTTACTGTTTTGGTACAATCATTTTCTTATTCAATTAACATGTCGAATGAATTTTTAAGTTCATCTTTACAGATGTCCTTCAGGATCGCTGTCGATGGCTTTTTAATGGCATCGACGTCGCCATAACGCCATCCTTTCATCGGCAAATGTAGTTTGGAGAATAGATGGAAATCACAGGGAGCTAAATCTGATGAATACGATGAATGGCTGATGGTTAAAATGCCATTTGTAGTTAGAAAATCAGTATAAATGTCCAGCAATGAGATGATGCTTTATCATGTAACAAACGTCAGCTACCATCTTCACGATATTGAGAAAAGATGCTTGATAACACCAAGATAATATATAACATTGACTGTTTGACTAGTTGGTCAACTGTTTGTGTACTATGCCTTTCGAATCATTGAAACAAATTAACATTATCTTCACTTTTGACTTCTTCTAACTGCTTTTTTTCGGTCTTTCTTCGTTTGGGTGCTTCCATTCAGAGCTTTGACGATTGGTCTCTGTATCATATTGCAAACACCACGTCCAATAGCCAGTTATAATAGAATACCTGAAGTTTTCGTCCTTTTTAGAGTCTTTAATCAAGTCTACACAATGTTGAATTCGGAGCAATGTTTAAATATCAGTTGTGTGGTACAAACCTTGCACAAATATTTTTCAGTTCCAATTACCCTACCAAAATGCAATGTACTAAATCATTGGAAATATTTAATTCCATTCCCACGTATCGCTTGAGGATTTCGGTTCATTCCTGATAAATTCGCGTGTTACTTTCCGTAACCGCAGATTTATTTTGCATCAGGATTTTCGTCGTCATTTATGTCCGTACGACCGTCTTTAAATCGTTTATGCTACCCATAGACACTCGTACAAACACGCAACATCATACACTTGTTTCATCAAATTAAACGTCTCAGTAATCGATTTGATATTTGCTTTTTGTTCAAAATTCATTTTTCGCCAATGCCAAATACACACTTCTAGTTTATGGGAAATTTCTCTACTTCTAGTAATGCAAATGTCATGATATTTTGACATAGTATTTGCGAAAGATCTACCTTATCGATGCATATTTTTTTAAATAGATGGCGCCACTAAGAACTACCATTTTTAAAAAGTTCCTTTCTCTCTGCGATGTACTGTGTAGAACAAGACTAGAAAATATGTATACGTGAACGTAGTAAACTAAATATATATATGGTAAATGAATAACAACAAATGTTAGTAATTAGTAAACTTGGAAAGTTACTTTTCATTTGTGTAAGGTCTGGAAGGTACCAAGGAATAGTGAACTATAAAGTTACTAAAATAAAATATTTCTATGTGCTATAATGAGAGAGATTACAAATTCGAGGACGCTTAACAAATTGCTGAATATATAAAATATAAATAAGCACAAATCTTTGTTACTTTTACACGAATATTCTAGATCAAACGAAAGTCCTTTACTTCCAGTTATAAATCATGTTAATGTTAGAAAGGTTATTGTCATGTAGTATGTAGATGTAAATCTATGTAGCTATCATGGTCCTCTAAACTTAGCCGACAAAAGTCATTTTAACTGTTACATAAATGTCCTTACATTCAATTAAGCATACTTTGCGTAATATTTTGCGTTTCAAATTCGAAATATAGTGAAGCATATAAAAGCATACATTACTTATAATTTTGGAAGGTATAACAACCTACTTTATGGAATCTATTTAGTTTATGGTAGCCCTGTATATCCGTATTAAATGTGAGTGCCAATTTAAGAGCATGCAACACGGTAATAATAAGGTGACTGGCGATATTGACAGGTTTAAAACAGTATCGAGTAGGGCGTGGTCACTTTTACTATCTATCACTCAACCGTTCTCACTTGTTCATTCCATCTTTATCATTCTTTCCTCTTTTAATCTGTGTGTCCTCATCCGTGTTCATTCGACCAACAAAACACACCATCGCAGAAGGTAAGATTCGAGTGATAGGAAGTCTCTTAGCTTACCGGATTTCTTTACGTGCATACACACTTACATATCTGGACTAATATTTGCTCAATAGGGCAAGGCACGCGAATTTCAATAGTCCCTGTGCAGCATAGATCAGTCATACTATCCATTTCTCGCCGAAACGAAATAGACCGAGAGAACATATTGTTGTACCCGAAAAGGCAGAAAGAAAAGGAGAATTGTGTCGTTGCAACTGGTCTTGTATTACTATAGCCATACGTTAAAGTGTTTGTGTAACTTGCCCGAGTATACATGTACGTATATTGTGTGTGGGTGAAAGATATAGTTTAAACGTGCTCCTGGTCGAACGTATATTTTATTAGAAAGTGACGCAACGCCCAGAAATTTGAATAATGGATCATTGGCCATGCAGGTTGATCAATTCGGTCATTATATGTATATTTAGACAAACAATAATGGCCGTGTAATATATAGATCGGCACCTTTCAGGTATCTTGTTCAGATGAATCTTTTGTGTGGTTACAAGAGTTGCGTAAGATCGAACTGACTTCTTTTGTGATGCTGATGGAATGCGAGCTTCGTATCGTGATTAATTTCATTGTATTGAGCTAGACGTAGTTTGTACACCAACACCAACAGTATAAATAGTTTATAAGCGATTACGAAAGACGAAGTTCATTTAGCTAGTTCTGTTATGATAAGATTCACTTTTGCAAGTGCTCAACTATCCAAATTATGTGTACTTAATGGAAATACATTCTTCTTTCTCTAAAGAAGAATTTCATACAGCACCTAAAAAGAAAGTAATGTTTTGTAATACTTGGAAGACTACATATAAATTACTTTTCCAATAGTAATTAGGAAATAGCCTAAGGATATGAGTACTATTATTATTTATTATTAATATTACTATTCATAATAATATTGAAGACGATAATGAAACCATTCAGCGTGAGAAAATAAGACTTTTAAAGTTAGTATATAGTCACACATTGTTATAAATTAAATGAAAGTATTTGTTAATTAAATTACTTACAATTGCAGTGACTTTAATATGGAAGGTGTAACTTAAATTTACACATGAAAAGAGAAAAACAATGAAAAATTGGTTTCAATGGCAAATAAATAGAACCTAAGAAGGCTTTCTTGGATGATTTATTGAAACTGAAACTGAATTATTTTATTTTCATCTTTCCAAATATAAAAAGTTGCAAAGAAGTTTACTATCTGTTTTCTTTTCACAATTTTGAAGGTACGAAAATAAAGAAACACATGTTTCTTTGTCTAAAGGACAACTACTCTCATAGTAACCTTTATGAAATTTGCATTATATACGCTAATGAGATTCCAAGTTTATAAATAACATGTGTTAGTTATACTATACTTGCGAATAATTCTGGAAATATAGATTAGATCAGAGCCTGTTTTACTACGACCTTTACATGTCTACTAGTTTACTTGTTTGTTTAGTGGAATTCTCATTTCTCGTTAAAGTATATTCTCTAGTTTCGTTCCTTTAATTTCCGTTTCTCTGTATTTCTATTAGACTATGTATGTATTTTCCATATAGATTTCTGAATCAGAATTTTCATCTCCTACTCACAAAAACAGAAAAAGAAAGGATCTTCCAAATGCAGAAAGTAGTTGTTTTATAGTAGTAGGTATGCTGATGGAAAGGAAGACTTATAAAGTTCAATAATCCTTCAGGCAATCAACGATAGAAACCGATGAAAGGCGACCGCGTACAAGCATTGCCGATAGCAAGCACAAAGGTAAATAGGTAAATTGTTAACTTCGAGTGATATATATAAATTTCTAATTCGTTTTCCTATATTAGAAAGATACTTAATTACATACATTATTTTATTTATAATCGTACGTATCCAGCTTCCTCGGAAAGTCGGAGACATGTTCAACATTATTTATTACGAACACAATTAGTAGTAAATGTTCGAGTATATTTCTTCTAAGGTGCTGATTCAGACCGTAATTTATTTAACCAATTTAAGCTTCAAAAATACGGTTTCCAGTAATAGAGTGTCTTATGTATAATTAGTGTCATTGAGCTTCTTATGTACACATTCAGCAAACAGTTTGTGTTATGGAAAATCCTGATTTAGTTACTGTTACCTCTAAGACACTTTCAAATCCAGAAAGTAGTTGTTTTATGCCAGTAGGATGCTGATGGAAAGGAAGACTATAACATCAAATGATCCTCAAGGTAATCAGCGATCAAAACCGATGAAAGGCGAATGCGTACAAGTATTACCGACAGCTTTCATCATGCCTATGACGCGAAGATACCTGACAAAGGTAAATTGTTAACTTCGACGAATATATATAAATTTCTAATTCATTTTCCTACATTAGAAAGATACATAATTACATACATTATTTTATTTACAATTGTACCAATCCAATTTTCGCGGAATGTTTGAGGATTGTTCAACATTATTTATTATCAACACAATTAGCAGTAAATGTTCGAGTCTATTTCTTCTAAGGTGCTGATTCAAACAGTAACTTATTTAACCAACTTAAACTTCAAAAATACGGTTTCCAGTGATTAAGTGTCTTATGTATAATTAGTGTCACTGAACTTTTTATGTACACATTCTTGTTCATATGAGCAAACAGTTTGTGTTATGGAAAATCCTGATTTAGTTACTGTTACTTATAAGATTAATAATACACTCTTCCATGCGACTAATAATATCTAAGAATGATTACATGAAACCTTGAGAAGATAATCAATTTTTAGATTTCGATAGTGATTGTCAGTGAAGAATAGAACATAGATGAGAAGAAAGATTGTAGTCGTCTAAATAGAGACCAAGTTCAAAATTAATCCCACAATAATTTTTTCTTTTAACAAAAAGTCTTATTGTTACGACATACTTCACAACTAACAAAATAATATAACTTAGACTTAAATTTACCTCCAAGCGCCACCAACTTAAATTTCAGAATACAGAATTTGAAGCAGAACTTCATATCCGAATATGTATATACATATATGATAGAAAAGATATTAAATTTGATATATAAAATCATTTCAAATTATAGAGTAGCACACAATTATAGTTAGTACACAACTCGTTTAAATAAAAACAAATATGCCAAAGTCATACACATATGGTAAATTTTGGAATTACTAAGTACGTATTTTCTATTTAAAATCTGGAAAAAAATATAATTTTTAAAAAAATTTTAGGCTGGAATTATGGCAGAGTATTTTAGGTTTTTCTCTCTTTAAATGACGGAGACATTACTCAGAAACGAGACACATTGACTGAAAATAAATCATCGGCAGTGGTTTTACAATAATATTCTAAAACCAATTAATGTTTTAGAATGTGACTTCCACACTTGAAACAATAAATCTGCGACCGCCGCCGTACGTATGTATGTATGTACGTAACCAGCGAACAAACAGCCACTCATTTATAATAGTGATTATTTATTGCCTGAAAGTAACTGAGTGAGGCGCGCAGTGTTTTCATATTTTTTTCTCTTCTATTCTTTCTGTCATTCTTCTAGTTGTCTTTTTTCCTTTTCCAATGACCGGTGTCGATGATTTTTTAGCCACGGTAATTACATCGAAGACCAGTTTACTGGTACACCCGCTGTTTCAAGTAGGCTATGGTAGTCACCACTCCCACCTGGTGGCCCCATGCAGAACCACTCCTAGGGCATATCGAGATCTCTGACTCCGATATAAGTGAGGTCCGTGGTCGCAGATCCGTGGCATTAGAAAACATACTCACATGTGCTTGGTGATTGTATGTTCTTGGTTTATATACGGAGTTGAACAAAATAATGTGCCAAGTAATAAACCTATTGAAACTATGTTTAGATTTTGAGAAAGGTGCTTTATTAAGACTAAATATGGACGAATTATATTATTTTTCGAATTAAGAAAATTAAATTATAAACTTATGTATTTTAATAATCTTTTAAACTAATTACTATTAATTAGTATTAGTTTATTGATAGTATAGTTTTAAATTGAAGCAATTGGTTATATATTATATGTAATGAATTTGCCCTAATGCTCATATGGACGGGTTTGTGTAGTCTGCTTCTTAAAGGAAATGTCTGTAAAGTGCGAAGAACAGGAACGAGGCAGATTATTGTTATCGTAATTTCGTAAGGTTACGTGTCTGCGAAGCTAGTGTATCGCCCTCCCATCTATTGAAACCAACCGACTCTATCCAAATCTTGCAGTTTTTTCCAAGAAGTTTAATTAGCTTATTTCGATAGCGAACAGTATTGACTTGAACTACATTTTCTACAACTTAATAAAATAGGTATAAGCTAGTGACGACTTTATCTCAAACAACACAACACATTTGCTAATGGATTTTTTTATTAAATTTTTTCAAGCCCCAAATAAGGAAATTTTTTTTATGAAACTATTAATTCGCAAATGAACTGCTCTTTCTTGTCCATATATCCATTCGTCAAATAAGCCCGTATGTTGATGGCGTCTCAATATAGTTGAAAGTCGTAAGGGTGTAAATGTAAACTCTTAATCAAAATTCTCTACGAAGCAGATTAGGAATGCTGCAGTTGTTAGGCTAAATAAGTGAAGGTCGTTCGAAAAGCGTAAGTTCTTCACGAACGACCGTCACAATTTAAAGTTATCTATAGAAACACCTTGCTCAAATTTTTGGACTACGTTTCAAAACGTGCGCTTCGCAGATTTGACACCTGCGAATATACGCAATGTAGGGAAATTTTTCTCTAATGTCCCTGTTGAAGCAGGCATAGACTATATGACGACGGACGACGCTAGTGTGAAGGAAATGCAACCCGCTGATGTACATACAATCACCCATAGACAGATTTTGTAACTATAACCTTTTATTAAGTAACGTGCCACAATAAAATTTCAACAATTAAAGATTGTGAATTAGTTAAGCATGTATACACATACATAAACTGTAATTATAACTCAACAACCCCTTTTCATAAAAAAATCTAAATAATTTTAACGCCATGTTCGACTCCGTATGTTTACATGACTATGCGTTTTTAGTTTACGGACGTCAATTATTCAGTTATTCTTTAAAGTATAGTTATATAATGAAGTCTTTTCGTTAACAAACAAAACAAACTTTACATAATAAATATGAAAGTACCAATAAGAAAATATACTCCACTTACAATCAAATTAAATTAATTAATTTGGAACCCAGGGATGTAACAGTAAGTTCGATTGTGATGTTAAGTATACAATAAATTCTTTGGGAATCACCTAAAAAACTAAAAATAAATACAAGTATACACAAAAATGTTCAAGAAAATAAACACAACACCAAGCGTTATAAAATCTCTCAATCTCCAACAGATGGCATGATCTAACAAATATCAGTTATGTAATCAGCGCAAGCATCACTATGAAAATATTTTGAAACATTAACCATTGCACATACGTCCATAACACACTACAGACCCTGTAATAAGTAATTTTTTAAATTGTAAGGTAACAATCTAATATTAGCTGCTTTCAGTTGAGCCAATACTAATGGGTATGTGAGTTAATAACGTGTCAGAGCGATAGGTTAAGGAAGCGCGAGAAAAGTCGATGAAAATAATATTTTCTTTAACTTAAAACGTGAGCAACACGAAATACTAAAACTTGATCTATTTATTGATATTTTGAAGATATGCACATTGAACGCAAAAAGAGTTTTGTAATTTTTGTGAAAAAATGAATCCAAACTTATCGAAAATTAAAAACAAAAACGTTTTCATCGATAAGTGATAAACTGATCGACAAATCCAATATTATAAAAGGCCAGAACTTGTCTGATAAGTAGGTAGTTACACAAAATAAACAAAAAACAAAGACACGCCTATCGAAGACAATATATGCCAACGAACTAATTAAATGTCATGACAATATACTATTCATTTAAATGAAGAAGTTTTTAATCATGTCTTAGATAAGCAAACGGTGGCAGTAAAATGGAAAAAGGATATCATATTCCCAATATTCAAAAAAAGGAGGTGAAACGAATCCACGTAATTACAGAGGAACAACACAACGTATATACAATAAGAGAATTAGTAATCAAGATAATAATAAATAATATCGAACAGGAAGAGCAGAATGACTTTCGAAAAAACATATATATTGTAGATGCTAAATTTGGCATCTGCAAAATATCAGAGAAAATACTACAATACAACGTACCAGCATGTATGCTCCATAGATCTAATCAAACCATTCGATTGACTACAGATATTTGACATATCAGAAACAGAACAGAAAGTATAAGACATAGAGAAATGATACATAAATATAATGGAAGAGCTAAATAGATATTTGTTGGAACCCGACAGCAAAATAATCTGAGACAGACACTCAACCTTATTATGAACAAAATAATACAAGCAACCAAAATAAAAGGTAAGGGAAAATGAAAATTGTAAGTTAATCTACCACACAATGTTATCCCAACTTCCGAACTTAAAGGCAACTTTCAACAAATACTCTACAAATTCCGAAATGAGACCGAACGATTCAGCATCACCTTCCCCAGCAAGATCAAATGTATGAAAATAGTCAGTGTACCAATCCGCTCGAAACTCGCTGTAGATAATAAATCTCAAGATAAAGTGACAGATTCAATTAGGAGTACAAATATCAAGCTAAAGTGATTTAACCGCCCACGTAAAGCAACTAGCAAATCCTAATAATAGAATATAAAACTAGATTATATAAAGTGTGTGTAATATCTATCATGACATACGCTGAAGATACAAGAGCGGGTACGGCTACGACTCTTACAAACTACAGAAATGGTAGCCTTAAAAGCAATCACCACTTCGAGTTTAGAAACAAATCTAGGATTGGAAATATCGTGAGATGGGCGAGAGAAGGTAGAAGGTAGTGGAACGAACAAATATATCAGTTAAAGAAAGGTAGAATACAGAAAATAGTACGAAACTGAAGGCCACAGAAGTAGAGCCCCTGTCGATAATACTAGAGATGTTGCGATAGCGGGCAGAATAAGACGGTCTTGAAGATTAACAAGCATTACGTAAAAGAACTGTTCTCAAAGCTGCTAAGTTCAATTAAAAGAAGTTAGATATGATCTACTTTAACTAGGTATAATGACCAAAATAGATCTGGAAAGGTCACAGTTAAGGCCTATTCAAGCAATCTGGTCTGCTATACCAGATGTGTTTGGAAAAATGAAAATTTTTGAGAATTTTAGAGCAGTGTGGCATTAAACGTTGTAATTCAAAACGAATTTGTTCAGAATGTTCTAAATCAATCTTTACGAAGGAAAAATATCAATACTGGGAAGAAACTTGTGGAATAAAATTTGGGGTTTATATATATATATATAGGTAGATCGAAAGTAGTTTCAAATTAAAATTCCTTATTCTTGCATTTGCTTCAATTAGTAACCATTGCTTTAAAACAAGTATTCCGTTAAATAGAAAAATAAAATTTTCTTGGAATAATCTGTCTAAATTTTGACACAGGACTCATTCCTAATACGAGCAGAACTAATATACAACTAAAAATGATTCAAATACTTTGAAATATTTTTGAACCATAAAAATTATTTATTTAATTATGGACTGTATGAACGAATCTGTAAAAATATAATCTTTTGTTAAGAACATCTATATCTTAGATGAATATTTTCGTTTGATCAACACTGTATCATACATAGATTAGAGTACATGCATATGTACGAATCAGGAAGTAAATTTAAAATCTATAGGAGAGATGCATTGGCGCGGCTTAATCAACGTGTTTGTGGCATATTTTAAGGCGTAATCCGTTTTAATAATATCAACGCCAGCCGAACGGTCGGTTTATTTTGCAACGTATTACTACATACCGTTTGTTAAGGAAGGTTCAACTACTATTCATTTTTCTCTTATTCGCGTTGATTTTTTATTTTTCTCATCACAGCGAAGTCGAGATCGTAAATACCTATATTAAATCCGACCGGTTGTTACACCAAATTGATTCTGTTCTTCCGTGTTGGTATCGGCGAGTCGTACTGTCGGTCAGTCTGTGATGTTCTGACCACAATTGAGTCTTCGAGTTCTCGTCCGAAGTTGTTTCGTCGTGCAGCGATTTTCTTAGTGCTTTTGTTTGTTCTTTAAATGGACCGGAAAGATTATGGTCAGATAAATTGAACAATCGTATTTAGAGATAGTATACTGTCAACACTATCATGTTAATGGAAGGTAAACATTGTCAGTTGATACTCTAAACAGGAATAAACAAAGAAAATGTCATTAAAATTATATTTGCGCTATATAATACTTAATTTTTATCAAATATTGTAGCTAAAAATGAATTTTATGTAATTTAAAAGCTACAAAAAATATAGGAAATTTGCTTTTTCAATTATTTGAAGTGAATTTACCGCTGACACAAATTGCTCGGAGAGAGACTGACAGTTTTTCTGTAAAAGCCTTTGGACTACAAAAGACAAATGAGAAACAAATTTCAATATAAATAGTTGAAATCATCCAGTCAGTCCAACGAAAGAATTTAGCCTAAAAATAGGAAAAGTTAAAAGATCTAGTATCCATTACAGAGTACTCTTAGTTTGACACTATCCCGTAAACTTTAGTTTACGAGATAGTGTCAAAGTGTTTATTAAACTCGTAAATTTAAAACGATTGTTTGCAGATTAAAATTTATTTTAAGAAGCACAAACGCTTGACATCGTTTACACTAGTTTACAAAGTGGGATGTATGTAAGCGTGGACAAACAGAATTAGTTCACCTAGTTGATATGCTATGACCTTACTGTCTTGATGGTTGAACTTAGTTCTTTACCCGTTCGTTGTCTTTCTCCAGCCAGTGAAGTGATGTGTAATACAGTCCGGTGATAGAACTACCATGCTTCACGTGGTCAATGAGCACCACACCTCCAGAACCGCACAAAACCATGACATTGCCTGCAATTGTAACCGTTTTCGCTTCCTTTAGCTCACTTCTATTTGCTCGTGTCCACTATTCGGATTACTACATTGTCTCTGACGTGTAATAAGTCCATATTTCATCTACTGTTATGATACGCCAAGAGATCGCGTAAACGGGTTTAAATAAGTCTAAAAATCCCTAGGATGTGTTTATTCGAATGCATTTATTGCTAACTATTATAAACGCATTCTATTCAACGGACGACCCCAGTATCCATTATTTGTAATGGATGTGCGACAAAGTTGAAATTCAGTAATCCACTTTTTTCACAGTAGAAAACGAAGAGGAAGAATCCTTTAAAATGCAATCTATTTTTTTCAAGGCTAAACATATGAGTTTCTCACATTGTGAGCGAAACAAATGGGGAAGATAGCAGATAATTCTGTACTTTTTTGGACAAAGCTGGTGACTGGTCATATATATATGTACATATAAGTACAATATGAGTATGCTATGCAAGTCAGCAAACGCACGCTGTACTGTAAACTAGAGAATTATTACTGATAAAAAGAGACTTATGTAATTGTATTATAAACTATCGCTCATAAGTATTTGGTCGCTGACATTTAACCCGCAAATTGTAACAAAAATCAAAATTAAAATCCTAATATCTTTTTATTATTTACATACATGAAAAATACATATTATTACATCTAAAATAAAATGTTGTATAATATATTTGTCTAAATTTTGGACTCCTCTACATGCTCTCCTTTATTTTTAATCACAGCAGCACATAATCGAGGCATCTTTTCTATTAATTTTCGTAATGCCTGAGGTTTCATTTTATCCTATGCCTCTTGCAGGTTCTTCTATATATCAGGTTGTTACAAATGTAATGTCCGTTTTTTCCTTCAGTCTGAACTGAATCCCACCTGTGTGAAGACGTGTATGTTTTTGGTGAAAATTATTATTGTATTTGTAGAAAAGGGTATTTATTTTGAAGTGTGTACCTATTCCATTTCTTGGAAAGATTAATACACCTGTCCTTGTCTCGCCTATGGAAATGCTGTCGGCAAGAGATATTTGGGCAATTTACCTCTTTCAATTTAAAAAGGGATTAAATGCAGCTGCAGTAACCCGGGAAATTAATCAGATGTTTGGTGAAACCACGTGTAATGAACGCACATTACGGCGATGGTTTAATAAATTCAGCGAGGGAAATTTTGATTTGGAAAATGAGTGTCGCGGATATGCGCGTAGCACCGTTAATGACGACGAGCTGCGTGTAGAAGTTGAAAGTAATCCGTCGACAACAGTCCGTAGCCTTGCAGAAACATTTCAAGTGTCCATTGCCACCATTAGTCGTCACCTTTATTCGATTGGCAAAGTGAAGAAACTCGATCGATGGGTGCCGCACCAATTAACGGAAGCCAATAAGCTCCGTCGATTAGAGGTGACTACCTCTTTGGCTAATCTACAGAAAGTTGAACCGTTTCTTCATCGAGTGGTAACGTGTGACGAAAAGTGGATACTTTATGATAATCGGAGACGGTCAGGACAATGGTTAGATCGAGGTGAAGCACCAAGACAGCATGCACGAGCATCACTTCACCCGCGGAAGATTATGGTGACTATATGGTGGACCAGTAAGGGTATTATTCACTATTCGTTTTTGCAACCTGGTGAAACTATTACGGCAGCGTCCTACTGTGCCGAACTGAAAAAAAATAATGGAAAATTGAGCCGCTTGCAGCCCTCACTAGTCAATAGACATGGACACATACTTCTTCATGTTGCACGACAGACAATCCAAAAACTTTCAGAATTTGGTTACGAAATTTTCCCTCAGCCACCTTATTCACCTGACCTTTCGCCAACTGATTTTCATTTTTTCCGAAGTTTAGACAGTTACTTAAAAATTACAGACTCCCTGGCCGGGAGTCTGTAATAGCAGTGTTTGAGCAATGTGTGAGCCGTCAAAACCTAGATTTCTTTTCAAAGAAAATTTTTCAGCTTTCAGGCCGTTGGCAACAAACTATTGATGTAAATGGAGACTATTTTGTAAAATAAGTATTTATATTTTTTAAATTTAGACTTTTTATTCCTTACAAAATCGGACTTTTCATATGTAACAACCTGATATTAACATCAGATGTAGGGGCGGATTTTCTCACCTCTCGGTCAAGTTCTTCCCACAGCAATTCGATGGGATTTAGATCGGGACCCTGGGGAGGCCACGCTATAACTTTTATGGTTTCCTCGTTCTCCAAGTTCTGCAAATATTCCCGGCATAGTTTGGGAGTGTGTTTCGGGTTACTATCTTGTTGGAAGATAAAATTCTGATCCGAAATATTAATTCCAGATGGGATTGCGTTTTCCTCTAATATGCGTTTATACTGTTCTTTTTTAGTATACCTTCGATTTCTACGAGATGGCCCATATTTGATCCAGAAAAGCAACCCCATGTCATGACTGAACCTCTACCGTGCTTAACAGTAGGGGCTATGCATTCTTTCCAAAATTTCGAATTTAGATTCATCGATCTACAATAATTTATTCCAGTCTTCTACGGTCCAATTTTAGTGATAGTGTATCCTCTTTGAACGTTTTTGCTTGTTTAGCTTGAGTAGAAGTGGCTTCCGCATTGCAATTCATCCGTAAAATCCGGCTTGTTTTGATCGCCGTTTAACTGTGGAAACATTTATGGGTTTTCGACGAACAGCATTCGTTTCTATTGTGATTTCTAGGGCTATTTTTCATCTATTTCTCTTGCTTGTTACCACCATTGCAAGATCTTCTGCTGAGGTTTTTGCCCTTGGTCTGCCTTTTTAAGTTCTGCTCAACACACTTTCACATTCGCGGTGCTTTTTGATGATATAACCCACGGCGACTAATTTAGTTTATGTTCTGTGGCAATTTCGCGGTTGCTTTTGCCAATTTTATAATATGCGATTTTAGACGTTTTTAGAACATCATTTCTCAACCTTTTAATATTTGCGATGCAATTTTCAATTATAATTCTTCGCCCCCCTCCCCAAACCCGTACCTCTAAAAATAATTTTCTATTGAAATCGTGCTGTAATTGCAATAATAATTTTATTTTAAAATGTGTTTACAATATGACACTGCGTTAGTTACATTACGACGAAAGCAAAAATTTATTGATATTTGGCAACACCGATAAATTTTTAAGTGGGTGCACGAATTATATGATAGTGGAGAAACAAAAAGTGCACAGAAGAGGGTTGTTCCGGAGATAAAATCAAGAAAATATTCTCAAAAATACTTAAATGTCGGGTCTACTCAAAAGTAAATGAAATAAATTTGCTCAATAATTTTAGTAGTAGACGGCATGGACCTAACAAGTTTAAACGACATTTGCAGTGAGCCAAAACGCGCACTGAGAGAGTTTGCCCTTTCGGCAACTGTCTTAGTGTTCGTTTTGACTTTCGACAGTACAGATCATTTACGGAATTTATTTCGTGCGTATTTTTGCCGCAGTTTTCCAGGTGCGACACTGTTTAATTATCTTCTGATGATGACAATTTAGTTGTCGAAATACGTATGCAGAATACGAAAATTAATGTAGAAAGGGGTTATATATCATATATAAACCATAAGTGATTAAGTTAACCACAGGCTCCATCAAAATATTATTCATAATCGTAGTAGCAAGAAAACACAAATCAGGTGACTAACAAACGAAAGCCATCATTAATTAAGGAATATTTTTTGCGGTCGGACATATAATATTCGAAATGCAAAAATATAAATAGGTGTAACGTTTTAGTTTGCAACTGTTTAATTAGTCAATACTTTTGCACTCGGATTAAAAAAAAATTGTATTCCATTTATTAATTATATTTAATCATTTAATCGATCACCTCGAAAAAAAAATGGAAAATACATCGCAATCGATATCCTGCTATGAATATTCTATTTTTTCAAACGATCCTTTCAAATAACCTGGAATCTTAATCATGGAAATCCTTCGAAGAATAAGATCAATTTGTCAACGAGTTTCCGTCTCGAAGTATCACCGTTGGAGGACACAAGTACGCACACACGTGCATAGGTGGGAAATTTCATACCGAAATGAATATTTATGATTGTGGCGGCGTAATTGGGAGTGGGTGCCATAAACAATGGTTTATTTTTGTTCGCAACGAACGTCGTTGCGGCCGGTTCGACTTAATTGGATCGGAAAATCTCAAGGACTTTAAAGACCTTAAACGAACAACGACTAATAGCGTTGCTAATTTATTGCATTCATAATATACTCTCCATTTCGTAGATGATAGACATAATTAGACGATGATTACAGAAAATTAAGTTAAATTATCGAAAACTAATTATATTGTAAAGAACCACCGTACCGAAATTACAACTTAATTCTGTTAGTCATAAAAAGAAATTAATTGGTAGAAAGTGTAGGCAGTATTAGCATGAACTTTTGATCGCTTCCCTATATGTTTTGTGCTTTTATCTTTATATAAGCCGACTTATAATGAGTCTTTTCTAATCACATAATTGTAATACTTCATAATGGAAGATATCACTCTATAAATGGCGACAAATTAACTTATTGAGCTACTAATATCTCTTTAAATATTTTTACCAGATATCAGTTGCTGCGTGACAAAATAAATAGAAATAATTCCTATCTTAGAGTAATTTTTCTAGATTTAAGTAACGCTTGTATATGTAAGGATATATTAGCGTTTAGTCATAAATAAGTATCTCATGTTAGTTTCCTTTCTTTCTTTATTTTTGCCAACTCAGTTGCTAATATTTGGGTTGTCTCCGGTCAAAAAATTACCGATTTGTTAGGCCTGTATAAGTATTAGTGATAGCATATCAGAAATTACAAATTAGACAGGCATTGACCCATAGAGATCACTATCAGTGATATAACCAGTTAGTGCTATTACATTGTTAATAGAGTTTATGCAAATACTGGAAAAAAGATGTGTAAATGCTGTTAATTCGACGTTTTACTTTATTGTGGCTAACAGATTCTCAGATTTGATGTTATTTTAGATGTTGTTAAGGACGTTGGTAAGAATTTATTCCCGTACCATTCTTTACCAACTTCCGATAGTTAAGCAAATTTTTATTAGTGAAAGCTCCTCGTCAGGCTAAATAGTTTTCGAAGAACTCACCTATCGAAGAAAACTGATTTGATTTAATTGTTAATGAGTTTATTTTATTTTTCATATGAAAAGGTATCAAGTTCTTCGAAAAATGAGTTCTTTGGGCTGTCGTAAGGCACCGACTTCATGATTCTCTGTATTCCGAATTTCGGTGAAGCCCCTTGCGATAAACTTCGTACGAGGAGTCCAGTAGTGTCACAGACTAACCCGCGGCAGGGTAGATTGTTCGTCTTGTTTCTATCGCCAAAGTAATTTGAGAAATTAATCGTCTCTCTTTACCTGTGTGTATCTGTGCGCGTGTGTGCCCGCGCGCGTGAATGCGTGTGTGTGTATGTGTCATACATTTTTTCTTGCTCGTGGATGCGCCTTTCGATTGAGTTTACTATAACTCATAAGGAGTAATAATTCTCTAAACAAATCAACGTGTTCTTTTTATCTTATTATATAGTTTTGCTTCGTTTAAGTTCCTTTTTATTTGATATTTTCAGGTCATTGAATTTAGAATTTACTGTGTGTCCTGGTTTCTATTTTGATCTTCTACACGATGTGACCGTAGTTTTTCTTTTCTTGAACTTGACTTTTTTGCTTCCAATTTTGCTTGAATTTGAGTTATTGTTAGATATGCCGATAACAATTTAATTTCATCATATTGCTTGCGGACTTCCAAACTATTAAAAAAAAAAGTTTACCTTTAGACTAATTAGTTTTTGTATGGGTTCTTCTGTGGCGTTACTGGATTCTCCACTATTTTCATGTGATTATGTTTTGGAATCAACTGCAGCAGGTTATTAAAGTTATTCGTTTAAAAAATGAGCAGTAAACCACAACAACCTAATAAATCTCCATGCGGGGAGTTAGTGTCGTTTTACACATAAAAAGAAGCAACAGGTGATAACGTAATGGCACAAATTTGAAAATGTAATCTAATTAATTTAACAAAATAAAGGAAACAAATTAAGGAATAGATAAATCATTTAATTTGGATAAAATTGGTGCTAAACGATACATTAACTTTTTATATAAAGGAGGTAGAATATAATTTATAAAATATACAAACAAAGGAATACAGTACACTAAATCTAGTTAGGACTAGAATTAGTAATAGAAGACTGTACTGAGATGGAAACAAAGTGCAGTATTAGATAACAATGATAGAAACTCGGAAAAAGGTAAAATTAATATAAATATACGTGTACAAAAATAAACTTACTAAAGGCAAACGAAGATTTAAGGAACACGAAGTTACATGTCTTTCTGTCACAGATAATGTAAGAAAATTTAAGAGGCAAACGTGGCTAAGAAATAGTAATCACAAAGGATTACGAAAGAAAATTAAACGCATTCAATTGAATGAATTCACAATTATCATCGGCAAAAAAAAAGAAACATTCAGCATAGGAGCCATGCATAAAAAAGTAAGACAATATATTATTGCAATATTATACATTAAGTGTTTTCCAATAAGAGGTTTCATTTTGATATGTAAGAAAACGAGTATTTTTAAGCGAAATCATCGGATGTTTATTTAATTGTAAAGAGGAGGATCTGCCATTAATAATGGAAAACAATATCAGCCAAATAGCAGCCACGGCTACGTTTGCAGGACCATAAACTTTACATGAAATTTTCCATCACCAATTCCCACATTTGCGGCTGTATGTCCTCGATAACTTCACGAATTCCGTCTTATAGGTCTTGAATTGATTGGCATAGACCTCATCTTTCACGTAGTCCCAAAGCAAAAAGTCTGAATGTGTTACATCACAAGACAATTGTAACCTCCTCTTCGAGAAATCACACGGTCAGGAAACCTTTCATGCAAAAGAGCGATGACAGTGTTACTTGTTGAAAATAAGCGTCGTCCACATCAATATGTTCCAATTCCGGCCATACGAAATCATTAATCATCTTTGGATAGAACAATCCATTCACCGTAACAGTTGTCCAGCGTCATTTTCGAAAAAGTAAGGTCTTATGACCCCGCCAGACCAAAAATCGCAACAAACAGTCACACGTTGGGTTTTTCGAGCCCCTAATGCGACAATTCCGCTTGTTAACGTAACCTCTGTGGTGAAAATGGCCCTCATCACTCAAGATAATTTTTCGATGAAATTCCGGATCAGTTTGATACTTTTCAAGGACCCAATCAGCAAAGACACAACGTTGCTGATGATCGGTAGGTGTGAGTTCTTGTATTAACTGAACTTTAAAAGACTAAATACCTAAGTCATTTTGCAAAATACGGTGTAATGTCGTTTGTGGAATGCCCATTTCCAACGATCGACGAGAAATGAGCAAACCTGGATTTTCCTCAACACTATGGTCTACAACAGCAATATTCTCAGTTGTTCTTGAGCGACGTGCACGAGTTCGATTCTCACTCAATCAGTTGTCCCGACAGCTCAAATTTTTCCACCAATTTCACAATTGCTGGCCGAGAAGGTGCTTTACGACGACCCAAAAATGCTTTAGCTTTGCGAACTGTGACCGCAAAATTTTCACCATTTTTGTAGTGAATTTTAATAATTTCAGTGCGTTGTTGAAGCATATATCGTTCCATTTTTATTAATGGCGAAGTTTTTACTTGTCATCTGTCAAGTAGTTACAGGTTGAGTCATGACAACTGTTAAAATGGTGGGCTATTGAAAATGAAATATCTTATTGGAACGGTATCTTTTGAATATATTTGCAACGTTTTCATCACTGAGTAAGAATAAATAGTCAACCTGACAACCATGAGTACTCTATCAAATTCTTATCAGAATCTTCTATAGACTTTGGAACACAGTATGACGTTTCGTGTTTGTTGTTTGGTCTGCACATGTCTTAACACATTAATTTTCTATCGAGCGAATCCAAGCCCACTTTATAAAATATTTAACTTTCAAAATTTATAGCGCTCTCCCAGAGTACGGTTCGTACTATTGGGACTATAATCTATTATTGGATTATCTTGGATATTTAAACAAGCATGGATTTTCACATTCCTCGCTTTGTTGCTAGTTCAGTGTCAATTTTTGACCTTGGAAAAGTGAAGGTGAACGTCTTATGGAACTCTTTATTGATTAATATGTACCACTTCGCAGATCGTTACTATAAAGACATATTTTTGACTATATGTAACAATTATGTACATTGTCCTTATTTTTTCTTTTCACTACATTCTTCATTTAATTTATTCTATTTAACTTTGTACTTGTTATGCAATTGGCACCTACGTATACAGTGTTGGGTAAATAAAGATGATTATTACACACTTTTTATTATATGTTGTAAAAAAGATTCGCCATTATCCAATTGTACTAAGCTTTGCGAGTTTTAAAAATCAAAATGCTGGTCTTAATAGAATATATGAGATCCGATTCTGTAGTAGAGTTAATATTTGGCGTGCAAGTTCTCCCAAGGTTTGGTCTAGACTTTCTTTCGCTATAGTTCATAAAACTTCGTGGCATGGATCATATTGAACATGGACTTCAAAGACGCCAAATCTTTCAAAATAATCTATTGGGCCGCTTACATTAAAATCTAGGTCTCGGAGTAGGAATATTCTTTATTTCAATTTGACAAGGCCAAATTTTGTAGTATTTTTGACAGTAATGACAGGTTTCACAGAATAGACATTTATAAATCTAAAATTTTCGTGTAATAATAATATGAAGAAATTTGAAGTCCAATATTTTACGGAAATTTCTTTCAGTGAATACAGGAACAACTTAAACGGTAAGAAGTTTAAATAGTTTGTAGCATCAAATATCTAAAGTTGTTATTATTTTTACAGTACCAGAAATGACACAAAATTTAAATTCAGGATTAGACAATTTATTCGAAACTTTAAACATCGAAGATGTTTCAACTAACGAAAACACATCAAACGAACTTGCTCCAAGTAACACCACATCAAAAAATATAGAAGTAACATACTTTAATCCTAATATACAGAGCTGGAATCAAGCCGATATTCAAACTAGCGGAACAAAAAGATTAAGATTACATAGGCGCCATGTGCCTAGATTCAAACACCGTTTCGATGACTCATTGTACTTGAAACAAGATTTCTTCGCTAAGTTGGATTGGTACAAACGTGTAAACTACCTAAAATCTAAGCGTCAATCAAAAACTGATAGGGTGTCGAGTAGAAGATTGTGGAACGTCTACTCGGCTCCATCTCGTGAATGGATGATGAGTGGTGATTGCAAGGATTCGGTGAAAATGCAACAAAGAAGGGAAAGAACTCGCGATTTTCAAATATCAGTGCCAATAATAACTAATTCTGGTAATCAAAAATGGCTGGAAGTTTCCTTAAAAGAAATTGAAGATATTTTAAGAAATATGAAGACTAAATCCTGTTTTCGGATAAAACACTTGATTTTTCAAAGAAATAAGAATTATGGCAATGAATAGCAAAGGTCTTAACTCAAGCAGAAATCTTTTTAAGCGAAATCAAGTTTTGTGTTAAGTATATGTTTATACCCCTCTAATATTGTCAAGTTAATGTATCTAGAAGTCGTTACAAGTTTTTGTAAACAGTAGTTTGTTAAAAAATTCCATCCAATATTATAATACGATACGTATATTTTGAAAACATTAAAGTGTTTATAATATAAAAAGTTATTTAGATACAGTAAGTTTCAATATTTGCATTTCGTTAAAAAAATTTCAGACGATAGTCTACGGGCAGACGATATAACATCGTCGGTGAATAATCTGTTAGCATTTACTTAAATTACCTCACATCTATACAACTAAAAGTTACAAACAAGATAACTTTGCATTATTTTGATGTCGTCTTAACCATTTGATATGTAACAAACAAAATACCCTACAATTAAGACAATCTTGAAGTAAAACTTATTATTAGCACCGGTATTTTAGAAGAAGAAATGTAACATAAAATTATTTTATTTCATATACTAGATTATATTCTTGGTAAATCAGTAAAATTATTAATTCTATAAAAGCTGTGTGTATTTAAAGCGTACGAAACTGTGGTGTAATTTTAAATTATGACATTAAAGTTTTAGAGGATGTCTTATAAACACATGCTTACAAACCGAATAGACAAGTCTGACTAACGAAACTGGCAAACTGTATTTCTACAGTAGCGTCATTACAACTAAAATATATTATCTTCTTATATCGAGATAAGGCTCCCTTGTATGAAATATGTTTTTCGAAACAAGCTTTAGAAAATCATAATCCCAGTTTTTGTCCAGTACTTGTTGTTGAGCAAGTAAATCTCAAACTTAGCTGTAATCATATTAGCTATTGACAGATATTAGATAGTAGATATTAATCAAGGCAGTTGCAAGACAGGTGCAAAATATTCTCGCCTAACACAGGATCAAATAGACATTATTTTCTGAAGCTCTGTCACCGCATGATTTTCCTATTCTATATATAACAAGCTTTCACCCACCGTTCGTTATTTTAATATAAAATTCTTTAGTTAGCACAACAGAGTCCTAACTTTTCATTTCTCTTAGCTAGTATGTACATATATAAACATGTGTATAAAAATGTGTAAACTCTACGAAGGAAGGGTTCATTATGAACACAAGTCTGCCTGACGATGAGTGAATTCTCGGAAACATATGTAGTAGATAAGGTGTTATTAGTATTATAATGATTCCTTTTAACATTAATTTATGCATCAAATCGCCGAGGTAGCAAGCGTCTGTCTACATACGCTCTGGAAACTTTATTCTCGACCAGCGAGATAGACTCGCTCCCGGTTTCTTGTTCAACACGTTCTTGTGTTGGACGAGAGAGGGACGCAATGTTTATTAATAGATAAATGTACTTAATATTAGTATTAATAAGCATTATTAAAAATAAATTCTATATAAATGAAATATATAAAAATATATAGTTTTAAATATTAATTTATTTATTTAGAATTTATTTTTGATACTGCTTCTAATCACATATTAACAACTAATAACATTACATAAAACAAGAATAAACACAATTTATTTATAATTATTACAAAATTATTATTACCCATGCACTCTAGGGTAATATTTTACGTTTCAGTTTGTATTTCCATTATTGACATTCTTTCTCTGCTAGTACGTGGCTTAAAATGTGTTTCGTTGTAGCATTCAGCTGATTTGTCAATGTTTCCTATCACTGACCTTGTAGATTTAGTCGCATCATTATCACTTTTGGGTGATAATTCTATTATTTCTGAAATATTTGAAATAACTAGGAAACAGTATTTTTTTATGTTATCACATTATAATATTTGCTTACTAGTTAGGATGATTCGTTTTCTAGGAGATACATTCTTTTCATCTGTAGACGCATTATATAGAGTTGGTCAAAATTCTATTCTGCGCATACGGAGAGTATCGTCAAGAATATTTTTATTTTGAATATGTTTTCAATTGTCAGATAATTTAATGACTCTAAAAATTATAATTCTTGAATTTATGCCAAAAAACAACTATTTACAAAGATTACATTACCTAACAAAGGCAGTGTTTAAATTGCTAGTTGATCCTGCCTAAGCTGTCATATATTCTCTTTTTATTTGCTGAATATGTCGAGGCTGTAATTCCAATAGCTATTAACTGTTGCTATTATCCATTAAAAAACATTGTTAACCTTTCTTAGGATTGAGAAAGAAAACATTCTTATATTCCCTTCTCTGGATTGACAACCCGATATATATTGAATTATATTGAAATAATAAATAATAAATATTGAAATTTGGATAAAATAAATAAAATTAAAATGTCTCACTGGTGAATTTAAAATCTTATATATATATATATATATATATATATATATATATATATAGATATAAACAACTAATTAAATGAACATATATTATATTCACATAAAAGGACGTCTTTATATAGAACAAAATAGTAAGAAATAACAAGGCATATGACTACAAGAACCATAAAGAATAGTCATATAAACACTACAATTGATAAAAAAAGAGAACAGAGGGATGGTAATGTATATTTTTGTAATATCTTCACCAAAAAGTTAAAAGTTCAAATGTGTCTTCAACGTCACCTGACGTGAGGCCTTCTAATATGAGCGTGACACGTAACTACGTTTAATTGATAGTATTGAAAACACATATTTTACATAAAAAATATCACTCCTTGTTTCCACTCAAATTAAACACAGGCACATAAACAACTTTTTGTTGTTTGTTAAAGTAGCAAATGCTGATTATCAGACATTAATTAAATACTTCGTTTTGAAAGATTCAAAATCTACTGAAATAAGGAATCAAATGGAACCAAATCTTGAAAATGATACTCTTTCGTTCTCAGCAATAAAAAACTGGACTGGTAAATTTAAACCATATCGTACAATATATCGATTCAAAATGATGTATTCTGGAAAGCTAAACTCAACCACTAGTGATGATTATAAACATCAAAATGTTCACAAAAAGTTCAGAGTAATCGTTATTAACATGCAAGCGCTAATACATTGTAAAGGTATCGTATGAATTATGTGTGAGAATGGACGGATCTCTGCAGGATTTACTATCAATCTACGAAAGCGTCAAAAACCGAATATTCCAAAACGATGTTTGAACAGATACAATTTTTGATAACTAAATGCTCATCTTCACAAATAATTAAACTAATATTGAACATGGTTTTGCAGTGAAGCCATGCAAAAGGAAATGTCAAATACTACTAGACACATAAATTGTCTGAGGGTGTTTGTGTAGACACGTAATGAATTTTTTTTTGAGGAAAATGCCTGATCGCATCGTCAACGGAGAGGAAAAGATTCCCAATGTGTGGAGTTCGCACCCGCTAAAAATCTCACTTCGTCAAGGTGAAACTCCATCCTGGAACTGTTGTTTGCATTGCTTTAGGATGGCACCTTGACATTAGCCTTGATTGGCTACCCCTTTGTTTTAGTCTCACTTTTCTTCGCTTTCAGCACACTCTCCAAGAACATGGCGATCTCCTGCCAGCGTTCGTTTCCAGACAACATTATTTCCACAACCTTTTCCAGCATCAAATGCTCTACTTTCTCTCGTAGCGTGTCACTCCATCTCTCGCACTCAATGAAGATATGCAGGCGTCGTCTTCTGCAGAGTCCCAATATTGGCAAGCTACGTCTTACACTGTACCGATTCTGGCCATTAATGTATTGAGGAACCTTGTCCGAAAAGGAACTGAGTAAGGTAGTAGTTTACCTCACCGTGTTCGCAGTCTATCTAGTCCGTGATGTTACGGATCAATCTCCTCGTCCATAGTCCTCTCATTTGATTTCGCCCGCGTTATTGCCAGTTAATAAATAGCTTTACTTTAAGTGTTAAACTTAAAGCTCCAGTGACAGTTCCATGATCTATAATATGTACAATCAATATTCATGACTGAATGTACCTGCTTCACGGTGCAAGTTATCACTTTGCGGAATCTAGCTCGTATTCGCTTTCTCAATTTTGACAGTTTGACTGTCAATAGGTTGTCATTAAATTTTAAAAAAGCGAGTAGTAATTACGAAAGTCTATTACCAGTACAATCATATCAATAATTTATTGATTGGCGACAGGAAACCATGTTCACCTGTTTTCGGAAAATGACTATATCTTTTGATCATTTAGTAATAATAAAACATAATTTTACTTGTAGACAGTTTAAATTATTGGAGTTACTAGCGCTTGTAGTAGTAGTAATAGTACTACAAGCGCTAGTACACGAAAACGAAAGTAAAAAATTTACTTTTCGTTCATTGGTTTTTTTTTTTGCAGAAATTATGACATGTGAGTATACATGAGAGTTCGCTAACAAGTATGAGATACTAACATTTCTCGATTTCTGCTTAATTGCAAAAAAGAAAAGTATAAGAAAAAGTCTGTCAAAATTAACAAATTAGTTGTACTCAAACAAGTTTAACAATTTCCAAAATTAACAAACCGATCTGCATACTGTTTTGAAAGAAGTGCAGCAATTATTCTTGAAGGTAATTTTGATGGAGTCTGTGGTTGATTCACTTAATCACTGAAGGTTGATATATAACCCCTTGCCACATTAATTCGAATTCTGTATACGTATTTCGAAAACTAAGTTGTCATCATCAGCAGACTACGGCGAAAAACACCCATACGAAAACAAACTCCGTACGCAATCCATACCATTAAGAACCAAGTTGATTTCGTATGGGTGTTTTTCGCCATAGTTTACCAGGTGAGACACTTTTTAATTATCTGCTGATGATTACAATTTAATTGTCGAAATACGTATACAGAATTCCAAAATTAATGTGGCAAGGGGTTATATATCAACCTTCAGTAATTAAAATTATTCTTGTCAGTATATTTGGTAATTTAAGAATTTTTAAAATACATGGGGGACGGAAATATTCAGCTATGACAGAAGGATACTTCGATAGTTACTTTGATTAGCAAAGCTATGAAAACCCTAAAAATTTCTCTGACTCTCTTCCAAACAATAAGATGGTAGTAAAATTATTTGTAAGGAAAATTCTACAGCCAATAGGATAGTGTAAATTATTAACAATTTGCGATATGATAAGGAAGTTATAGCAATGCCATCAATTTACACTAAAATATTTAATTTCTAAACACCGTTTATCATTGAAAATTGTCATAATTTCATTATAATTTCAGAAATAAAGGTTAGGTTCCTTATTCTATAATTATGGATCCTCTTGGCAAAATTCAGAGTGTTCAATCGAGGAGGATAAAAGCAGCAAGTAAAGATCGGTCTTTGTCATGGAGGATGCTCGGTCAACTCACGATTCCCCAAATCGTTCCTTAAAAAAAGTCAGTCCTATTCGCCTTCTATTAATGTCCTAAGTAGCGGATCCTTTGTATAAGGGACTTCGCCATCGCGTACCTTGTTTTGATACTGCATGGGGAGGGAGCAAGAATGAGGTACACCATTTATAATATTTACTTCGTCGCGCTGGTGGCTGAATAACTACGATTCAAACTACAACCTTACATAAAGGCACTACAGACCTGTCCGATTAAAAGCATCATTACCTATAACATATACATGTACATTACAATAAATCAATAAAATAAACATTAGGAAGCATGTATGTATATGTGAAATTAATAAATCTAAATATTAATTATGAAGAAATATTTAAAATCCTTAACAACTATAATAATTTATTGATTGTACGTAATTTTTACTTCCAGCGTCAGTGGGGGAAGTTTAACTTTGCGTGTACTTATTAGGAAATGACATTTTGTGATTAGCGAGTATATAAATGACATTTTGTCATTAACAAGAACAAAAAGATTTTCTTTGGTAAGCTAGTAGAACACCATTACCACATAACCGTTGCGTAACGGAATAAGAGTCGGTAAAATGTTGGGAATCATAAATATCGAAAAACCATATTCAGTGAGTACAATAATATAGAATTGCAATGACGTCACTGCAGGAAAAATAGATTGATTTTAGTCCTGAATCCACATATGTTTTGGTAAAAAGAAAACGGAACTATCCTGGGAATGCCTGTAAGATATTTGATTTTAAGAGACTCGACATTTTCAACACATTGCCTCAACCCATTTCTTAAGGTACTTTCTTACTCCGCATTGATTAAATCTGAAAAATATAAATATTAGTATTAACGCTTGACGTTACAAAAAATACGAGGTAATTTACACAGGATTGCTTAAAATGAAGAAATAAAGTCATTTATTAGTTAATGATTGCTCAATAAGAGTTGTAATTCGGAATAATTACTGAATTTTGAAATTCAATTTCACAAGTCATTATCATTTAAATGCACGTTTAACAACGGAAACTGACCTTCTTTCATAAAGAATTATACGAATAGTACGCTATCAACACACATCATACCGTCTAATATATTATTAAAACATCGTTTATTGCTGTTAAAGTGGATGAACGCAAACTTATTGAAATGCTGACACGTAATTAAGTATAAAATTATGACAGCGGCGGTAGCCTTTGGTAGTTTGAGCTTTTCGAATTAACTTAAACCACACACATATGATCAGGTATAATCTCGCTACTTCCACAAAGACGCGTAATTATGTACAAGGACTATAGCGTATATTTGTTGTATATGTAAGGGAAAGACACATGTCCCATAATAATAATTAAAACTATTAATTAAATATAATTATCTCATATATGACGACCGTGGTTGGTAAATCACGCATCGTGAAAAAGTGGATATGAAAAAAATAGACTGTCGTCGTTAACGTCCCGCGTTATTTATGGGAACGTAATATTGCGCGACTTGGAGCATAATATCCATAAATAGTCATCCGAACATCATCTGAGATATACTGAACAACATATTAGGGCAACTAGTTCGAGATCAGTTTAGTCGTGTATTAGTGCGGGAATCGGTAAGAATGTCAGATCGTTAAATGAAAATAAATATCTACTTTGATGGGATGAGTTAGATGCGTGTACTTATGCGTGTGTATACAATATCGTAAAAAATATCGAAACAAAAATTTTTTTTATGTTTATTTCGCATTTCATAAATTACATTTAAGTAACTGTTATTCCTGTTATCAAACGTATATTTAATGAATGCGCACGGATAGTTTTAGTTGATGAAACTATTATTATGTATATATAGTACATACACTACCGCTCATAAGTATTTGCTCACCCTTGTTTCATTATAGTTTCTATAGAAAAGTTGTAATTGTGAAATTTATTTCTGTAGTTAGAAACAGTTTCACAATAAACATTAAAATCTATAAAAGCTTATTCAAAAGTAATTATGTGATTACCCTATTATTCACAATGAATGATAATACACTAATAGGTGCCATCCTAAAGCTCCAGATGGAATAATTGCACTTAAGGGAATAGGTCTCTCAAGTCTTGGAAATTTTCGATTGTTATGATTTTATTTTAAGGTAGGCTGTTATTGTAAACTATACTAGTATTTATACTTGGGTACTTTGGCAAAATTGCAGTTATTTTTTGTGAGGAGTTCATAGTGATAACATCATGTGTTTCGAAGAAGTTAAATGGGTTAGAAATTCCTAAAACGGAAAGAATTGAGTGTAGAAATACAATCATTTATAATAGCATACCATAAAACTGGCGCAAGCAACCTCGAAATTGCCACAGAACTTAAATTAAATCAGTCCACCGTGGGTTATATCATCAAAAAACACCGCGAATGTGGAAGTGTGTTGAGCAGAATTCGAAAAGGGAGACCAAGGGCAACAACCTCAGCAGAAGATCTTGCAATGGTGATAACAGGCAAGAGAAGTAGACAAAAACAACCCCAGAAATCACAGCGGAAGTGAATGCTGTTCGTCGAAAACCCGTAAGTGTTTCCCCAGCTAAACGGCGATTAAAAGAAGCCGGTGTTCATGGATGAACTGCAATGCGGAAGCCTTTTCTACGCAAGCAAAACAAGCAGAATCGTTTAAAGTGGGCACGCGATCACCAAAATTGGACCATAAAAGGCGAATAAAGTAGTAGTTCCAAACCATGCCGGGAATATTTGCAGAAATTGGAGGACGAGGGAACCATAAAAGTTATAGCGTGGCCTCCCCAAAGTCCAGATTTAAATCTCATCGAATTGATGTGGGAAGAACTTGATCGAGAGGTGAGAAAATCGGCCCCCACATCTGCTGTTGATATGTTGAAGAACCTGCAAGAGGCATGGATAAAATAAAACATAAGATATTGCGAAAATTAATCGAAAGAATGCCTCGGTTATGTGCTACAGTGATTAAAAATAAAGGAGAGCATATAGACGAGTCTAAAATTTAGTTAAATACATTATACAACAATTTAATTTAGATGTAGAAATATATATTTTTCATATACGTAAATAATAAAAAGCTATTAGTACTCTGATTTTTGTTACAATTTTCTGATTAAATGCGAGCGACCAAACACTTATGAGCGTACATACATTAGTGTACATGAATACTAAATTTATGGTATTTTTAATATCATAAATATTAGTAACCTCGTAACAATCCATGCTTTTATTAATAAAAGACAGCGACATCTACTATTGAGTAGGTGATTTAAGTTTTTAAATAAACGAATTACATAGTATATGAAGTATCTACACACTCATATGTATTTAAATATAAAATATAGATTATTCAAGGTAATAATAGCAATAATAGTAAAAATACAAATAACAAGGAAGTATGTGAAATTTATGCCATAATAATAACAGGTTGGTATTGACGTCAAACTAACGTATCTTGTAGATTTATTATTGTTATTTCTTTATATGTTTAATTATATAGTTTTATAATCTTGTGTTTAGTTTTGAAGATCTGGTAAGTAAAGTACCAGGTTCTTTTGTAAGTATTAGATCGTTTTTTATGTATTTTAATTTTATCTGTGAAATTGACATTTACCACATATTGATTTAAACGAAATATTTACAGTTATAAAACTATCAGTTCTGGTTTTCTTATTATCGGCAGTTTATTTTATAAAATTTATTTTAAAGATAATATGACGAAAAATATAGTTTACATAATGTAAGTGGTCATGTGCACGAATACGGCAGTGATCTTTGCTTAAATATCAATTTATACGTTAAACAAAAAAATTCAAGTTTATCTAATTCTTTATTCCAACATATTACACAACTATAACAATAAATAAATAGGTTTCTTAATACCAAAGGCAAAATAGAACAGTTTATATTCTACGATAAACAAATTAACTGTGCACTATAATAGCAGTCATGCCAAAATACTAACCAAATGTCATTTTTACTTGGCTAGCTAATTGGCACTTAATATTGTATTTTGTTGCTTGACCTTTACTGTTTATCACGTCTTGATAACTGTGGGGCAACGAGTTCACCAGTTGCCTACATGTCTCTGCTGAAATTGTTTGTCATTCCGTTTGGCATATTTTCCACAAATCATCAATATTTTGCGACTTAGCAGCAGATACAGTCTTTTTCAACTGCACCCATAAATTCTCAATGAGGATTATGTCTGGAGATTGTGCCGTTCAACACAAAACGCGAACGTTATTATCTCGAAACCATGTTTTTGCTTTACGAGCAACATGCTTCGGATTGTTATCTTGCATTTACAACCATCTTAGTGGCATTTCCTCATCTGCATATGGTAGAAGCGCAGTTTGTAATATGTTCACATAGATATTATGCCTTTTATCTTGGCCTACGCCATTTCAGGAAAAACACACCCACACATGATACTTTAGCCTTGGTATTTTACCTTCTTTTTGGTGCACTGGGGTTGAAGTGCTGTCAGTGATGGTCTCCCTATGTGTTGTTGGTATGCACAGGAATTAAATAAAACTATTTTCGATTTTGATCGGACCACAGTACATACCACTTTTTTCGTCCCATTGTACGTGTTCATGAGCAAACTACAATCTAGTTTGTATTTGCCTTTTATTTAATAATGGGGTCTTCCTAGGCCTTTTTGCAGACAACCGTCCTTATCTAATAGTAGAGGTGCCTACACAAAAGTGTAACTCACTTTTAATTGCAGTTGAAATTACGAACGGTGTCTTTTTTGCACAAGTTATATTGTCTATGTCTTCTTTAAGGCTTTCCTTTATCCACCAGGATTTTCTTTCACTTTTCGCCAGTTCTTTGCGTCTACAATCATTTTTGCAGAACATGAGAATGTATTTTGTATAAACTTGCAGCTATTGCCTCTATCAAGTAGAGGCAAAATCTACCAGCTAATTTCTCTTTTTAGTAGAGCGATCAATTTTTATTGATACGACAGGATAGGATCCGATATGGTAAGATATTTTGTAGTTTTTTTACAGTCATTACCATAAAAAGGTTTACGATCTAAATCGCAATTGTAGCTCTATATTTTTAGGTTGGGTCGTAGCTATGTAAACTAGAAAGTATGTTTCATAAAAAGAAACGAACAATATGCATAGTGTGCAATTCAAATAGCAAATGAGTTTGTTTACATTTTTGACTTGATAGCAAAAAATATCGAACAACTGCATTCTTTTTTTGCTGTTTGGGTAATATTAAAAAAATGTACAAGTGTCGGCGATATACCTCTCTATTTTTTAAGTTAATGCCAGTTTAAATGTATATATATATATATATATATATATATATATATATATATATATATATATATATATTGGGTTGGGAAAAAGTTCGTGGCGTTTTTCCGATAGATGGCATATAATAAAGAACAACAAGTCACAGCGACACCACCGAGGGCTCGTTTTTTAGATGACCTTCCGAACGTTAGTTTGAGCGTAGAAACATTGTAATCGGTGCAGTGGTTGGAAAGTTATTCGCACTTGAAAATGGAGAAGAATAATGAGAAATTTCGCTATATTCTGCAATATTATTATGATAAGGGGAAGAACGCTGCGCAGGCTTGTGATAAAATTTGTGCTGTGTACGGTGAAGGTACTTTATCGAAATCTGTTGCGCGGAAATGGTTCGCTCGCTTTCGTTTTGGAAATTTCAATGTGAAAGATGAGTCACGCTCCGGTCGTCCGATCACTGAAAAATCTGATGAAATTCTTGAAAAAGTCCAACAAGATAAGCATATCAGCAGTGTCGATATTGGCATGGAGCTAGGCATTGACCACAAAACTGTTTTGAACCATTTACACAAAGCTGGTTACAAAAAAAAGCTTGACGTATGGGTTCCTAGCGTGAAAAACATGATTGACCGAATTAACATCTGCGATGCGCTGCTGAAACGGAATGAAATCGAGCCGTTTCTGAAACGTTTAATAACCGGAGATGAAAAATGGATTAAGTACGATAATCGGAAGCGTAAAAGATCGTGGATAAAGGATGGTGAGCCGTCACAAGCGTTCGCTAAGCCAACATTGACGCCAAAAAAAGTGATGCTGTGTGTATGGTGGGACTGGAGGGGAATCGTCCACTACGAGCTACTTCCAACTGGTCAGACGATTGATTCTCAACTCTACTGTGCACAACTAGAGAGATTACGCCAGGCGATTGAAAGAAAACGGCCCGAATTGATTAATAGGAAAGGTGTTGTCTTCCATCATGACAACGCCCGACCACACACTTCTTTGATGACCCGTCAAAAATTGAGAGAGTTTGGTTGGGAAGTTTTGATGCACCCACCTTACAGTCCGGATATAGCACCCTCTGACTATCATCTGTTTCGATCTCTGCAGAACTCTCTCAATGGAATTAAGTTGGTTTCAAAAGAAGCCTATGAAAACTACTTGATTCAGTTTTTCGACCAGAAACCACAGAAGTTTTTCACCGATGGGATCATGGATCTACCAAAAAAATGGCGAAACATTGTCGATAATAATGGAGCATATTCGGTTTAAATGAATTCGTCCATGCGCCATGCGGGGACCAGTTGAATTTTACTGAAAAAACGCCACGAACTTTTTCCCAGACCCAATATATACCGGTATATATATATATATATATATATATATATATATATATATGGTATAACATTTAAAAATTGTTTCAGCAAAAGATTTCTTAAAGAACAATTACTGCTAAGTTAAATAGAAAAGTATTTTGAGTTAACGACATTTTGTTATTTCAACATGTTTATGCGAGAGTGAGAAATTTATCAGATCTAAAATGTAAATAAACTCACAATGTTCATTTTCTTTCAATAAAACACAAGAGCTCTCTTCCTACTTTGACATCGTTACAGCTTGACCTAAAAATATAGACCAAAACTTGAGATTTAGATCGTAAACGTTTTTGTGGTAGCAATTGTACGTATAATACTAACAAATATAACCAATCAATGCCTTTCAACATAGAAATTAATATACATATATTATTCGCTCAAAGCTATTCTCATAGCAACGCACAACCAAAAGTGGGGATTGAGAATGATGACGATAGCTAATAAAACCAATGCAGAAGATGCTACTGTAATGAAGGTTAACTCGTGGAAAGAAGTTATCTTACCATGTTAATATATATAATATATATTATATACACTTAATATATATATATATATATATATATATGTGTGTGTGTGTATGTGTATGTGTGTGTGTACTTTATTAGAGCGGAAATAATTTAATTACTATTACTAATTTACTAATTGAGGAAGTAATTGAAAAGTAAGTTTTGCTTAACGAACACTGCAATTAGACAATTGCAATGTTAAATAAATAGAATCCCCATAGACAGTTTATCGTACTATAGTTGGGTTTTCTGTCTTTAATGTATTGGTGTAAAATACGTGTATAAACGACAAAAAAAAAATTATATGCATTTTTGTTATTTTGCTAGCAACAGAAATAGTAATAACGTTAGCGTATATGCCATCAACATTTTATGGAAAGAGTAAAACGAGGTCATCTATCAAAGTTAAAACATGATTTTTTAAATTCAAGTTACAACTTACAACTGTTAATGGTATGGCAAACTATTAGCAAAATTAAAATGTCGAATTTATTTCATAACATCTATACTTCTTTAAATAATATTGTTCTAATAGTAACCCTTATTCACCTTTCTTTATATCAAGCCTATTTATGTAGTACAACGCTGCTTTCTGAAAGAAAGAAAAGAGGTGTCCATTTTGAACAACTCTTATAATTTAGCCAAAGAAATGTATTAATAGTCTTGTTTGTATTGACTTGGTATATTGAAATGTGATTCATCAAACTCACTTCTATACTGTTTTTGTTGCTGTGATGTCTATAACACAGGCCAACACACATTTTGGTGCCTGCGATTTTTTAACTGTTCCTGGAAAACTTTTGGATGCAGAATGTAAAAAAGTTCTCAGATTTGGTCTATCAGATCTAGTTTTTGAGAATTTTTTCAAAAATTGTGTATATATTTTACGTTATAACTGTTATAATATATAATATTACTATTGGTAGTTAAAAAAACAAAGACACATGGATTTAAGTATTTATTGCAAAAACTTAATTTACATAATTACATTAGTCACTAATCACATAAAAATTTTCTTCTATACGACTTTCTATAATGGAGTTTACTAGGGCAGTCTCGCTGAAGGCTCCAGCAGTAGTCCGCCATCATGTGGCTATCCCATCGTCCTTGATAACGATCTTCCATAGTTTTAATATCCTGATGGAATCTTTCCCCCTGTTCTTCACTGCAATCACCTAAATTTTCTGGAAAACGATCTAGGTGGCTGTGGAGGTAGTGAACTTTTATACTCATGTTACAGAAGAGAATATTAAAATTTGAAAGCATAGTTTCCACTAATTCTACTTAATTCTCTGCTTTATGATTGCCAAAAAAATTTTGTACTACTTGAACAAATGAACACCAAGCGTTAGATTCAGTCTCGTTCATTGATGTGGTGAATTGTGGATCTTTAACAAGTTGCCTTATTTAAGGACCATCAAATATATCAGCTTTTAGTTTTTCCGTGCTAATGCCAGGAAATTTACGTGATAAATACTCAAAACAATTTCCATCTCGATTTAAAGCCTTCTCAAATTGCTTCATTAAGCCTAGCTTGATATGCAAGGGCGGAAGTAAGATTTTTCTCTTGCAACCAAAGGTTCGTCAATCACGTTTTGTTTTCCTTGAATCATGACATCTCTTGAAGGCCATTTTTTTAACCAAGTGCTCATTTTTATCTCTGCTGTCCCAAAGGCACAAAAAACAAGGATATTTTGTATAACCACTCTGCTGTCCAAGGAGGAAGTTAACCATTTTTAAATCGACACAAATTGCCCGCTGATGTTCTTCGTATTTCATTTTTCTTAAAACTAATGCAATTGTTTCATATTCTTCCTTCATGGTAGTAGAATGACCAATAGGAATTGAGCCATATTTGTTACCGTTATGTAAAAGAACACATTTTAAACTACGTTTTGAACTGTCAATAAAAAGGCGCCAATCATTTGGAGTGTATTCAGGCAAACCCATTTTTTCTAAGAGCCCTTTCATATTGTTACATAATACCAAGTCATTATCCAGAGCGAAAAAAGGCAGCGGATCCTTATCTCTTTTACGATAAAATGTAATATTAGTACCTGGACAAAGTAGATTTTTTTCTTTTAATCTGGATGCAAGTAATTCAGCGGATTCCTTTGAGAGATTCAGGTCTCTTATAAGATCGTTTAGTTCTTCTTGATTGGAACACTGCGGAGTTGCTAAATCTCTTTCAAAATCGCTGTCTTTTTCTGATTGAATTCTTTGAACTTCGTCAGACGTTGATGTTTCTGTATCAACTTCTGTCAGTTCGGGTAGACTGCTAAATGATGGAACGGGTATTTCTTCTGAATGCGCTACAGGCCTTCTTGCAGAATCTAGATCAGGATATGTCCATTCGTGTCTATTGTTTCTATTTATGCCTTTAATATTAACGAAACAAAACTAGCAGTCGTCATGAGGGTTTCGCGGTTCTCTCCAAACCATTGGTACACCAAACTTTAGGCACTTCCTCTTTCCAGTTGTCCACTGTAGCAAATGTTCAACACATGTTTTACATATGAAATGTGGGGCCCAAGATTTATCTTGATCTCCTAAATGAACGCCAAAATAGGCAAGATAAGCTCTTTTCACAAAGTCAGAAATCGTTTTTCTGCTGTCTTTCAAAGTGTATTCACCACACACATAACAAAATACATCGGGATGATTTACACAGGTACGTCTGCTTGTGGATGCCATTGTTTCAGTTTAGTGTCTTGATACAAAACTACCAAAATATACACAAAATGATAGCACAACTTTACCTGGGAAAACTCAGTAATATACTAAATCGAGTACAGCCAAGCAAGTATAGAAGGATTGGGTCATAGGCAATTACAGGTATAAAAGTAAATAAGAGCAGTGTATTGAGTAGTTCCTAGTATAGGAACATTGGGTCAGGGACAATTCCAGGTCTCCATTTGGCTAATTACATTCTGGGAAATTTCTATTTTGACGATTAAGTACATATTTATCTCTTTATTTGTTGTCCTTTATCAGAAAAAAATATCAATTAACCTGTAACCTGTATCTCAAATACTAGAGCTAATAGAAAAAATCTGGTGGCATTTTTGAAATCAGCACATTAAAAACATCTAAAATCAGATGTTAGATTTCCGGCACCAAATTTTTTTTTTCATTTTGTTACCCTGTGTAATCCATTGCCGAGTTAAAATAAAGAATTTTCTTTTCAATTTTAAAATATTTTATTTCATTTGAAAGAGAAAGTCATATTACACTTTCAGTTAAACTGGAAGCGAAAGAAATTTTTTGTTGCTATCATTTTCCCAAAAAATAATATTAAAGAAATGAGAATACTGGATGCATCTGATACATAGACTTCCGCGGTCGTAGTTCATGCTATTCATGCGATAGCACTGGATGCATATCTTTAATTGTGGCGGAGATAACGGCTGTCAACCCGCTACAAGAATGACGGCGTACAATATGATATGTATAATTGCCAACTAAATGTGTATGTGACCCTTCTGCGTCCCAAAAAATATTTGGATAATTTTAATTGTATGCAGCGGATATGAAGTGTTGATTCTGCCAACTGCAAAATATTGTCATAAAAATTTATAACTTATACCATACTTATAAAAAATGAAGTTATGTGGTTACTTCTCAAGTATTAAATTTTGCTTTGCCACTACAGCTTTATGCCTATTTACAACATACATGTATACTATCTCCATGCTATTCTCTCTTCTTTCTTCTTAGAAAAGTATAACTCTATAAAAATGATGATGCCTGTCTATACGTTTACATAAACAATAATTTATATTTTATTTCTACCGCATTTAAACGAAGAATTTCTTTTATAATAATTTACAAACTAGAGCATTTTTTAAATTCTTGTTATTGGCTTAGTTTGCAAAATAACGTCTAGAATCAGTAGTTTTCACATCACATTTCCAATAATTCCGTTTCGATCATATTGAATGAACAGCAGTGTATCTACGTGGTATGATTTTAATTCATTAATATTATTATTGTACTGGAGGATTTCGAATCATTAGTAAAACACACAATGGTATCCTCTTATTCTGATAGGATGAGTATAAATGCTAGATATCTAAGGTACATGCGTTTAGTCGCGATGTTGAATACCGTGTTTCCCTACTCGGTTATTTATGTAATTTATTCCTCCCACGCCGTACATATTAGCGAATAATGGTGAGCAAGGACCCCCCCAACTGGCGAACCATAGACCAATCCTAGATGAACTCCGCGCTTATCCGTAGAAAGTGAAGTTGGCAAAACGACCTGCCAATTCATTCGATCAGTTGCATATATTTATTTCCACTAGAAATAAAAAGTCTATCTGTAACTAACGAAGGTAGGTAATTGTATTGTGAAGTAAAACATATGCTGTGTATTTATGTATATAAGCTATTTATATGTTGAAGTAGGTCAGTAGTTACGTTTCGTAGTAAATAAATGCGAACCGTTTCATAAAAATATACAAATATGCATATTTAAGAATATTGAGTCACACTAGAAGGAAAAGACAAAGTAAAAAGACAAACACGCCTCTTAATAGATATGAAAACTTGTTTCTGTACTATTTCCTCAATTAGAGTTAACGTGTAACATGTTATTTCATCCATCTCTAACGGCAGCAATGTTCCATCATAAAGATCGTTTAATAAAACTTGAAGGATTTGAAATTTTTTCCGATTTTTATGAAATGCAATTTCGACCGAAAATTTATTTCCTTTTTATTTTTACTAATGTAGATCTTTTATTAGAGAATTTAAGTTTGTTTAGAATGCGTACAACCTCAGAAATTACATAAGGCGTTCCTTAGTGGTTTGCACTTGGCTCTTTATCATTTAGTGAATATATTACGGCCAATATATAACGGCGCTCTCTTTAACGTTCTTTTTGTAAAAGTAAACTTTTATATGAATGATATTATAGATCGCTGTTGATCGAAAGTTCAATATTGGGAATGATATGCAAAATGTAATAATATGATAAATAATGCAAAAAATTAATTTTTTACGAATAAACTAAAAATAATTCCAAATAATTCTACAAGATTCAATTTTTACTACTCTGTAAATCTTAAAAAGACGTCTATTAAGGGTGTTAATTTTATTTGAAACTAATACTTAACATTCTTCATTAGTAAAGGATGTTTAGTATTACTTGCAATTTATCCCTCCAAACGAATTCACATATGAGACGTCTATTTCTCTAACTTCCCCTCCATATCTAAATATAATTTATATCATAATAGTTTACGCAAGTTGAGATCAATTTCGCATGAACAGTTATATTCTTGGTTGTAAGACGTGTTGCAGATATCAACTAAATATTCTATTCTACAGGTTGACCAGATTAAAGCATTCTACTAACTACGAGTATTAGCAACCAAATTTAAAAACATCGTAGCGTAATAATTTTAAATTAAAAGTAACGAATATTTGAAAATTATTTTTTTTGACCTCAGGCTTAGACCATCAGTTGCGTCAGATTAAAGAAACATTTAATCCATAATACATGCCGTACTATTGGAAGTATTTTATTTAACCATTTTTTTTTAACTTTGTATCAGTGTTTATATTATATTTGTCATTCTGTTTATACGTTGTTGTTTATTGTTTGAGAATATATACAAACAATTTCCAAGAAAAGAACTTGTCTGCTTTGTAATCTAGATTAGCATTTTTTCTATTAAGTTTTATGTATACTACGTCAATGATATTTGCCGCTTGACGAGCAAAGCAAATTTTCATTTATTGGTTTGACAATTTTTTTCAACTCTTGTATTCAAAACAATGAAACTGTATGGCGCAATACAGCTGCTAAGTATTTTCTCTACAGGAATACAATCATTACATTTTCACTGCATCTATTTTAACATCATTTACATTTGACGTGCCACTGAATAGCGTATTAAGTTCTTTTGATAGAAAATAAAAATTAAATATTACTTGTGTATGTTTGATTGAATCAATGGTACATACTCCATAAGTGACTCAAGTGACCTAATACACAATTGCGCGATATCACCAGAAATAAAGCGATCCTGCCCGATACTGACCAAACCAGCCACTGTGCCGAGAGAGCTACTGAGCGCCGGCAAAATTGTTAATTTTATGTAGATGTCTTAATAAAATTAATTTATTAAAAACAAGTATTTATAATAAATTATAATTTAGTTATAAGTATGTAAAGTGAATTATTTTCCAAATAAAAATTATATCTTCTTTCCATGGTTTCATAGTAGTCTGTTCTTCTCCTACTGTGAACATTTAAATTTCATGTTCAATTATTTTGCAGTAGATTTTCGTGAATATTAGTTTCTTAATTCACATAATAATCCTCCACGTTTGTTAATATATGTTACCATATATTAAAAATATGTGGTAGGGCATTATCTTGTAATTAATTAATTTTCGCGAAACTGCCGAAGAAATGCTATATATATATAGTATTATATAGTATTTGTAGGATATCTCTCTGTGGTCTTATATCATAAAATAATATTTGTTATTCTTCTTCGAGATATAGCCACCTATTATTATTAGAAGCGGTTTTCGATTCAACAAGAAACGGGAATTTTATTCGTCAACGTTATTTTGAGTGTTTATATACACAGAGACGTGAAACAAAGCTATCTCAGTAAAAAAAAAGTACGGCGTTGCATACTATTATTTAAATGAGTGTTGAACCACGTACAATATACTCTTTTCTGTACAGTATCAAGGATGTGCAATTTAAGGTCACATTATAGGGATGTATGTGCAGTTTTTGTTTCAATGCCATTGCGTAAATAATTACGGATAAACCTACAAATGAATGTATAATCAATAACTAATTTATATAAATACTGAGCTGAAGATTTTCCTTATGGATAAAAATCAACTATTGTCAACACGGTGTACTGATTAGGCATATAATAACAATGCTCCTCAGTTAGTTTGACGTCCTCGTCGACAAGCCGTGAGAACTTAATGGTTGTCATATTCAAACAACTACACATCCTCTTCTCATGTAGTTTCTATCCTGAAGATGAACGTATAATTCTCTCATAACTTTTGCAATGATTTTTTAAACTTTGTTCAATACATTTCTGAATATCATCTACTTCTAATAAATCTGTATTGGCATTCCCTTACAAATAAAATATTTGTCCTCAGACCGTTTTCAAATAGCATGTTTATAGTGTAGAAGAATTACATTTATGAATAATTTCTGTCAAATTTGAAAAATATGATAAACTATCAATATTTGCATCAGAAGCCTTTTCACTAAATTAGTCGAAGCTAGACTGTAGAATTCATATTCCATTTGCATTCTGTTTCTCTACGAACAAGAGAACATCACTTGGTGTGCTCTGTACATAGAATCTTAAGTACTGTCATACCGTTTTATTCATCAATCCTTCATACCTTCTCATCAAGTGTCTAGGTACTTGTGTTATGTTGATATGTTAACGGTACATTAGCACTTCACTGCTTTGTTCCGAAGATTCTGCTATGATTTAAAATGAAATTCAAATTGATCTTAAATTTATGTCGCAAGTGTAGCTTGAGTCAAGGACCAGAAATTGATTTATTATACATCATGCATCCCTCAGAGCGACACTATGACGTGGTTTGTCTTCTGAATTGGTTTCTGTTTCCTTTTTGTTTCGTCTTTGTGCTAGCCCGAATATTCAAGTCTATTTTTTACTGCTATGTCTATATAATTAACCTGAAATGAAACGAAAGAATATCTATAAACAAACTTCGTCTGTATCTGATTAGTTGTTGTTGTTGTTTTTCTTATAATAATATACCTAGTTATTAAATATACGTTTACTTATGTTTGTTTGTTTCCCAGAAACAATTAAAAATATTACAGAAAGAAAGAAGAACGCGTTGTCAAAATATGTTTGGTGAACGCAATTGCCACGTTTGGAACCCTAATCAAGAACTAAAAGATATATTCGGCATAGAAGATCAATTTACTTATAGAAGTTTCAAAGATATGATTTTAAAAAAGAATCATCCTCATTATAAATATATTAGAGAAGAATCTTTATTGTGAGTGTTTAAGTGCACCATCTGAGAACGAATAGGTAGATGAACCAAAGCCCAGTAGAGAACGTACTGGAAGAATAGATACAAGCATAAATATGGCAAAACATTTAGTAGCGAGGCAAAACATTTAGTAGCCAGCCAAACCGCAAAAAGACTGGGGAATTGCTCTTAGTAAAACGAAACCGCCTAGAATAATTGGTAGATATCATGGAGACGTTAACTAGATATGTTTGTTTCGGAAACTGTCAGATAAATCTTGTAAGAATTTTGAGGCATCGCACCACAAGAAGCAAGCAATTTCTGGACAATCTAAGTTAGAATTGACAATATACAACAGCAGACCTGCTGTAGATCTGTACAGATTAGAATAAGAAGCAGAAGTAGTGTTTTGGGGAAAAGCTAAGTAAATGTAAGCCAGTAGTCCATTTATGTACATATAGACGTTTCAAAAATACCTTTTTAGAAAAGAACCATCCTCATTATATGTCAGACCAGAATCTTGATTGTGAGTTTTCAAGTGCACCATCTGGGAACGAGTAAGTAGGCGAACCAAAGCTCAGTAGAGAACATACTGGATTAACAGACCCAACAATGAATATGGCAAAACATTTACTAGCGAGCCGAACCGCAAGAAAGCTGGGGAATTGCCCTTAGTCAAACAAAACCACCTAGAATAATTGGCAGATATAATGGAGACTTTAATTAGAGATGTGAGGGTTTCAGAAGCGGTCAGATAAATCTTGTAAGGATTTTGGGGCATCGAACCACAAGAAGCAAGTAATTTGTGGGCAATCTAATGTAAAATCGGCAATATACAACAGCCGACCTGCTGTAGATCTGTACAGATTTGAATAAGGAACAGAAGTAGTGGATTGGAGGAAAGCTAAGTAAATGTGAGCCAGTAGTAGATTTACTTATAGACGTTTCAAAGACATCTTTTTAGAAAAGAACCATCCTCATTATATATCAGACCAGAATCTTTATTGTGAGTGCTCAAGTGCACCATCTGGGAACGAGTAGGTAGGTGAACAAAAACTCAGTAGAGAGCATACTGGATTAACACACCCAACCATGAATATGGCAAAACATTTAGTAGCGAGCCAAACCGCAAGAAAGCTGGGGAATTACCCTTAGTCAAACGAAACCACCTAGAATAATTGGCAGATATAATGGAGACTTTAATTAGAGATGTGAGGGTTTCAGAAGCGGTCAGATAAATCTTGTAAGGATTTTGAGGCATCGAACCACAAGAAGCAAGCAATTTATGGGCAATCTAATGAAGAATCGACAATATACAACAGCAGACCCGTTGTAGATCTCTACAGATTTGAATAAGTAACAGAAGTAATGGATTGGGGGGAAAGCTAAGTAAATATAAGCCAGTAAGACTGCAATTCTGTCACAGTCGAGTGACCTTCAAATCAAAAAAGAAACACTTTTCAATGAACTGTGAGTGGAACTTATATTGAAACAGAAATGACTAATACACCAATACTACGACCAAACTACATTTATGAATAATTTCTGTAAAGTTTGAAAAAATATGATAAACTTTGGGCAATAATGGAAGTAGTGTAGCACAAAATTCTCTGAAAGGCGACATATCCGTATAATCATTTTCGTACGCTCATTAAATACTTCACTATGTGATGCCTTAAGCGTTCCAGATTTACTTAGACTTTCTTTCAACTTTAAAGGAAATGGTTTGCTATTTTGAATTTCTATAGATATGCAAATTCTGTTTCAAGGTCAACTATTTTGTTGGTTTTTGTTAATAATAATTATATCCACCTATGTGTGCATATATTCACGTAAATCATATGTTCCGTATTACTCATGGAATATAGATACTAAAACGATAAAAAGGATTACAAATTCACAAGGTGAGTTCTGTTAAATCTTATTTAGTCAAATTTAATTTGCATATTTCGCCTTACAATTAGTTTAATGATGGACACTACACTCACTAACTTGCTTCTCAAATATAAGTAAATGAACATATCGTAACATTTGTTTCTATACACTTTACGTAAGTAGTATCGATGACCACTGTTAAATAAGAACATTAAAAAAATATATACATGTAACTGTCTTATTCCTGTTACCTACAAAGGACTTATTTTTATATCTGCTTGTCACAACTGTGATACGCACTAATTCTTTAGCAGTAAAATTCGACACGGTCGTATATTTAGCGAGGTGATATTAATAAATGTATGTACGTTATATCTTAAAATTCACACTGCGATTTTGTAATGAAAAAGATTATTTATAACGGTTGATATTGCATATCCCAACACTTCACAGCTTGTTGGTATTTCGTTCTTTAAGAGCGTATAAAGTTTAGTACATAATCTACAAGATTTCGTAAGTCTTCTTAAAAATTCTACAACAGCATGCTGAAGAATGATCGCTGTAACAACTTAAGAGCGTAAAGATGTAAAACGTCTTTGGTTCACCGCTTTACCCAGTTAATTAGTTTATAGGCCAGGCAAATTCACTATTTCGTGCAAGTATTAACAACGACGTAATGTTTGCGGCGACGATTGTCATATAAAAAGTAGCAGGAATGTGGGTCAATCGAATAAAAATAACAAAACGAATTTTACTGTGGAAGAATTAGTGCGTATCACAGTTTTGACAAGCTGATATAAAAATATGTTTTTGTTGGCAACTGGAATAAGACAGTCGCAGGTATATATTTTTTAATGGTGTTATCTAACACTAGTCATCGATAGTACTTACGTAAAGTATATAAAAACAATGTTACGATACCTTTATTTGTTTATACTTGAGACGTAAATTTGTGAATGTAATGTTCATAATTAAACTAATTGTAAGACGCGATATGTAAATTAATTATGCCAAGTAAATAATCAAAAATCTAAAAGCCCGTATCACATTAATATTTGAGTCTTAAATACAATAATAAGGTTATCTTCAATAGAAAAAACTGTGTCGACCTTTAGGAAGGCTTCTAAAACGGCAGCAGAACATGTTATCATCGGTATCGCAGGAATTATGATATAATGGATTAATTAGAAGGAATTCTTAACGAAACGAAGGAAGTAAATTAAGAAGCAAGTAAAAACATAGCTTTTTATATTCAAAATGTTTTTCTATCTCAAACTCTGATTATAGACTGCGTCGTTTCAAGGGCTGTGGAGTTGCTAATTGATTTTTGCGGTATCGAGCATAATCGATAGTGTTCTCTACTAATGGGTTTCCAAAAATCTCTCAAATTCTATTATATAATAATTGTTGTCACTGCACTTTACGCACTGCTAATGATATTCTACACATTTTCAAAAGGACTTAGATTGGTGTCTTGAACCCACTACGGCAAGATGACATTTTTTTTTAAACAAAAGTATATGTGGCCGATGCTACAACACATTGTCAAGTTTATCGCCCTGAATAGTTTGAGGCCGTTATTCAAAGGATGTCAGGAGTACGATTCTGAATTTACTCAGTTTCTCCCTATTACCGACGCAAAACGTTTAATCATCACAGCCATATAAGCAAGATTTGTGGCTAAACAACATAGCGCCAATGAGGGATGTGGGTAGTTTTCTTTGATGGAAACATTTACCAAATTATTGTTCGGGGAAATAAGTGAATCAATTCAGTTTCACCAACCAGACAATACTTTAGCATCTATAGAAGGAGTAATGACATGGAGAGTTTGTGAGAGAAATGTCAGTTGTGCGCCAATTTTAATATTTATCCCAGATTGGAGGGTTTGAATCTATTACCATGAGTATAATTCTTTTTATTATGATGGCATTGATAGTGTTTAGTGCTGACTTAACTTAAAACCACTTGATTCCACAAGCATGCAATCGTTGTTTGGAATATTTCAATACATGAACGAAGAATTAATTGAAATAGGTCGTCTTCGCTAAATTCCCCATATATATATATATATATATATATATATATATATATATATATATATATATTGGGAAGGTATATATATATACACACATATATATATATACACATATACATATATATGTATGTATATACATATAATTTCAACATTCTTTGTAGAAAAGCATTTAAATTTTAAACTAAATTAGTTTCGAAAGTCCTAAATAAAATGTGAAAAGAGAAAAAAAAAACAACTATAAGCCCCTAATGCTCAATAGTAGTTTATGAGGTCACCCAAAAAGGTTCGACGTCAATTTCTGTGGCAAAAATCTTAAAGTAAAACGTTTGCAGCAGATGCAGCGTCAAAGGTACTGTTTGAGTTAAAAAATTAATGTAAGAAAAGAAAATAGGTGTTAACATGTTAAATATCAGATTTAAGAATAAATTAGGAGCATTTTCGTTTCTGAGATGAGAGTGCCTTGAAAATAATATTGTTCGCTATCTGTCAATGTAATTTTAACATCGTATTATTATCTATTTGAATAGATTTTGAATTTGGGCTAAGATTATTTTATTTATTGATAACAGAAAAAGGAACGGCAAATTGAGGAAACGAATATTTTTTGTAAATTAATTGTAACGGTTACCCTAGATCTTTAATCAACAAATTTCTGTTTAGCACTTCGTTTAATAAGCCGCCTACTTTCGTCAAAAACATCAATATTCGTACATTCGTAATAGTGATCTCATAAATATAGACAGTAATAACTTTACATAGATATAATAACACTATTAAATACTTCCGCTTTTCTTACATACCTAAGGTGAGATCACGAATACGCAAGGTTTTCTGAACAGCAACAACTACAGACGCCTTAACTCATTTTTCTCTTGCATCAAATAAAAAACACGTTCAATTCAATGCTTTTAATGGAATCTAGTGACACATATTCTATACCATAGCATAATTATGGTAAAATTTAGATAGGCCAGATTTCAAATTAGATGTAAACGAGTATCGCAGGATGTAAAAGTGACCACAACACCCATAATTTGAATACGCTTTCGTCTAGCATATCAGGGGAACCAACTCAACCCAACCTAATTTTGAGAATGTTACTATTTTGAGAACGATAAGTCAAAAAAGATAGGAAATTCCAGGAGATGATAGAAATCAATAAAACTAATAATAATACTCTATGCCTTCACATTCTCCAACAGTTTAACGCCAGTTATATTGAGCTTTGGCAGACCACGGGCCAATTAATTTTGTGATCGCTAATGGGCCGGATTAAGATTTTTGTCTGTCAGCATTCGCTTACACAGTAATAGGAAACCACAAACCCTAGATATCTATGATAAAAACGTGACTTGCCGGATGTAATAACTTCACAATGAATTTCAAGTCTGACATTAATAACTTAAAATAGTTTATCTATATGTATTAACTTTAAATTGACATACAGTATCGACATATATAAAGCGATTACTTATGCCCTTAATTCATTATTTCTCAGTTCTTGATTTCTCATGGCCTTATGTTTTTACTTGATTGTCATTATTAATGCATTAACAATTGAACTACTACCCCTATATACGAATGCGCAAGTTAAATATGGATTTTAGTTTGTCTTCACCTTAAGGAAACGTCACGATTACTCTCGAATTAGCAATAGTAACGATCAACTTTCCTCTAGCTTTGAATTATTTCCATAAAGTTGGTTGTAATGGTAATATGTCGCGTGTTCCGTTCTCACCGTAACATCACCTTATTGGCTCAAGCAAAATATCAAATTTATAGTTTGTAATTAACAAATAAAATTAACAACTTTTCATCTCATATTCAGATGCGTAACTATTGTATTTGATGAAGCATACATTTCATATTAATGCAATAAAAAATATTTCTACTGGAATTAAATCCACACTGATGATGGGTTTTTTATATTTAAACATAATATAAATCTTCCTATGTTAATTTGGTACGTAGACTTCCGCGGTCGTGGTCCATGCTATCTGCTTCTGAGTTTCCGGGCTGGAACCGCGTCACTAGTATATCTGCCGACGTTTCGTACCCATTTGTATGGGACATCTTCAGGCCTGAACTACTGCACTGAAACTAAGTTTCTAGTTACTAGTGACGCAGTTCCAGCCCGGAAACCCAGAAGCAGATAGCTTCCTATGTTCAATTTAAAAGAAAATGACAAGGTTTGACCTTAAGAATAAAGTAACAAAACTATTTGTTTTCGGGTTAGGCAAAGCATATATTATTTACCAATCACTAAATCGCAGTGACCAATTACGACAAAACTATTTGCCTAATAAAAAAAAAGCAGCATGAAGTAAGACAATGAACATCACTTCCCTATAATACGAACCCTCGTATAAACGGCTACCCAGCCGTTTATATTTCGGGAATAGCAAACAAAAAAAAAATTTTTATTATTATCGAAAATAGTTTTATTGCTTTTCGAAATATAAAAAAAATATCGAAAATAGTTTTATTGTTTTTCAAAATATGAAAAGAAATGAAACTATTTTCGATAATAAAAATTTTTTTTTGTTTGCCATTCCCGAAATATAAACGACCACCCTCATATTATAAGGAAGTGATGTTCTTCATTGTCTTACTCTATGCTGCGTTTTTTTAATAGACAAATAGTTTTGCCGTAATTGGTCACTGCGAAAATAGTTTTATTGCTACTTAAAATATTCTCCTTGAAAATGAGTGCACTTTTGTATTCGTTTAAACCAATCCGAAAAGCATTGCTGCCACTGTGAAGGCGGTATCTCCAAAATATTTGTTTTGAATGCCTCAACTGCCTTTTCCGGCGTAGAAAACCGTTGATCGCGAAGTTTATTCTTCACGTGTGGGAACAAAAAGAAATCGCAAGGTGCTAGATCAGATCTGTAGGCCGGATGGCTCATCAATTCAATGTTTTGCCCGGTCAAATATTCAATTGTTTGAACCGACCTCTGAGAGCTCGCATTGTCATGGTGGAGAATGATTTGTTGTTTTCGGTTTGTTTTCCTTACTTCGTCAAAAACTTTCGGCAAACAAATAGCTGTGTACCATTCGGAATTGACCGCTCTACAACTCTCTAAAGGCGCGGTTGCATGTGAACATGGGCGACCATTTGCTTTAATGTGCTTCGAGCGCGAACAACTTTTGTTAATCTTGGCTCACCTTGGAATACCCACACAGTCGACTGCTGTTTACTATCGGGCTCATACATATAGATCCAAGATTCATCACCTGTGGCGGCTTTATAAATGTTCTTTGAAGCACCGCTATTGTATTTTTTGCGCATTTCTTGGCAACAATCGACGCGAGTCCTTTTTTGAGCGGTTGTCAAATTATGTGGTATCCAACGTGCACTTATCTTCTTAACGGCTAAATATTCATGCAAGGCCTTATTCACGCTAGTGTTACTAATACCTAGAGATGCCTCGATCTCACGGTATGTCACACGACGTTCTTGCGTTGTCAATTCATACACTGCATTAATGTTTTCCGACACAACAATATTTGTGCGAAGACGTTCACGAAATTCATCGTCCAAAGAACGCCGTCCAAGTTTGAATTCACTATAGCAAAGATATATTGTAGTTTTCGATGGTGTTTCGTCACCATATAAAGAATTCAGCTCATTAATGCATCCTTGTTGAGATAATCCACGCCGAAAGTTATGAAAAATAATTGCACGAAAACATTCGCAACTTAATTCCAAATTTTCGATGACAAAAAATTCCAAGTTACTGTCAACAATAGAAATAGCGACCATATAACTAAACTGTCAATGTTAAAAGGAATCATTCTATTATTAATAACACCCTATCAACTACATATGTTTCACCGATATCACGGATCGTCAGGTTGATTTGTGTTATTAATGAACAATTCCTTCAGAGTGTATTATCATATCTTTCGATACAGAAAATAATGAATAATATCATATCTCCCTCTCTCGACCAATACATAAATGTATTGACCGACAAAGCAAGAACGCTTCTATCTTACAGATCGGAGACTATGTTTCCAGTGTATAATAGACAGAAACTTACATCTAGGCTTTATGCCAATTAAAGAATGTTAAAAGGAATCATTCTATTATTAATAACACCCTATCAACTACATATGTTTCACCGATATCACGGATCGTCAGGTTGATTTGTGTTATTAATGAACAATTCCTTCAGAGTGTATTATCATATCTTTCGATACAGAAAATAATGAATAATATCATATCTCCCTCTCTCGACCAATACATAAATGTATTGACCGACAAAGCAAGGACGCTTCTATCTTACAGATCGGAGACTATGTTTCCAGTGTATAATAGACAGAAACTTACATCTAGGCTTTATGCCAATTAAAGAATGTTAAAAAGAATCATTCTATTATTAATAACACCCTATCAACTACATATGTTTCACCGTTCTGTCTATTATACACTGGAAACATAGTCTCCGATCTGTAAGATAGAAGCGTTCTTGCTTTGTCGGTCAATACATTTATGTATTGGTCGAGAGAGGGAGATATGATATTATTCATCATTTTCTGTATCGAAAGATATGATAATACACTCTGAAGGAATTGTTCATTAATAACACAAATCAACCTGACGATCCGTGATATCGGTGAAACATATGTAGTTGATAGGGTGTTATTAATAATAGAATGATTCCTTTTAACATTCTTTAATTGGCATAAAGCCTAGATGTAAGTTTCTGTCTATTATACACTGGAAACATAGTCTCCGATCTGTAAGATAGAAGCGTCCTTGCTTTGTCGGTCAATACATTTATGTATTGGTCGAGAGAGGGAGATATGATATTATTCATTATTTTCTGTATCGAAAGATATGATAATACACTCTGAAGGAATTGTTCATTAATAACACAAATCAACCTGACGATCCGTGATATCGGTGAAACATATGTAGTTGATAGGGTGTTATTAATAATAGAATGATTCCTTTTAACATTCTTTAATTGGCATAAAGCCTAGATGTAAGTTTCTGTCTATTATACACTGGAAACATAGTCTCCGATCTGTAAGATAGAAGCGTTCTTGCTTTGTCGGTCAATACATTTATGTATTGGTCGAGAGAGGGAGATATGATATTATTCATTATTTTCTGTATCGAAAGATATGATAATACACTCTGAAGGAATTGTTCATTAATAACACAAATCAACCTGACGATCCGTGATATCGGTGAAACATATGTAGTTGATAGGGTGTTATTAATAATAGAATGATTCCTTTTAACATTCTTTAATTGGCATAAAGCCTAGATGTAAGTTTCTGTCTATTATACACTGGAAACATAGTCTCCGATCTGTAAGATAGAAGCGTTCTTGCTTTGTCGGTCAATACATTTATGTATTGGTCGAGAGAGGGAGATATGATATTATTCATAAACTGTCAAGGTAAATATTTTGTCAAAAATGACAAACTTTAGGATGCAATCATCAGATCGGAGGCAACACTAACAGTTTTGCCAGTTCCCGAAATATAAACGGCTGTCCTCGTGTATATATATATATAATGACTGTTATTATTTTATCCTTTTTGGCATTGCCAGGGCTAAAGATTGAATTGAATATCATACGTATCCCACAGGACATCCATTCGCACGGATGGTCTTATAAACTTTATTAATTATTTTATGATAGTATCTCTGATTTACAATTTATTATGACAATATTTTGAACAGCAACAATTTTACAAAAACCATATCATTTCTACATATTTCTAATTAACATAAAACATCCAATTTGTTTTCTATGTATACAGTGTATCTAATCATCTGCATATGAATCTGTGTATATATGCATTTACTCGTAGGTACTAGTTGCGCAATATTCATGCAATATATACATACACTTCAAAACATAGAATCCATATCTGCGATATTTTACTTCATCGTATTCTTCAATAGACGCTACTAGACGTGAATGCACCGGACATAAAGCTAGTTCTGCACCCATAGTAACACAATACTTGGAAATGCAACTCGCTTAAACACAAAAAATAATCAACAATGCTGTCCTTGACTTTATCGTTTCAAAATGCATACGATTAGAAAGAGAATATGATTGATATCAGATATGAACTTAAGACCAAGAAAGTGTTTTTTCCTTCTTCGAACGGACTCAGAAATGTTAATTGTTTCAATAAGATTCACGATCTTCTAATAACGGTCATTTAGATTATTTTCAAGTTCAGTACAATGCGTTTGAGTTTGCACATTTTTGCCATAATTCCTAGTTTAACAATAAAAGCATTTTAACTTAACAACAGAATCTTTTGCATGCGCCCGGCGTGTGTACAAAAATCAATATTTCTTTTTCCGTAGCTTCTTTAGGATTTTCAATCGGATTAATTTTTTAAATTAGTTTTTAAGCCTCGGCTTTCGAGCTGTATTATGGAAAATTAAAGTAAGAATTGACCCGAAAGCAGATAAAAGTCGCAAATTTCCGCCGAAAAATTAATTATTGTGATGATCAAATGACGAAATTCAGAAGACTGTATATATTTAATCATTTATACAAAATATGTACATGTATATGAAGATTTTTTACGAAATCACAACCTTTCCTTCTCCGAACAGATGCATCATCCACCGTTGGGGATAGTATAATTTCTGATATATCTTTAACTCCTTAAGGAAATTAGGCACAAAATTACTTGTTTCTCTCTGGTGCAATGAATAGTACTATATTTGTGGAGAGCGGTGAATCGTACACTCAGATCTAATTCCCCAAAGCTAAAATTTAGCATTATCTGAAGTGGGCATGAAGTTTATTCTTATGTAACCTACTAAGATTTATCGTGGGCATCATGTGGACTTTTGTTTTTTCTTGTCTTTTTTACTTTTTTGCATATACTTATTAGATTTAATTACGACTCTTTTGAGTCTTTATGTAATCTTGGCCTTGATGTAAATGTCTTTGAATTCCGGCCTTCGCAATTTTAGAACATCTAGCTGATTGGATCTCCTCATCAAACATCAAATTCACTTCCTCTATAGAGATGATCCTCACAACTTCACGTATCTTTATTTGTGTAGATAATTCTGTTGCCTTCTTGAACTATTTTTCCTGTATAAGGTTCTTATCCTGCTCTGTATCTTTTGCATACGCTCCTACAAATAGAAAAGTAAATAACAGTCCGTCAGATCAGAACTCCACCTGATCACGATCAGGTGGAAAGCTAAATGCGCCTAGTATCCCCAGCGTAGGTGGACATACCACATGACATGTTTTCTTACATCTTAGTTTAAATTCAGTTTGGGATGTTCGGGAACACTAGTGCCCGTACTCACATTAACTATGAACCTTTGAAGGTTCTGAAGACTCTCCAGTCTAACAATTCTCCTACAAATATTTTATCTGGTTAATGTTCTCACGTTTTTGCATTTTCGTTGTTTGTTTCATGAATCAAGTAAACGTGTTTTTTAAATGTGAAAGTTTCATTGGTTATTACATTAATGAGATACGGGCCTTTTGAAACTACATAAATATATATTATATATATTGTAATTATATCAAGGAAGTACATTGCAAAGAAGGCCATAGCTTCTGTGTAAAATATCAGACATTTGATTAAACAATATAATTGATATTATTTAAGTGAAAGGTAGAAAACTTCGATTATTCTTGGAAACGTGTATTTTTGTAAGCAGACAAATTAATCACTTGTAAAAGGAGTGGTATGATAAATTAAGGAATTGGCAGGTATTAAATATTATATTTCGTCTGATATCCAGCAAGGTGTAAAGGACAGTCTCTTAGACATATAAAATTTAAAACATAACTCAACGCTTTACAATATCTACTTATGGTAGAAGTTGACTAAGGATTAAGACCATCGAAATTTCAGCTGTTGTAATGGGACGAAGCGTTAGATCGATTAATGCTTAAAACGTATCCATTTCATCCAACAGCTAAGCATATTTTAGATTTATATTTAAATACTGATATCTAACATAATTTGCAATAAAGTTCTTTCTGTCGGTTCCTGTTATTACAATATAATCTGTGAATCAGTACAAGTCTTTAAATTCTATAACGAAATTAATGTTGATAAAAGCTCCATAATATTGTTGACCCCTGATGCTCAATAATAATTTTGAAAGAACCGACGTCAATTTCAATAGTATACCAGCACGAGCAAAAATTTTCCAAAACAAAAATTATATTAGCGAACTTAAAACGTTAGCAGCAGAGATAACGTCAATAATATGATTATGTTTTAGGTCAAATATTAATCCGAGCAGGAAACCAGATATTAAGTTCGTTGCGTTTTGGGTTGTAGAATAAGAGTGACTTGAAAAAAATTTATTAGACAATGTCAATAATATTTCAGTATCATACTATTGTCTAATTTAATAGTTTTTGAACATATTATTTTTTGTAAAGATTGTTTTATTTACTGACAAAAGAGAATAGAATGTCAAGTGGAAAACGAGAATTGCCGACATATGCCTTTGTTTGAGTCCAACATAGGAGGTAATGTATCGAAAGCCGCTAGAACCAATTGTCCTGTTTACGGAGAAAACTTGGTTTTGGGGAGCACAGTGCGTAGATGATGCCCTCGATATAAAAAGTTAATTTTATTATAAACGATTTTCAGCGTTCAAGACCATCAGACTTTAATGAAGATCGTGTGAATGCTTTAATTCATCGTGACGGCAATTGACCATTGTAATCGATTATAATAAATATAATATAACAGCACATTTGCATTCTATTGATTCAAAAACTGATGTTTGGTTGCTGCATATTTTGAGTGCAAACAATAAGAATCGGTATATCTAAATTGTTTTCTTTCTTTGCTAGTACATCAACAACATTTTGGCCCCACATTGTGAATGGTAACGAAAAATGGTGCCTTTATGTTAAGATTAAGAAAAAAAAGGAACAGTTTAACCCTAACAAAAAGGCAAGCGAGTAAAAGCTGAGACAATCCGTATAAATTAATATTATGCATCCGATGGAAGGAACAGGGCATCGTTTACTATAAATGGCTTTCGAATAATGTAACCATTACTGCTGAGATTTATTGTCAACAATTCTGTCGGTTTAATGTCGCGATTCAATAAAAAAAGCCGGAAAGACATCATCAAGTTATTTGCAACATAAAAGCCTATCTAAGAATTTGGTTGGCAGATCATTTTATGTACACTTTATTCTCCTGATCTCACTTCTTTAGAGTACTATCTCTTTTGCTTTTAGTCGAGCATCTTTTGAAGAATTTTCCTGGATAATGGTATCACACTTAAAAAATTAGTTTGATGGATTCATGAGACGCAAACATAAATAATGAAGGAGAATATATTCTTGTGTAGTTCGTGTAGTTTATTCGTTAAAAGTTTAATAAATTTTGAGCTTAATAACGACACGACAAACCTTTTTTTGACGATTTTTACATGCAAAATATATCTTTTTTACGTGCTTACTTCAAAAGTACAAAGTCGTTGTTTCTTATTCTCCCATCGTTCATTGGTTTTCATCACTAACTAACCTTCATTTGTTTTTACATATCTTACAACATAAACTCGACTTATTTATTTATTATTTAGTGAAATAAATTCTATACTTTTTGGTTATAGATATGAGAAGGGTACTACTTCAGGTGGTGTTCAGGCCAGGATTTTATCTTATTGTATCTTTCTATACTTTTAAGGGTTTGGTATATGACCTTAGACCCATGTAATGCATCGCTTAAGGTTTTTCAACATAAATGTTAAATAACTGTTGATGATGTATTGATCTGCTTTAATTTTTTTTAATAAAAAATGAAAACATTTTGTGTTTGAAATAATGATAAGAACTTTTCAGAAAGAATAAATGTATACTGTATATGTCAATTGCGATTTTATTGAAGGTAATTTCGATGGAGCCTGTGGTTGATCCACTTAATCACTGAAGGTTGATATATAACCCCTTTGTACATTTTGGTTCTCAACGGTACGGACCGCGTACGGAGTTGGTTTTCGTAAGGGTATTTTTCGCCGTAGTTTACCACGTGCGACACTTTTTAATTATCTACTGATGATAACAACTTGATTGCCGAAATACGTATACAGAATTCGAAAATTAATGTGGCAAGGGTTTATATGTATATCAACCTTCAGTGATTATGTGATTTTTTATTATCCTTAATAATAAGTATACCTAAGGATGGTATGTAATTTAATTTTTCCTAACAGTAAAATAAATTACTTCAAATTCAAAACGAAACGGTGTATGAAGATCGTCAGGATTATATTTGCCTGTGTTAAAAATCGCCCACACGTTAAATGTACCTGATCCATATTTTAAAGAACCATTCATTTTGTTTCCGTAATTCAGATTCAAGATTATTCATAAGTAAATTTTCCGTTAGAAAATATAAAGAATTGTCTACTGCGGTCTCTATTTTAACTAGAAATGTAATTCACCTCTGAGCTTGGGCGTATTTTCCAATCAATGAAAAAATGCTTTAGTGCTGCCTCTGTTTAAGTCAGCTAAATGCTCGGATGTTTCTGATTATTATACAATTAGCGCATTGTCTATTCTGTGTAAATTACTGAACTCCATACTGACTAATACAGTTTGGACCATATATTTTGTTACGTGTTCATTAGCTGGGCAGTTACGCATGACTTTAAGTATAATTTAAACCCTTATGTACTATTCGTTTAATTAGTTTTTTTTTCTATAACGATAGTATCGTACAACTTTTTTTGTTAAGCCGATGTATTCGCACACCTAAATATTGTTTTCAAGCTTTCACTTAGAGCGTTCGTACAAAGGGTACTAGGAGAGTTTTCCAATACAGCTTTGTTTATTTAATTTTCTCAAAGCAATTTCCTCTACACTCAATACACCTCTCCATCCTCAATCTTGAAACCAGTTCTGCCAAGTTTCACTAGGTAGTAAAGCACACTCGTTGTCCCAGGCCCGCAAAATTTCCTCATCACTGGAAAGCCGCTCCCCTTTTAGCTTCATTTTCACATGCAGGAACAGTGCAAAGTCGCAGGGAACAAGATCTGGACAGTAGGGAGGGTGCTCAAGAAGTTTCAATCCTGTCGTGGTCAAATATTCGGTTCAGGCTTTGATGCGGTGAGCTGGAGCATTATTGTCATGGAGGAACTAGGTGTCCATTCTTGACTTTGGCTGCAGGTTCTTCATAGATCCAATGACTTTAGGCAGGCACGGTTCAATATACCGCTTAGCTGTGACTGTCTTCTCTGTGTCCAAAACGACGCGTTCCGCAATTCCACTCGATTTCAAAAATACAGCTATCGTTTTCTTCTTTACATATCGAGATTTTCTGACAACTACGAGTGTGTCCTCATCATCAAAGACCGAAACTTTGTTTTGAGCTTTGGTCGGCACATCGTAATAGTACAGCCAAGTCTCATCACCTGTCTCGATGTTGTTCACATACCGAGATTGGCCCTTATTAAACTTTTTTAGCATCTCCCGGCACCAAGTCACACGTCGTGTTATCTACTCTTCAGTCAGTCGATGCGGCACCTAGAGAGAACAAAGTTTCTTCACGTGCAAATGATCATGCAGAATCGAACTAATTGCTGGTGAATTTAGGCTTGAAGTACCCTCTATCTGTTGGTAGGTCACTCGCCTGTTCTCACCAAGTATTTTCCTCACAGTAGTAGCGTTTTTATTTGTAACTAACGTTCGTGGCCTTCCCGGCCTCTCAGCATTCTCCACAGTTAAATTTCCTCTTTGGAATTCTCTATATCACCTGAATGTGGTTTTGTGATATGGACAAACATCACCTAGTGCAAGAGTCATTTCTTCGAATTATTAGTCTGTGTTAAAACCACGCATGAAATTCTAAGGCAAAACAGCCCTTATCTCATTGCGTGACCACGATGCCATCGCAAGCACTTTCCACTCTCACTGCTAATGAGTAACTGAGTCCAGCGTAGGAACATGTCTCAACATGCAGCAACAAGCAGCTTCCTATGATTCATTGTTGCGTCATATTGTAAAACTTTCATGGTTGAATTTGATGGAGCCTGTGGTTGATTGACTTGATCAATAAGATTGATATATAACCCCTTTCCACAATTAACTATTTGTAAATTCTGTATACGCATTTCGACAACCAAGTTGTCATCATCAGCAGATAATTTCAAAGTGTCGCACCTGGTAAAACACGGCGAAAAAATTGTACGAAAAAACAAACTCCGTACGCGATCCACACCGTTGAAAACCAAGATGTGCACATCTTGGTGCTGATGATGACAACTTGGTTGTCGAAATGCGTATACAGAATTTACAAATAGTTAATTGTAGAAAGGGGTTATATATCAACCTTATTGATTAAAACTTTCATAGTTCCCTTTGTATATATATGGACCTAATTATACATAAATGGTAATTCGGTAAATAATGCTTGCAATGTGAAGTACCCTTTGTATTTAATTCCATTCCTACGGATGGCTCTGAGAATTTCGACTCATTTCTGATAAATTCACGCACAAGTTCGATTTTACTTTCCGTAACGCAGATCTTTTTGTACCTCGTCATTTATGTCCGTACGACCGTCTTAAATTGTCTATGCCACTCATACATTCTCATTCGCGATAAACACGCATCACCATACATTTGTTTCATCAAATTAAGCGTTTCAGTAAACGATTTACTGAATTTAAAGCAGAACTTGATATTTGCTCTTCGTTCAAAATTAATTTTTCGACCAATGCCAAATACACACTGTTACGTTATGGGGAATTGCTCTGCTTCTAATGATGCAAATGTCATGATATTTTGACATAACATTGGTGAAAGATCTACCTAACCGATGTATAGTTTTTTAAATAATGGCGCTTCTAAGAATTATTATTTTAAAAAAGGTGTATTTGGAAATTATATCCATATTGTTTTCATAATATTTTATGTAATGAAATACTTTCTCACTCTTAACTAATCTCAGTGTACAAAATAAAAATATAGGTGGCGCCTATATGTTAACTTGCATGCATAAATGCTAATTGGCTTAATTACGACGATGCAAAACGCGCATTTTTTATTTTGTCGGCACTATTGTAACATATTATAATTTATGTGCTTAATCCATTGTGTGAATTTCTTGTCATTAGATTGCCACATGTAGCAATTAGAACAACTATCCCATTGGTACATACACAGTGCATTTTTTTAAAGTGAACAGATAAAAATAGACTGAGTAGTAGTGGCGTCTAATTGTTTTCCTTGCGCCTTTATAATGTGGCATGAATCTAATTATAGCATGCAATATTACCTTATTTTCATAAAACCACCTTTTACGTAAGATATTATATATCTAATCGATATATGTACGTACATGTATAAATGTATAAATATTTTCAAATGTTTCCCATAATAATTGAGTGCAGATTATGTATGAAGCAAATATGGTGTTGCATGTATTAAAAAGCTTTTACAATGTATTTAATTTAAACGTAATATTGATTGAGTTCTTTTTTATTTAATGTGCCGATTTGCATTAATTTTTTGCGCTTACAAAATTGTTTTAGCCTTCTTCCCTTCGTTTTGCACAGTTACTTCTCTTTTCGTAATTCTTTGTATTGTAATTACATATTTCGCATTGGTGATATTGACTAACTTTTAAAAGTTCATGCATTCAACCTGGAGATCTTTTGCCATTCAGCTTTTCGTTTCTGCTAGAGGTCTTTTTATTTGATCGTTTTATTTCATTTTTTTTGTTTTACAATTGTATTTATATTAGCGTCATGATATGTGGTTGTTATGTCCACTTCTCTTTCTTAGTCCACGAATATGCTTTCTGTTATCGTTCACTTCTGTAGTTTTAATTCTCCCAGGGCATACCATGATGGACCTAATGCGCCTATTGTATATCCCCCTCATAAAACCTGGCGGCATCTTCTTGCCGCTAATGTAGTACTAAGTGTGTTAATCGAGAAGTTATGATTTACGATTGCTACTTCCAAACTGTGAGGAGTAAACAGCCCGTGTGAACATCTACGGAACCCTTATCACTCACACTTCTTCAAGGAACTTACCTTGATGCGAAAATAAAATTGAAGAGTGGGTTTTTCTTCCAGCTCATCCGTTTAGGATATGATTCGGGTAAGTGACGGTGACAGAAATTCGATGAGCAAAAAAGGACAAGTGTCACCTTGTTCGCACAACGCGGGATTGTATTAAATGCGTAATCGTTATCTCAAAAGACAGTGAAGGCTTAATTGGAATATACAAGGTATGGCAATTAAATAACGAGACTGCGCTTCTTCCATCGTGTAGCCGCATTGGGTGAGATTGTAATTGGAATGGCCTTAACTTTGGTACTTCCTAAGCGACTATTCGCAGTTTCATCTCTCTCTCTCTCTCTCTCTCTCTCTCTCTGTGTGTGTGTGTGTGTGTGTGTGAGTGTGTCGTTCGAGCTTTAATTGTAGAGAACGCTATTACTTAGTAGTGCCGTGATTGATATAAAAATCGAACAGTGACCTAACCTGAAATTCCTTGTTAAACTAAGAAATTCGGGAACACAGTTTTTTGAAGGTCGGAAAAAGGTGAGAAACGTCCTGATCGTTTCTTTCGATATCAAGGGTGTTATCATGACTGACTGACTGCCTGAGGGTCAGACCCTTAATTAAAAATATTACAAAGAAGCTGAGTGAAAGAGTAAAGAAGAAAAGACCGGATTTGTGGAAGAACGACTCGTGAACTTCTGCACCACGACAATGTACCAGCTCACAATGCCCTATCTGTGAAACAGTTATTCTCCGTATTGCCCAGATCTCGTACCATGTGTACCTCTGTTGCCAAAAGTGAAAAGTACATTAAAGGGAACACATTTTCAGCTTGTTGTACGTATAAAAGCAAAAGCAGCATAGTTGTTGAAGAAGGCTTACAACAGATAACAACAGCATTGTTTTCAATAATGGAAGTCACGTATACAGTGGTCTATGGATAGGGGAGGAGAGTATGTTGAAGGGGATAAAATTAAGTATAAGTTTATTTTCAATAAATAACATTTCTCACGTCAGTATCGTTATTTAATTACCACATCTATATATATTGAAAAAGGTTTTAAGCTCTCTGGTGGGGGAAAAATAGATGCTATTGATAGAAAACCACAAAATTATTGGCCACAAGACCCACAAAATAAGTACAAAGGAAAACAGAGTAATAATCAAAAATCTCAAAAAAAAAATACTAATCCGAATGTAATAAGCAAAAATGTTCGTAAAAGACGTAAAGTGTAAGATATGCTTCGATTAAGCCTATATCTTTACGTGTGCAATAATAAAAAAAGCTTCAAATAATAAAAACAAAATTCGATAATGATATTTCTAAGTATGTTAAAAAGAAATAGATGATTTATGGAGGCCTCTCTACCTTCAGCCTATACATGATTTGAATTTTCCTCTTAGATTACAAAAAAAACTTTACTACTTTTTAGGGAGAAATATGGAAGGACTATAGAATTTTAAATGGTTCAGTCATATAATGCGAATATTTTACTGACCTTGCTTGCACGAATGCAACTTGAGTTGACAAATATTAGATTTATGTAGATAGTTCTACCAGAACCGTCAAATATATTAAACTGTTTTGAGAAATAAAATTATTTAAATTAGAAATATTTTTCGAAGCTAGCTATAAACATAAAATTAATTTACAGGTAGATAAAATTTCGTATTAAGACGAAACAGGGATTAAGATTTAAAATTATTCGAGGTGGACATAAAGTACGTTTCGCTTCGATTTTTTTCTGATCTATTCTAACAATTAGCACATGGCTGTTAAAATTGGTCTTTATTACGACTCTTTTAGCATCTAGGAGATGTTGATCCTGTTTCACCAATTTTTGCACACGAGTCTTGGAAAGATCATCTAGTTAATCACGTCTGTTCTCTTAGAGCATTAGTTCCACTATGCCCTGGCCCTTACAGCCTCAGGTCTTTATTTGTGTAGATGACCCTGATTTATTCTTACCTTCCTGGCCTGTTTTTTCCAATTAACGTTTCGTGCTTTATAGCTTTAAAGCATCTCACATTTTTACGATATTTCCATAGTGGTCCCAGGAACATCAATGTAAATAAGAGTTTGTCTTGTTAAAGATCCGCTTGACTGGGTCAGGTTAAATACAAGAGATAGGTCGTGCTACCCTTGATAAACGTTAACTACTGTACTTCTCTGGGTAACTTTTTGATTTTTCGGATTTATTTAGAGTACTATTTCCCTTACTAAAACACTAGCATGAGCTCCTGAAGTATTTGGCATAGAAAATTGAATGTAGATATAACGAAAAGTATACATTCGAAAACTGTACATATTTCGGCTCTCTGAAAATGTGCATATGTTCGGGTATGCCAAGAAATAACTTGCTCGATAAGATAAAAGCCATTACGTATTATAATTAGAATGAATTAATTTATCAGTCAATAATGAAATTAAAACAATACCTGGGATTTTAAACTATTAGGAATATACTAAATCGTCTGAGTTTAACGACGATGATATCAAATTACTGGATAATAGAAAACATCAAATAAATAATTGATGTTAGAAAAATGTAATGGATAACGGTGATGATAAATTGATCCAATGTCGGATATCAGAAAATGCTTGAAAATTCAAGAATTTATAGTTGTTATGGGTTTAACTAAATTTACTAGTTATATAAGAAGAAGTTTCTTTTAAATAAAATGATTTAGGTATAAACTAATAAAACTCACGAAGTGATTGTATGTATTTATCGGGATTGCTTCACTTTATTCATTATTTCAACGTTAGATTTTATTATCAAACGTATACTTACTATCGATATGTCTGCTTGGAAAGTGATACTAAGATTTAGTGCATATTAATGAGACAAGTAGACGCCAAATCATTTCATCACTTGCTTAGTATTAGATGCAATTTCATGATCTCACATCTTCATTAATATTAATCCATTGGCGCATGCATATATTTGCGTCTAAAAACGTGCTAAGTATATATTTTCAAGCATATTTTTTAATATCCTCTTCGTATATTTCCTCAACTTATACCTGTTCACCAGTTACTTAACTGTTTCACAAAACGCTATAAAATCCGGCTTATACAATGAGTCGTATTGTAATTAAGAATAATAATGGAGGAATGTTAGTACAATTGCGACATTATTGTTCACATATGCTCCTGTTCCGCCATCTCAAAAAGGTAAATTTATAATCGCTCGTAATCATGTCCGCAAACGTATAGAAACTTAATGAAAACATTACGTCACGCCAACGTATTTTTAAAAAAAATTAATGTTTTTAACAATGCTTGAAAACGGCTGTAAATCATTAACGAGTTTGAAAAATTGCGTAATATCTCATACTGTTTGATGTTAATATACGATGTGTATTAATTATTCCTTATTTATATCAGTGCGTAACTCCGCGGGCCCTCTAGCTGCTGTTTTGTTTTAAATTAATTCTAAATCCGAGCGACTGATATATTAAATTCAATGAAGAGAGTATCAGTGCGACGGCCACGACGTTACCATTATTAACCCGTATCTCTGCCATAATTCATACGCCCTTTTTAACGAACATAAAATATCCAGGTGAACCTACATGCTGTTACTGTTCTCTTTGAAAGACTACTTACCAACACTACCCACCTGAAAGACACAATGGGTCCAATGGTTTGTATCTGCTTACAATTAGATACAAACAGAGTTGAGTTCAGAAGAGCTACTAATGTATTGTTAACTATTATGTTTTCGAGTATGTAAACTTATTATACTTAAACAAATTACTTCGAAATATTCCATAGAATATTGATGTAGAATTAAATAGATGTAATCCAAATAATTCAATATATTTCGATTTTTCGCGATTTGTTATTTTAAAATTTCTAGAATACTCTTAATTGCCTTTAAATACGTTTCACATAATGTGAAAGAAAAATCGTATTAAAAAGCTAAAAATGAATCATTAAAAATTAAATACAATATAAACAGCGTCCCTATGGTAAGCTGTTTATTTGTCAGATATATTTGTTGAGACTCTAGTGGGGGTTTTCGCTACGTCTAGTAGTCGAACACTGATACATGTGTTTATATCTGATCTATTATAACGCTATATAACACTTAGTAGTATTTCTCAATTTCTGTAAAATCTTGTAGAAGATTGAATCATTGAGAGAAAACCGAACTTTTTTAAAATAGTAATTCTTAGCAGCGTCATCTATTAAAAAACTATGCGTCAGTAAGATAGATCTTCACCAATGTTATGTCCAAATATCATAACATTTGCATCATTAGAAGCAGAACAATTGCACATAAAGTAACATTGTGTACTTGGCATTGGTCAAAAAATGAATTTTAAACAAAGACCAAATGTCAATTTCTCGTTTAAAATCAGTTAATTGTTTACTAAAACGTTTAATTTGATAAAACAAGTGTATCGTGATGCGTGTTTATGACGTACGAGTGTGCATGTGTGGTATCAACGATTTAAAGATGGTCTTACGGATGTAAATGACGACAAACAACCTGGTACAAAAAAATCTGTGGTTAGGGAAAGTAACATCGAACTTGTGCGTGAATTTATCAGAAATAAGCCGAAATCCTCATTGCGATACGTAGGAATGGAACTAAGTACAATATTTCCAAAGATTCAATTGATCGCATTTGGAAACAGCATTTGGAACTGACAAAGATTTGTGCAAGGTTTGTACCGCAGAAGCTAACTGATAATCAGAAATTGTTCCAAATTCAACATTATGCAGACTTGATTAAAGACTCAAAAAGGGACGGAAACTTCAGGTATTCTACTATAACTGGTGATGAGACGTGATGTTTAAATTAAATGATTAAAGCCCACATTAAATAACACGTCCATATTTCAATATGATCCAGGGACCAAATGTCAAAGCTCTGAATGGAAGGATCCAAGCGAACAAAGACCTGAAAAAAGCCGTTTGGAGAAGTCAAAAGTGGAGTGAAGTGTCTCGAAGATGCGATACGATGATCAATAATAATGGTGACTGGACGGTTTACTAATATAGATGGATATGCTGCACTTGTTAGAGTGTATATTTGTTTTCTTTTTCATTTTTTTTATAGTTCGTTATTATAGTCGTTTTGAAACTTCGATAGTACCTTTCCCGATTTACGGACTGTAAGAACTTGAATCAATCTTTAAAAAAGATCATTTTTCACCTGTATGTGAGTTATAGTGATGGAATCCTATATTTATTTTGTGCACAGAATTTCGTTAGGTAATACTACTAGTATATTAGAACAATGTTTCAAAGTATGACTTGTTATTTAGTGTCCTGGTACGTGTAAAGGAGTTCTCGACAAAAGGAGGGAAGAGTCAATTTTATTATTCAGTAATTTCCATAAAAATAAAAAAATTATACACTGACAATCTCCTCCATCCGAGAAAAACAACATATGTCCTGCAGAAAACCCGGCTAACTTGTACCAATACATGCATAAGTTCATGCAGTATAACACTTTAAGTAACACAACGCACCTGAAATAGGCAGAAGGCCAGATAATAAAATCCAAAAGTCAACAAGTAGACTACCTTTCTAGGTATGATCGGAAAAACAATTTTGAAATAAATAATACACTTCTAGTCCTTAGCTTCAGTTTTCTACTAAAAACACATTATTGATTGTGTATATCGAAGGTGGTTATTCAGAATGGATGTCAGCTGCAAAGCTATATTTATTAATGTTTCATTTCAGCTTAATAGTGTTACACCAATTTTCAAAATATGTAAATTATCCTGTTGAGCAGCAATGTTATCAGCATTAGTTATTTCAGCGTGAATCTTCAAATCGTCTGTATAGGTTAATATAGGACAGGTGGTAGTTGACAGTGGATCGCTAATAAATAGAAGATGAAGAAGAAATACAATGAATGTTACATTAAGTTTATGGTAGCGAAAGCAGTTTTAAAACACGTAAGAAGTTTGGCTTCGAAAATACGAATTCATTGTACTCAATACAGATGACGCAAATCCAAAGGATATAAGTTTATGCAGGCGAAAAATCAGTATAGATAACATCAATATAACTGCGCTTAATACGCTTGAAATTAATCGAATTTAGGCATTCAAGAATAAAGCCATGCTATTATTGGGATAAGAACGAATTAATATTATCATAAATGCTAAAGTGCAGGGCTTTTTTAAGTATTTTGGCAAAGTCAAAATGAAATAGTCGATAGTTTTATAGAAGTTTTTGTTCTTCCTTATGAATAAAGCAAATGACTATGAGTTTCCATAAATTCGAAAAAATATACGTTTTTATGGAAAAGTTCATGATTTCTGCTAAGAAAGAAGCAAAAGCACATCTACAATACACCACCAAAAAGTTTGGTAAAAGGTCATCGCTAGCGGTATACTTGTTAGTAAGTGTGGTCATATGAACATCTAACCAATTTGTCTTCAGATACTAAAGGTAAGGTGAAAGATGGATAATAAGAAAAGATTCTAAATAATTTGCACTTTAACTTGCAAATGCTAGAAAAAGCATTTAAAATGTCTGATGACTTAGTGAATTTAGAGTTATCACCGAAAAGAGTACCAGAAATTCTGACGAATTTTTATTTATAATTAAGAAATTTCCATAATTTTCTAGAATTTCATTTGATGGATGTCTTCTATATCTAATATATGGGTATCATATGACTGAGGCGTCCAATATTTTCCTAACAACGCTAAGTACTTATATTGTTTTAAAAATATAGTAGTTTTGGTAAGAATCCAGTTGTGCAGAAAATTTGATCAATAAGGTTGATATATAACCCCTTTCCACAATTAACTATTTGTAAATTCTGTATACGCATTTCGACAACCAAGTTGTCATCATCAGCAGATAATTTCAAAGTGTCGCACCTTGTAAAACACGGCGAAGAAATTGTACGAAAAATACACTCCGTACGCGATCCGCACCGTTGCAAACCAAGATGTACACTCACATTATCTGCTGATGATGACAACTTGGTTGTCGAAATGCGTATACAGAATTTACAAATAGTTAATTGTGGAAAGGGGTTATATATCAACCTTATTGATCAAGTCAATCAACCACAGGCTCCATCAAATTCAACTGTGCAGAAAATGTTCTTCACTTTTAGAATTTATTTTAATTTCTGGTGCAAAGCTACAGTATAGTAATATTTCACTTCAGTTCTTTTCGAAGCATGCTTTTCGGGTAGCCATAAAGGCGCATAACTCTATACTGATTAATATTTAATTTCGGTCTGCAGTGTTACTCTTATGTCAAAGTTTTGAATTTTTTCTAATTTTAATTAATTAATTGGTATTTCAGAAATGTCTGATAGTTCCGGCTTAATGTTTGAAATATATTTAGTAATTAATTAATTAATTGGTATTTTAAAAATGTGCGATAGAACCAGTTTAATGTTTGGAAGTTATTTGTTAATCGTGAAATGGTATTAATTAAAAGAAATCTCCAACTAAGCACTTTCGACAAATGTAAATAATAACAAAATTAAAGCCCACATTAAATAACACGTCCATATTTTGTGAAGAAGCCAATTATAGATAATTATAGATAATAATAATATGAAAAATTAATAAATACAATTGCGAAATATGTGTACAATCACTTTTCTGCGATTCGGTAAGTTCACGAAATTGACCCATTTGATCAGAATCAAATGAAATAACTTTCGAGGTACTTCTGGTTGCCAGGTGTATTTTATACGCTAACTGCACGTTTATTACAAAAAAAAATCTGTTTCAAAATCCAGTCGTTCAATGTTTAAACGGCATCTTACGCATATAACCCTCGACGGCCTTAATTCATGGTCTGCTCATCTCTTTCGCGAACGAACGATTCATCGGGCCGATGTTGGGCGTTCACAGTCGACCTCGATCAACTGTCTGTAATCGGATTATACCGCTTCAAGGTTCCCATTGATTTATGATTGATTTTCTATCGATATGGGCGATTGTTACTCCATTTCGTCTCGAGTATCCGCACGATTTATCGCTCTATCTCGTTCCTTTCTACGATATCTGTTTGTGTTTATTTATTTATTCAGATCTGATTTCTTTTTCTTTTTGCGAATTTCTTAATTTTAATTTAACTCGGCGATAAAATCGTTTACACCAACGCCTTTTCACGTCAATCTTTTAAACGAATCATGAGGCACTGATACAATAATGTGAAAAGTATTCGCGATCAGGTGCATTCACTTTCAAAAGTGAGAAAGTCTTCCGAACAAAAAAAAATATTGCGACAGAGCAACTAATGTTGTTCTTTATAATAAAAACATTCCTTTGCTTATATAAGCCAAATTTTATACTCCGATTTTTGTAATAATAAAAAAATTTAGAGGACTTTACTAATCCGCTCAATTTCCATACATGAAATTAATCCCATTCATTATAATTAACGAACTGTTACAGAAAACATTTCTTAAAATTTTTTGTGTCATAAATTGTTTGATTTTTGAAATTACTGAATTTCCTAATGTTATTGATAAAGAAAAAGCATTTACACACTGAAATTTATAATTCAGTGTATCAGATTTATTAATCGTTACATCAACAGCATTTATTTAATAGTATTAATTAATTAACAATAATTAAGCCAGCTTTCAATTTTATTAAATCTTAAAATAATCTTATGTTAGATTACTTTACGATTAGTTTACATTTCGCAACACCTCCCTATTGCAATTAATTATTAAATGTTCTAAATTTGTTTTAATAAAGCTTCGTTGCTTATGAGGCAATACATTTATGAATTTTAAAAAAGATATATCTTCGCATCGCAGCTAGTTAAGGGTGGATATTTAAAATATGATATAACCTATTTATGCGAGGGTGGTCCAATAAGTACAGACCTGACCTAAAGATGGCGGTAGGTGTTTGAAAGATATCACTGTATTAGAAAGTACCCAACCTATTATGTACATTTTTCAAGTTTGGAGACGCCACATTGTTTACCATTTGTTTGGCAGCCATCAATAGTGAACGTTTTCTGTGAATTTGTAAACATGGACAAAATTGGTCATCGTTACGTGATACAATACTTTTATTTCAAGACTTCAGCCAAACCGATATAAAAGCTGAACTCGACTCTACTCTGGATGGATCTGCTCCTCCGTTTACAACAGTGAATAAACATTGGGTAGCAGAGTTTAAGCGAGGCCGTACTAGCTGCCAAGACGGTGAAGAAATGGTGAAGAGAATCCACAAAGTGGTACTGGATGATCGTCCACTGAATGTGTGCGAGCTAGTAGACATAGTAGGCATTTCAAAATGTGCGGTACATCGCATATTATCTGAAAATTTGGACATGAGAAAGCTGTGTGCAAGATGGGTGCCGCGTTTGCTCACACTCGACCAAAAACAGTGTCGTGAAGATGTTTTTATTGAGTGTTTAGCGAAGTTTCACAGCAACAAGGCAGAATTTTTGCGCCGTTTCATAGCCATGGATGAAACATGGGTCTATCACTGCACATCCGAGACAAAGGACCAATCAAAACAATAACAATGGACTCAAAAGGAAGAACCGGCTCCAGAGAAGGCGAAGACCATTTCATGGAATGGCAAGGCCATGGAATCGGGTTTTTGGGATACGCGTAGAATAATTTTCATTGACTTTCTTCACGAATTTGTGTTAAAATCAAAAACCGGATTTCGGAAATAAAAAATGAAATGTAGACGTAACAGTATCTCAAATCTCTTAATATTAGAATATATTCACAACAGCTAAGGTTATGTTTATAAATTAAAAATACGAGAACAATGACTTTCAATATAAAAACATGGAAATTCTTTTTTTTCTGCACGCATTCCTTATTACTAATCATGTAAAGGAAGAGCTCCTCATTTACAATATTTTCTTTACTGTTCTTACAGTAAAGAAAATTAAATACAGAGAGATTCAGATAGACTGTCAATAGTTCTCTTTAATTACAGTCTTTCTGAATCTCTCTGTATTTAATTTGTTAATTGATTCCTGACACAGAAAGCAAAGTAATTTATTACGCAAGCATTTAAATCGTGTTATTCTAACCAGAGTTTTAAAATATTCACTGCAGAAAAAAACAATACGGTCGATACGAGAAGAAAATTTTAATAGTTAGTGCGTAATCCAGAAATATGATAATTTACTGCATACCTTGTTGGTTCGAGTTGTTTCTTTTTACACCTAGTATATAGTATCCAGTCTTTAACGAGCTTACATAAACTCGCTGCAATAAAAAAGATTGCTTACCACGCTTTGTAATTTTATACAAAGAAATTCTATGAAAAAAGATCATCACGTCAAATTGTTTGTTAAGTAAACACTGTTATGTATTAAGCATGTTTAATTTCATTCCTTTTTGTATATATTTATGCACCTAATTACTAAAACTTTAAATTGCTTTATACTTAGGAAATACATAAATTTAAAGCCATTAAATAAATACTCATGCAAAATCTGTATAATATAGGAATTTGTTCTGAAACTTATTCTACAAAGGGTACTAGAAAAGTTTTGCAATACAGCTTTGTTTATTTAATATTTTCAAAGTAATTTCCTCTACAGTCAATATAACTCTCTATCCTACTAAACTAATCTTTAAACCAGTTCTGCCAACATTCACTAGGGAGTAAAGCACACTCGTTGTCCCAAACCCGCGGAAGGTCCTCATCACTGGAAAACCGCCTCCTTTTAGCTTCATTTTCACATGCGGGAACAGTCGCAGGAAGCAAGATCTGGACTGCAGGAAGGGTGCCCGAGAAGCTTCAATACTGTCGTGGTCAAATATTCAATGAAGGCTTTGGCGCTGTGAGCTGGAGCATTATCGTAATGGAGGAACCAGGTGTCCACTCTTAACTTTGGCTGCAGGCTTCATAGATCCAATGACTTTAGACAGGCACTGTTCAGTATACCAAATAGCTGTGACTGTCTCCTGTGTGTCCAAAAGCACGCGTTCCATAATTCCACTCGATTTGAAAAATACAGCAATCATTTTTTTCTTTACCGATCGGGATTTTCTAACAACTACGGGTGTGTCCTCATCATCGAAGACCCAAACTTTGTTCTGAACTTTGGTCGGCACATCGTAATAGTACAGCCAAGCCTCGTCACCTGTCACGATGTTGTTCACATACCGAGATTGTCCCTTATTAAATTTTTTTAGCATCTCTCGGCACCAAGTCATACGTCGTATCATCTGCTCTTCAGTCAGTCGATGCGGCACCCTGAGAGAACAAAGTCTTCACGTGTAAATGATCATGCAGAATCGAACAAATTGCTGATGCATTAAGCCTGAAGTACCCTCTATCTGTTGGTAGGTCACTTGCTTGTCCTCGCCAAGCATTTTGCTCGCAGTAATAACGTTTTCCTCCACAACTGACGTTCGTGGCCTTCCCGTCCTCTCAGCATCCTCCACAGTTAAATTTCCCCTTTGGAACTCTCTATACCACCTGAATATCGTTGTGCGATGTGGACAAATATCACCTAGTGCAAGAGTCATTTCTTCCAAGCACTGGTCTATGTTTAAGCCACGCACGAAATTATAACGCAAAACTGCCCTTTTCTCATTATATGACCACGATGCCATCCAAGCACTTTACACTCTCACTGCTAATGAATAACTGAACCCGCCGACATGGCGCGGCGGCTACTATGCACGTATAAATATGTCTCAACATGCAGCAACAAGCAGCTTCCTACGATTCATTGTTGCGTCATAGAGCAAAACTTTCCTGGTACCCTTTGTATTCAATTTTTATTTTAAATTAATGTATAGTGGCTGACCAAAGTAAGTAAAATTAAGTCTTCCCTTATGTAGATACGTGATGTCTTTTAAGTTTTGCATAGTGAGACCTAGGAGGTACCACTAATCGAATATCATTACTATACTATAAATTAACCTTCATCTTTAATTAACCTAAATCAAAAGCTTTAGTGCGATACGTGTAGTGTCGTAGTTTCAATGAATTATCAAAATTGACAAGTTGGTTGAGAAATGGAATTAAACCGAAAACATTTTCACGGAATAATTTTTTATAATTTTCGAAAACAATTGTCGCAAAATTAATGCCTCGCTGAGCTAGTTTCTGTTTTCGGCAATGAAGCACCACATCAGTCAAGAATTTCTCGTTGGAATGGAAAAATCAAATGTGGACGGATAACTTTTAGCGACAATCCAAGGGCAGGTTCACCAAAAATGGCAGTTACTCAGGAAAACGTCGATGCTGTTTGCAAGATCATCAACGAAGATCGATATGTGACATCGCCAAAATGAAGCATTATTGGGAATTTCATACACTTCAATTCAAAAAATTTGTATAGGCAATTGTGTGTAAAATAATTTGTTTCCTATTGGATACCGCATCTGCTGACTGAAGAATAGAAAGCAGTTGTAGTGAGTTGGTGTCAAGAAACTCTAGATTGCTTAAGCGCTGGAAACTCTAAAAATGTGTATAGCATTGTCAGTGGTGATGAATTTTAGATTTACTCATACAAGCCAGAAAATAAACGTCAGTCGTCTGTTTGGGTGTTCCAATGTAAAGAAAAGCCGACAAAAGTCATGCGTTCTCAAAATGTCTCTAAAAAGATGGTCGCGACATTTGTCTCGAATGTACGTCATATAGCAATAATTTCTCTAGAAGATCAAAGAAGTGTTACTGCCGATGAGTATACAAACATTTGTTTGCTTCACGTTATCACTAAGCTTCGAAAAACCAATCCCATATAACGGATCAGCCTCTACCAAAACAATGCAAGTTCGCGCACAACATTCAAGATAATTGAACATAACGTCGAATTTTTGGACTATCCTCAATAAAGTCCGCACCTAAGTCCCAACAATTTCTTTACCTTTCCGAAAATCAAGAACGAACTAGGTGGTCAAAGGTTCTAGTCGTCCCAAGCAACTGTTTCCAGAGTTGGTTCGAGCACATGCAAAAGTGCATTATTCTTCGTGATTCGCTATTTACTGTTTTATTCCAGTTTTATATGCAAAACTTAAAAGACAATCCACGTATATGTCTGAATTGTTTACTGAAGCCTGCTCTCGTACCATGTCGGCCATTGTAGTTAGAAATCCTTATTTACATTATATATAATTGCCTGTATTGAATTCCGTAAATATGTGTACATGAACTAGGAAATGAACATGAACATGAACGGGAAAAATACATGTGTTTGAACATTTTCTGTTAGATTTATAATATTATAATATACAATATATTATTTGCAGTAACTGAAAAGATATATTTTGAAACGTGTCACATTTAATGGAAAATGTATTGCTTTACTTACTATAGATATAATAATAATTGTTATTATACATATGAATAATTGAAGCCGAATTAAATATAACCAATTCTAAAAAGAAAACGGTTTGAAAATTAAAAGGTTTCTAATAAGACAAATTGCAGTTGCTTATTTCTTACATTTTCTTAAAAACATTATGGATTTGGAAGATCTTTTAACATATGCGATGTATACAAGCAGTTATTTTTACGAATGTATAAAATAAAGCTATTGGGTTGGCAACTAAGTACTTTCGGTTTTGTAGTATATTTTCGATTTGACAATTCTGGCCGTTTTTCTTTGATTTCTTCATCCAGTTTTATTAATTGTTGACAGTAAAAATCAGAATTGATCGTTTTGTTCCTTGGAAGCAGCTCAAAAAACACAACACCTTTGTAATCCCACCAAACTGACAGTATGATCTTTTTTGGTTGCAGTTCAGCTTTCGATGTGATTCGAGCTGGTTTATCGTGTTTGCTCCATGATCGTTTTCGAACTATGTTACTGTACAGGACCCATTTTTCATCACCAGTGATGATTCTTTTTAAGAAATGGTCGGTTTCATTTCGTCTAAGGTTCATATCGCAAAAGTTGAGTCTTTGTGTTAAATGAATTTCTTTCAATTCGTGAGGTACCCAAATATCAAGCTTCTTAACTAGCCCAAGGCATTCTAAATGTTTTTTAATTGTTGTGTAGCCTCTCCGCAACCTCTCAAACAGTTATATGACGATCCTCTCCAATTATGACTTTGATTTGGTCATCAACTTCAGTAGGCCAACCAGAACGTTGCTCAACTTTGAGGGAAAAATCTCCAGAACGGAATTTTTTATACCAATTCTGACACGTGCGCTCTGTTAAGCAATTAGCACCATAAACTTCACATATCTTTTTGTGAGCCCCAGCAGCATTCTTTCCTTTACGGATATAAAATAGTAAAATATGTCGAAAATGTTCGTTTCTGCACTCCATTTAAAACTAACCCACAACTAATAGCTTTACTAAAAATCACGCACTACTTGCTTCTGAAGTTACGTCAATGTGACTAGTATCAAGCGACAAACGGTAAAGTACAGTACTAACATACGAGGGAGCGTTTTTATATTCGCGGAATGGGGGACAAGGGGTGGAAATAAAAAAACCAAATTATTTTTCTTTTTCAATATATTCACCTGCAAGACGGATACATTTTTCACATCTTTCAATTAATTTATTTATACCCTCATAAAAAAATGATTTCTTTTTATCTGCAAAATACGCCGAAACTGCCTCCTTGACTTCATCATCGGCAGTAAATTTTTTACCCCGCAGCTCTTTTTTCATTTTCGGAAACAGGTAATAATCACTCGGGGCCAGGTCTAGGCTGTAGGGTGGGTGATTCACAATTTCGAAGCCCACCTTATGCAGGGCAGCTAACGCAACGCGGCTCTTGTGGACAGGCGCGTTGTCGTGCAAAAGCAGAACACCTTTTGTCAATTTTCCCCGTCTTTTCTCTTTAATGGCTTCTTTTAGTCGCTCTAATATTGAAGCGTAATATTCTCCGGTTATAGAAACACCTTTATCTTTATAATCAATCAACAATATTCCTTCCGAGTCCCAAAATACCGTTGCCATGAGTTTCCCAGCTGATTGTGACACTTTAAATTTCTTGGGAGGTGCTGTGCCCTTTTTATGCCACTGCATGGAGTCTTGTTTGGACTCAGGTTCATAATGATGAACCCAAGTTTCGTCTCCAGTAACACTTCCACTCAATACACCATCCTTGTCTTCATTACAGAGGTCCAAAAATGCACGCGAACACTCTACGCGCTGTTGTTTTTGAGGCGGCGTGAGCATTCTCGGCACCCATCTTGCGCTGACCTTAGACATGCCGAGATGATCGTGTAGGATTTTAAAAATTGTTGTATCGGATACTCCAACCATTTCTGCGAGTTGTTTCTTCTTTAGTCGAGCATCTTCGAGTACAAATTGTTCAACTTTTTGGATAAGTGCTGGCGTGGTCACCTCAATGCTCCTGCCCGGCCTCGGGTCGTCTTCAAGGGATTCCCCTCCTCGTTTAAATAAACTATGCCACTTGTACACCATGGTTTTTCCTGGACAAGAGTCGCCGTAAACCAATGACATCTCATTCATTATGGTCGCGACTGATTTTCCTTGCCTGGTAAGGAACTTTATAACGGCACGATATTCGATTTTTTCCATATTTCACTTTTCACTCCTGATTATGTTACTTGGTTGACGATAGCTCAAAGACTAACTGTCTAATAACAATGAAACTTCGTATTTATACTAATCATGAGTCGCTGCACAGGCCACGCCACCAATGCGCCTACTCACCCCTCTACAACCCGCTCATTCCGCGAATATAAAAACGCTCCCTCGTACGTTATACAAAAAATAAAGCAACGCTCTCTATCAGTAAAAACCGAAAGTACTTAGTTGCCAACCCAATATAATAAAACCGTCTTCTATAAAATTTATTAGTTTGGTAATATTTAACTATATAAAAACTGCAGACTGTCCATTCGTTCTCAAAATTGAATACAAAAATTTAACAGGATATCAAATGTTTTTGATAATTTTTGGTTGCCAATTTAACTGAGAGGAGAGGTAGTGGGGTTAATTTAAAGAGAAAATTATTATTAATTATTATATTAATAAAATGTCATTAACAAGTGGGATTTTTATTTTAAAATACTAATTTAAAGCCTGATAGTTTTTAAATATGATTAGTGTTGAACTTAAAATCAGACAGCATTTCACAAATTATTTTGTAATTATTTCTGTGTTATTGATTGTTTATTTCTGAGTAACTATTTGAGATTAAGGCTTGAGTTGAGATTTATTTGTAGAACAACAAATAATAATACCAACGATGAAAGAGTCTTTATGGTAAAAACCTTTTATAGACGCTCTGGTTTGTAATGAGTGCAAGTTCTATTTGCCGTTAAATTTAGTACGATGGTGGTCCCAGAAGTACCCGACCCAACAAAGAAAACACAAAAACTTTGGAAAGAACTATATTTATTTTTCAACATAATAGATAATAATTTTTCAACAATAATGTTGGATTAGTTCGATACCCTTTTTATAATAAGAACTGTCTTGTTCCTCAAAATAGCCATTAACTGCCGACGGCACTTCTTCATCGTTGGAAAATCTTTGATTACTGAGCCATTTTTTTTGGGAACAGCAAATAATTCGAAGGGGCTAAATCCGGTAAATAGGGTGCGTGAGGTAGCAATACAAACTTTAGTTCATTAATTTTATCCATGGCAATATCGGGTTGGTGAGCTGATGCATTGTCTTGATGAAATAACACTTTCTTCTTAGCCAAATGCGGCCGTTTTTGCTTGATTTCTTCGCTCAAAGGTTGCAATAAGTTCGCTTTTCCAAGATAGTCAATGAAAATTATTCCACGCACGTCCCAAAAAACTGATGCCATGATCTTGCCTGCGGATGAAACCGTCTTCGCCTTCTTTGCAGCCGGTTGTGAATTTTGAGTCCATTGTTTTGATTGTTTTGTTGTTTCGGGTGTGAAGTTATGGACCTATGTTTTATCTATGTTTATGAAACGGCGCAAAAATTCTGCTTTGTTGATGTGAAACTTCACTAAACGCCCAATTGAAACATCTTCACGACACAGTTTTTGCTCGAGGGTGAACAAACGCGACACCCATCTTGCATACAGATTTCTCATGTCCAAATTTTCAAATAATATGCGATGTACCGCACTTTTGAAATATCTTTTATGTCTGTCAGCGCGCGCACTTTCAGTCGACTATCATCCAGTACCGCTTTGTGGATTTTCTTCCCCATTTCTGGATTCGTCACCTCATTTGGTCGGCCACTGTGATGCTCGTCTTGGCAGCTCGTACGGCCTCGTTTAAACTCTGCCACCCAATATTTCACTATTGTAAAAGAAGGAGCAGACTCACCCAGAGTAGAATCCAGTTCAGCTTTTATATCGGTTGGGCTGAGGCCTTTCAAATAAAAGTGTTGTATCATGTAACGATGACAAATTTTCTCCATTTTTACAAATTCACCGAAAACGTTCACGTTGTATTGATGGCTGCCAAATAAATACTAAACAACGTGGCTTCTTCAAACTTGAAACATATGCTTTATAGATTGTGTACTTTCTAATACAGTGATATTTGTCAGACAACCACCGCCATCTCTAGGTCAGGTCGGGTACTTATACGACCATCCTCGTACTAGGAAACTACTTCCTTTGTTACGCCAAATGAATTAGTCTAACACATCTATTACAAAAGTTATAAATATATAAGTAAGATATCGAACACGACCTGTCAGAACTTATGTTATTTAACAGAGAGTATTGCCAAGTTAGGTTGGCATGTGGTAAATGAAAAAAATCGTTATTTACCATTCCTAAATAAGCAAAAAATGTTAACGATGAAATCAGACATATACATATGTTTCATTAGTGTGGAACGTGTTACAGGTGAAAAAGTGAAAGAAAAAGTCATAAATTAAGTGAACAAATTTGAACCACAAATTTGCAAATAATTTAAAAAATTGAGCAAATAGAAAAAATAACAATTCACAAATATTTGATGTGACTTCTGTTTTACTGTGAACACCTTAAAATTCGACAGTAGACTCCTCTTGTGTGAACTTTCGCTAAGTTCGGGTATAGTCGTGAATAGCAATCATGCATCTAATATTTGTTCGAAATTTCTGCACTGCACGATAGATGAATTTAAACATTTTCCGTTACAATAAAATGAGTTTAAAATATCCATATTTTAGCAGTTCTCGTTTTTTGTGGCAGGTACTACGAGTAAAGCACCAAACAAATATTCTAAATGCTACTTTTTTTAAATTTTTGACATTGCCTGTCAGTTTCATAATTACTTATTAACAATTATTACAATTGGCAACTCGTTCTACCAAAATTAACAAAAAACTCTCCAAAATTATTGAATTTAGGCATAGGAAAATACCTTAAAAAGAACATCCTTCCTTGTAAAATAAGAGAATTTATGGCCACCACTGCTTTAACTAGCAGCGTAGACATCACGAAAATACTTTTATTGAGTAGAATATAAGCCCTTATGCTTATTCCAAAATTTTTAAACGGATAGATAATGTACAATAGTTTTCCCAATAGCTCTAACGAACTGCTTCGATCAATGACCTTGTATAGTTTCTTGTTTTCGCGACACACACATTTCGACGCAAATGGAAATTAGAGAAACACTGCTCTAGCCGGCCCAAAATATCGCATTTTTAACGCAAACTCTTACCTTGCCAGGGACAAGATTTTCTTAGATATAATGCATGTTACATTGAAGAATAACTAAGGCAAGACTTATGTAACAGCAAATAACAATAATTTCAAATTAACTTTTATATTCAAACTGAAAACTTTTTTCAAATACTATAAATTTTGTTATTATACTGTTGTCTATGTTTATGACATATTTAATGAATACTAATTATATTAAAAGAATCAATGTGTTCTTTATTAACAATTAATATAATTATATTAAGTTATATTTCTTGAAGAAGTACTAACATAATGAATAAAATCTCAATAACGTACAAACATATTTGTTTCAGTAACGCCCTCATTGTCCGCACGTTATAATAGGAATATGCGGTATAATAACAGTCAAAGAAATAATTACATGATTGAATGTGAATGCCGCTATTGCTGTTCTCAAAATGCCTATATGTGTAGTAAATCATCTATGGATATCAAAGACTATTAGAAGTAGGCGTATACACGCAGCAGATCTCTCTCTAATAATAACAATAATGGTATATGTTTACTACCTGCATAAATATGTAGATGGTGTCATTAAAATATGGATTCGATATCGTTTAGAGAAAATTAATAAACAAAAAACAAGAGCAGATCCCGAAAAAAAAACTAGTTAGAGAGAGTAGCACGCAATTTCGAAATAGTTGAATGAAGAAAAAATGGAGTGCTTCCTGTTAAGAATAAAATTAAATAATTAATGCCTTGGTGATATTAGGAAATATTAAATTATATAACACAGAAAAAAATTGGGAATGATTTGTGTCAGTCTCTTGGTTATCCATTTTTGTTGTATTTAATTAAGCTATTACTAGTAGTTTCTCAAACATTCTACGATTCAATTAATTTCGTTTTATTTAAGAAGTACACAAACCAAAGTGTGCAACAATATGTATATACTATGAATAAAAGCAAGTATCGAGGAAATTTTGAGTAAATGCGTACTGTGTTGAGAATAATAATTGATGAAAACATAACAAGAAAGTTGCTTTATTTTTGATTAGTTTAGTTTGGTTATTTGATTATAACAGTCTATATTTGTAAATGAGTGTATTAAAATAACAAAAGTTTAAAAGACAGCCAAATTATTTCCAGCCAAATGATTGAGGTGGATGCTGTTCGAAATTACTAGGCGGATGCAAAGAAATACTGCTATACTCATACTATACTTACATTGTTGAAGAGATTAGTCTCAAAGAGAATGGCAATATTGTAGAAGAAGCTCTGGTTGACTTAGAAGAATCACCACAAGTAAAGATAGGAGACAGGGATGGCTTGCGACTAGAAATCGGTATAGAATCTTAAAGAATGTGGGAAATGTTTTTTGATAGAGATTAGCCTTTGATGGTGCGTTCCATATATTGCCGTATTCGTTTATCTGGGTTTATTCAATGTCATTCAAGGCTTCTCACTAGTCAGCAATATACCCTTAGATTACTATGGTCTAATGTACAGGCAGATTAAAATAAATGGTGGCAATATATAGCTTCTTCGGATGAATCATGTTTTTAATTAGTGGTCGCAAACGAGTTCGACATATCAGATTTGAAAAAGTGGTTCCGAATTTTAAGTGGAACGTTAGACTGCACTTGCTAAAAAATTGATGGTTTGGACAACACTTTTATTATTATATGCATTATATAAACAGAAACTGCTCAATACGAAAGAAGATTACAATGTGAACGTTTCAAAGAAGAATGTACAACAAAAACAGTGAAATATCCCCCTTCCATATCATGTCTCACAGTAGAGTACGAGAAATTACAGTCATAGGGTGCTCGACATCTTATATTTATACTTTGGATGTAAGCAAAGGACTATATGATTTTATGCGCGGCAATACTCCATGCTATAGAGCAAAATCTGTGAAAGAGCACTTGAATTTAATTCCAACTTGTAGTTATTGGATTGGTCTCGATATGAATCCAATTGAAGATGTATAGAATACAATAAAAAATATCAAAACATCACGGAACTGCATCAGAAAGCAGAAACAGATTTGACTGAGAATCTTTGAAGGTATTTGGCGAATAGTGATCAAGCTAAGAACAGTATCATTACGGCAATTCAGAGAATGCCAAAAAGAATTTAGTTTGTTATTAAGAGACAAGAGTGACCTATAAAAAATTATGAAGATGCTTTACATGTCTATGTTCTTTAATAAAATGATTTGTAAAAATATGCTTTTTTATTGCAGTTAGAAATCAAAATTAATAATTTCCTTTGTGGTGTTATTCAATATCCATCGACTGCATAGTGCAAGAACGAGTGACAATCGTGAAAGCTTATTATGAAAATCGTGCAGCGAAAACTATGTATAAAATTTTGACGCACTGATGAGCTATTAATTAACGCCAATAATAAATTTGAAGGGAGTAGTTCGACTGTGTACAAGCCAATTTTTGTACGTGTACGTAATGGTTCTTCAAAGAATAATATCGTTGTCGTGGATTAAAGTGTGATTATAAACCTTAGAACTTCAGTTCAACATCTTTCTTTACAACGAATATTCAAAAAAGGATCTGCACATATACAAAATGCAGTTTACGCAGGAAGTTAAGCTTAGAGACCATGAACAGTGCTGTATTTTTACCGACTAGATGCAAGGGCAACAAACAATTGATCATCTTTTTTTAAACAAAATTATAGTAAATGAAGAAACTTATTTTTACTTGGACAGTTTTGTTAATACCTAACATTTCCAGATTTGGGGAGCTTAAAATTTTCAAGTGGTTTAGTGAAAATGAATACATCTGGAAATGGTTGCAGTTTAGCGTACTTTTTCGAAAATATAGACTGAATTGCCGTAACATGCTAATGATATTTTTCTGACCTGACTTGAACTAAATAAATACTGACAACATGTGGTTTCAGAACAATGACATCACTTGACATACTGAGCAAATGCTTACTGTGTTGAGAACAATAATTGATGAAAAAATAATAAGAAAGTTGCTATATTTTTGATTAGCTTAGATTGGTTATTTGATTATAACAGTCTAGTTTTGTAAATTAGCGTACTAAAATAACAAAAGTTCAAAGACAGCCAAATTATTTCCAGCCAAATGATTTCAAATGGAATCATGTATCACTGGATTACTTGAGGTGGATGCAGTTCGCAATCACTAGGCGGATGCAAACAAATACTGCTATACTCATACTATACTTACATTGTTGAAGAGCTTGGTCTTAAAGAGAATGGCAATATTTTAGAAGAAGCTCTGGTTGACTTAGAAGAATCACCACAAGTAAAGATAGGAGACAAGGATGGCTTGCTATTAGAAATCGGTATAGATTCTTAGGAAATTGATGGTTTGGAGTAGAATTGTCATAGGAAGTGTGACTATTTCAGTATTTCTTCGAGACCATTTAAATACTCAACAATACATTGACGAAGTTCTAAAACCATTGCCTTTGCCATATTTTTAAGCTAAGTAATTAATAAATAATATTCTGAATTAACCTACCCGTTCGCCAGTAAACTCTTCAATAAACGCTTCTGGGATATGATAAATTAATAGGTTGGTGTGTTTCCTAACTCACCAATGAATTTACAACTGCTACATTATACCCTAGAAGTTGCTTGGAATGAGCTGCCATATGAATCCATAGAACACTCTTTTAGAAGCATGGCCGGGTGAATTTCATTTTCTCTATACCAACTATTAAATGGAAATTTAATTATTTATTATTCTTAACAAAGTAAACATTTGTAGACTAATCTTGTTTAAAAATATATAGTCACTTTCACTATGTGATTTATACTCTCAAGTTTCTCTCCTTGGAAGTGACGTACATATATTCTCCATGGTTTATGGAGATTTCCTATTTTTTTTCCGAAAATTATAAAATGTTATTCTTGCATTTTTTAACGATATGGCTATAAATTAAGTCCTTAAATTTTTAGTAAATCTAGATAAGTTCGAGAAACCGTGAAAATAAATGAAACGAATGACACTAAACGACTACTTTTCGAGACTGTCAATATTAAAGGAATAACACAATACATAAATGCGAACCCATAATCGTTAACAAGAAGTTACATATACCCGATAACAGATGGCAACTATTAGCTTAGTGAAATTACATATACGTAATAGTGCTTGATAATTGTTATCAAGCTTACTGACTCCGGCCGTTTAATTGTTAAATTTCTAACTCTCACTTATGAGTTACATCTATACTTCAGAATAATTAAGACTCCCATACAGTAGATGTGGTTGCAAAAATTATATTTTTTTCTCAAAATAACGACAGTTGTCATCGTACATCTGTTACTGTTACACGGAGAATTATTATAAAATTTTTATGAACTGAAAGTGAAAAAGCAATCAATATCTATCGTTAGCTGTGAACACAGTTTGGTAAAAAGTATTTCAGGAATCTCTACATTTGATTGCTGTAACTCGTTTATTGGAACTTGCGAATGTGTCAAATTTTCGTGATACAATAAGACCCGCTACTGCAAATAATCATCTGAATGATTCGACAAGTTATTATTGTTTATGGTGAGTTCAATTTTAACAAAGTTAGTGAGTTGTGGGTGCCTAAATATTTGGCCGGTGAACAAAGGCAGAAACGACATATTTGGCAAGAACTTCTTTACCGTTTTCTAAATGAAGATGACTTCTTGCCCACATAATTATCGTGGATGAATGTTCGATGCACCATTGCATTCCGGCAAGGAAATAAATCTACAAGGCATAGCTCCATTTAAATTTTTCACTGGCTGCGATATTTCGGGATATCCAAGGTCTAGTTCTGGTCGATTTTCTTGCTTATCTTACTTTTAATACAGCGTATTACAGTCAATTTCTTTCTAATGTCAGAGTTCCGTAAAAGCATCTTTATTCTTCACAATAATGCCCATTAAGGTGTTGCTCGTTTAAGACGAAGAACCCTTAAACAGGTATAATGGTAAGTGCTGTGTCACCTGCTATGAAGTCCAAACTCTACATCCAAATCATATGATTTTTCTGGACCTCTAAAGCGAACTTTAGAAGACGAAATGTTCAAGTCGAACAAGGATTTGATGACTGCACGCTCAACCGACGGACCTTTTTCTAATAGTATTGGTAAGTTGCCCAACTATTGCAATAGAATATATAAAAAAACAGGGACACGAAATTGAATAATAAAGTTGGTTCCTTTATACACGTTTTGTTGCTTTTATTGCAACTATATACTCGAAAACCTAGGTTATATTTCCATTCACATCATATGCACTAGATAGTCGTAATTAATCGTAACTTATACCATTAATAATAAATATGTGTTTAACGGATCACGTTAGACAAATTTTCGTCAATTTGCATAAGTAGTACTTTATTATAATTTACTAATTTCAAATAATGTTGCGCTATTTCCTTTTTGTAATGCTAACATATATAACAATATTAAAGTGATCCACAATAGTGTGGTGCAGATATATTCAAACAAGTTTTTTGGTATTACAATTCAATTACTTTGTGATTAGAAAAACCACATTTATGAAGTCTGTAAAAGATTAAGTAGTGTGTTTTTTCTTAAAGAAACTAAAACTACAATTAAGCTTGGATTTTCTACATGTTTCTTGCTACGTGTATTATCACCTTATTAATATCATGTGTTTAGAGCGGGGAACCTCGACAGATAGTAAAAGGGTGTGTAGCTTATAAAAATGATGTGGGACTAATGAGAAGTAATAACACTATAACTAGTTACAAAATATCTTTTAAACAGTTAAAATTTATGATATTGATCTATATACAGGCTTCTGCTTTATTAAAAAGAAAATTTTAGTACTCTATAATAATAACACCAAAATAAAAGACATTTAAAAAATAACGTTCTCATTACCTTACTATCAAAATATTCGATAAGCTGTCTAACAAGTATAAATAGTTATCTCTCGAACAGTTTAAGTATATAATGACATACCTTGCTTGTGCATTATCATTAAAGTTATTGTTATTCATTTAAATAATTTATAGATGATTCTGAAACATAATTCATCCCAAATAGTTGTGTTTGTGATTTAAATTATTTGAATTTTCAAAGCACTAAATCTTGCAAAATGTTTGTAAGTCTTACTAAAAGTGAAATTAGCACTTGTGGATTGTATATCATAACATAATTGCTGAATTGCCCAATTATATGCTCTCTGCTTCATCCAAACAAAGCAAAACCTACAGACAATCAGATAAGGTAATGTTTGATGATTGTTGGTATATTAACCCTCAAGATATAACTAACACCTTTGCAATATTGATGTCATATTTTATCTGTCTTCACAGTCTTTGAAATTTTTCTTTGGGGTTAATACTTCTTGAAGGCTTCCATTTTCTGTGATAATACATTTTCATATCTAACAAAATATATTACCTATTTTATTTGTTTCAGAACAAAGAAGCTAGTCAACTATTCGCAATGGTATTATTAATTGGATCAGTAGTCTTAGGAGATTTTGCTGTAGTTGTTGACATTTGTGAAAACGGAGTCTTGTTCAGTAGAACAACGCACATTTTATGTCGAGACATTTAGTTCAATACAAGTAATTCAAAGACGAGTTCTACACAAATGTAATATGCAACATTGTCGCCTGCTCAGAACATTTTCAATTTTAATACATAAATAAAGAACACGGGGTTTCTTTTAAGACAAAAAGACAAGTGAAAGACCAAAATCTGCCTGCATTGCATTTAATGAAAAAATAGCAGAAAATGTAATTATTACTGGTCCCAAAAATATCTATTGTTGAATACTGGGCATCGATTGACGCTTTGTTTCCGAGTCATACGGGAATATACAAGTTTCATCATATGTTATGATGTTTGTGAGCAGGTTTGTTTCTTCTGTGAATCGTTCATCCGAATGTCTTTTTGTTCCTGAGCAAGATTTTTCGGCACCGTTTTTGCACAAACTTTTGTCATGTTTAATTCATCATACAAAATGTGTCTTGCTGTTTGTTCGTTAATATTTATTATGTCGGCAATCATCAGTTCTTGCATTCACAGGTCGACCAAGACGTTTATCACCTTCGACCTCTTCCGGCCTTCAGAAAACCGTCCCTGGCATTCAAAAACTTGCGCACGTGATATAACATTATCACCAAACACCTCCCTCAATATATAATAATATATATCAATATTCTGTTGATTTTTTTAATTTAATAAAGAATGTCAGGTTAATTCGCTGCTTGATTTTTATATCAACCATTATCACGGCACTACTAAGTAACAATGACTTCCACAATTAAATTTCGAAGATAGACCAAAGCCGACAGGGAGATGAAGCTACGGGTTGCTGCTTGGGAACCATCAAGGTCAATGAAATTCCAATTACAGCCTCGACCAATGCGGCTGCGCGATGGAAAGAGCGCAGTCTCGTAATTTAATTGCCATATTTCGTAATAAGTCGTATGGCAGGAATAAGCAGAAATATTTTAGGATAGTTCTGTTAGTTACCAGAAATGGTAGCATTCCAAGGTTAGCGGGGTCTCTAGATCTTTCAGTCGCAGATTATTTTCTCTGGTACTACTTAACAATTAAAGTGTTTGCGAATAAATCCCGAAATTTAAAATAGGTGAAAACGAATATTGCAAGAGGCATTAATGCTTTTTCTCGTAATACGCATCAAAATATTATGAGAAAATTTGCAATCCACTTAGAAGAATGCATTGAAGATAATGGCAGTCATATGCACTCTACCAGATTCAGAATATAATAATTTCCATCCTTCCAGCTTAAGAATACGTTTCTTTGTGCTGTTGCTCAAACCAATATATTTGTATAAGTTGTTTCAAATGAGTTGTTCAATTTGCCGGGTCCTGTAAAATTACTTTACATACAAGTTCATGCCTTTATTGTCATTTTAGGTTGCTTAATCTAATAATAGTAATTTAGGGTAAAGTCGATCGGAGTTTGCTTTTCTAGTTATATCTGTAGTTATTTTTAGAAATGTAGAATGTAGGTCTATAAAATCGTTAATCGTTTAAGTTCATAAGCATAAATAAAGCAGTGTGGTGACCATTCTCAAAAAGTAGCACTATTATTTGCATTTTGGAATTAACAGTATCACATTGAATAAAATTCAGCCAAACCAATAGAAGTAGTAAAACTCATAAAATGTGTTAGCTTTCCATTAGTGGTGGAAGGAATTGCTCTTCAAACTGTGGCAAGATAAAATCTCCCAACAATGGAAGAGGTTGATTCATGAAAAGTATCTCTACGATCAAATAGTAATTCAAGACCACTAAAATTAATATATCGGGGCATACATACATATATAGTATCATTAAGACGGAGCCGTAATGTGAGATTTTTATAAATTTATTGGAAGTAATTTAGTCAAGTTGGGCAAATTTTTACGTAGTAACATATCAGTCTAAATAAATAAGATTTTAATTATTATTAAAATTCTGTACATTAAAAAGCGAACTAATAAAAAATGCTTGCAATTATTGCACTGCTTACTTCTGTTTTCAAACAAAGAGAATAAATATTAAAATATTAGTAAAGACCTATAATTAATTTCCACTTATGTTTCGTTTTAATATTTAATAAGAGCAATTAATGTAGCGTGCTTATGTTGGTAAATCGCGATATTTATCAAAATCGAACGCACCAATTCTGCGTGTCACCATTCGCAACGACATCGATAACAACATCGGCAACAAGAAGAAGGCGAGTAAAAGGATTATCACGGTGCGCCGCATGTCGGGCTAGTTACTTTCACCGCCTCCCCGATTAGATTATTTATGTATCGAAACGGAGTGCGCGGAGTAACGCGGGCACGCGCTACAAGAAAGAACTAATTAATTTTAATGGTTGCGTTATGTAACCCCCGGCACTCGTAGCCTCTCACTCCCGAACACGCGATTTGTCTTGTCATTACGTTACCCTGTCTTTTTCTGTTACCGTCCAGGCAGTAATATCAATAAGTACCTAGAGTAATGCATTCTTAGAATTCTATAATTATTTCTAACGCTTCTGCCGTTACTGTTATGATTCGTTGTGAGGACTATCTTGTCTGATCACCACTAGGTATTTACTCGTTATTACATCAGATTGATGCACAAATTTACACGATTTTAATTTCTAGGACGAAATTATCTTGAAAAAAGTTTGTCGAAATTATTTTAATGTCGTATATTTAATTGAATAGTTTTTAAATTTGTAAATTTTTGTAAAGATGTATTATTTATATATAAAAGAAAATGCAATGTGAAGTAGAAAAGAAAACGACTCTTTCCAGCATACCATTTCATTCGAATTTAACAGAAGAGAATGCATCATAAGTCCCTTGGACCACTTACACCGTTTACGGAGAAAACGGAAATGGGGCGAGTAAAGCAGGGCAATGATTTTCTTGATTTAGAGGTGACCATTTTTTCATAAACGGTACTCTTCTACGCAAATTGCTATTGTTCTATCGACATGAGGTCGCAGTTGTAAAAAAAAAACCAATAGAACATCATCAAATTATTTTGCAGCACGACATCCCTCATCATTTATTTTGTTACACTTAGATAACTAGAACAATTATCTAAATTTCGGTGCTCCGCCTACTACTCTGGTTTCTGACCTTTCTATATGTACATTTGCGTAAATAATAATAATAATATGCTTTTATTTTCCAAGAAGAAATCATATAAGTAATATAAAATGCAAACGAATACAAAATATCTAAATTCTAAATGGAAAAATCTAAGGGGTTATCCAGGCAAATGACTAAAAGTCAAGGCATTCTCCAACACCAAACCCTTAAAAATATAAGGAAATAATAAATAGTACACTAATGCCTAATAATAATAACTTACAGTAACCTAATTATTCTGCTCTGCCCGTGAACACAACCCTAACGTATCAAATTGCTTACATTAAAACAAAGTGTAACGGCACGCGTAATTTTTTGAGGAGAATATTTTTATTTTTCCGTGTATATTTTTATTTTCAATTTCTTTCAAGTAAATATGTTGTTTAATTTTCTAAATATATGTGTATAGCACTAACTCTCAGACTGAAGGTCTTAATATATTGTAAATACATTGTAATTTTATATATGTGTAATTATGTCTATTTCCCTTAGTATCATTAAATTTCCAGAAAGATTTTAATTGTGCAAAGGATATAAATACACTCTATTGTCGGAATGCGTTTGTATTTGGTTTTTTTATATTATAGGTTTTCCTATTTTTATATTTTCTCTTTAATTTCAATAATTTATAATAATTGTTTATAGTCTTCAATTACATTTTAGTATACCTCTTTAATATTTAGATATTGCATCTATTATGTATATTATATATTACAGGTTCTACAACTTTACCTTAGGAAGAAAATGCTAGCTGTCTTCTTTACCGTGAGAGGATTTGTGGAGTAGGTGGTGCCAGAAACAAAAAGAGATTCAATCAGAAAGTAGCACATCGAGAAGTATCACCCAGAGTTGGTGAAGTATGTAAAAACATTTTTCTTCACTTGAGATTAAGCACCTTGTATTTTCGCAAAACCTCTCCGGCCTCTCATTCCAACTTTTGTACCAAGTATTTACCAAGATTTATCTCAGTTTATGATGTGTAGTTATATGTAATAACTCAAGTATGCATATAATAAGATAACCCCTTTGTATATAGATCGGGTAACAGAAATGTATGGCTATATAAACAGATGGGTAATTTTAGTCAATAGACGGGCCTAAGAACACGAGAAGGAAAGAGGCAGAGTTAGGTCTGGATACCAGGTCATTCTGTCTGTGTGTGGTGTGTCTGGTATGAGGTTCAACAGTCATTTTTCTCAAAAGAAGAATTAGTACGAGCATTGTAAAAATTATATATACCAAGCGTAATTTTTAAGTAATGGTCGTTTGAAAACGAAAAGCAATCAAAAGAAAATTTTCAAAAGCCAAACTTATTTTCAGATTCTACATACATTTCTCTATTTTTCAACATAGCTGCCAAGTTTGTTTAAATACTTATCAAACCTTACAACTAGATTTTGAATATCATCTTCATAGAAACTTGTCGCTTGCTCCGATAACCAAGAAATCACGGCTATTTTCACCTCTTCGTCATCGTTGTAGTGCTTGCCGCCGAGATGATGTTTGAGAATAGGAAAAGTTTGCGGCTGTAGAGGAGTCGTCAAACCCAACAAAACTCTAATCTGAGCTGCACTGTGAGGCCTTGCATTGTTATAGAGTAGCAAAATTTCGGCTGTCAGTATATACAATAAAACGGTCCTTACATAAAAAAACCCGCCTCGTATATATATATATATAATATCTATTAATATTATTCATGAGCAAATAAGTGAAGTCACGAATCAATGCCTTTGGTGAAAGAAGATCCATAGCAAAGACCACCTGTGATAAAGGGAGATAAGTGCTTAAACACATCTCATAGAGAGATAATATAATGTATTGTAAATATTATATTTGTGAATTGTAACGTCAATTTTGTTGTATTTCCTTTTATTATTTTATTCTTGCATATAGCTAGATTATATTAGGGAATTTATCCTCTTTAGTCATTCTTAATTTGGTATTTTATACTACAAGAAGTGTCCTCTAAAAATGCTTCTGATTATCATTGAATTTTATATTCTTCCGCTATTTAAATTAAAAAGATGTTTATATATGTGCTTTCTTCTACGTTATCCTAGATCGTTTCATTCTGAAAATTGCAATTTATGTAGTGAATAGCGTACCTATGTCCATTTGTAAAGTCAGTTTGCTAGCCGATGTATTCTATTTAATTATAATAAATCGTTACATCACCAAATTCCTGTATTTTTTATTTAATTTCCAAAATTATCATCAAAGCACCAAACAAAGGTACTAAATACTTAATAAAAGTTCGGTAACAATATTGCTCAAAGGTGGGATCAATAAACAAGGGATATAACAAAAGTAATAAAGGTAATTGCGGAACGTAGAAAACGGTTTTAAAATTTAATTAATGTTAATCTAGGCCGTATCCTACTAAAACTATATAAATGTTTACATTTCTATCTAATATATACATACAGGACTTTTCTTTACGGCTCGGGGAAGCGGATCCTCTTCATTTTCATTGCTCCGATTTGATTTTCACATTCATCTCCTTTCTTCCTAATCACTTCATTCTTTGTTCCGTCCAGGAACCTGATTTGGTCTCTCCCTGACCGCTTTCGCGCTGATGGCAGTAGCTGTAACAATAGAAAACAAGCAGACGTTCCATTTTATTTAGATTTATTCTAATAAAAATCAGAATAGTTAAATCCGCTCTTACTTTTCCATTTGTTTGCTTTCTCTGTGTGTGCGTATGCATGTGTATGTACGTGTGCGTGTGCGGGGCGAAGGCCTATGCGTACGTGTTCTTCGTGTGTGGAATCAAAAATTGCCAGATCGTTGAAAGGCAATCATAGATAAAAGAAGAGAGTATATTCTTGATTAATTCATGTTTTATTAGTTAACAAATAATAAATTTGAATTCGTTACATACGCTACGAACTTATGCATAAATCTGATATACTGACGATTACTGCAACATTACAAATCATATGAAAGTTCTACAATAAAAAATACGAAAATGTTTCCTAAGTTTTAAAAACCTGCGATACTAATAATATAATTTCTTTCTTCGTATTACCATTGCAATATTCAGCAGTACATACAGTCATTTTTTCAGGAGCTCTGATCAAGCTATAAGATAGCACTTAAAATAAGGTTACTGCACTGAAGGCCAATTGTATATACTCTAGCACTTGTTTTCATGTCCCTACTGAAACATTTTAATCCAGGGATAAAAATGGTTTCACATGCTATAATCTATTTTGGAATTGAAAAAATTAATACGAGATCGTATGCGAGATCACTTACACAACTGTCTAAAAAACTAAACCCAGTTATCTTTGAACTTAGTATTGTGTCTGTAGTTACAAGTCATTGAATACTTTAACTATAATGGCATTTCAAACTCAAACATTTAATGCGATAGAATAGATACGATCCCGTGAAAACTTTTAATGTATAAAGAGAAATTTTGGAATAAGCTTTAATTTTCACAACCTTTAGAAATAATTTCAATTACAGTTTATGTACTTGTCTATCCTCGTATATCAGTTTTAAAACTAACTCCTCCAAGTTTCGTCTGAAAGCTGGATACACTCATCCCACACCTTGAAAAGGTACTAATCGTTCTTTCTTTCGTATCATTCTTCTCCGTTCTTCGCAGTCTAGGCTCTGGAGTGGATATTCCAGCACCTTTATGCCAAATCTTGTTAGTTAAACACTTGGTACAAAAGTTGGAATGATAGGTCGGAGAGGTTTTGCGAAAATGCAACGTGCTTAGTCTCAAGTGAAGTCTAATCTTTTTACATATTTCACCAACTCTGGGGAAATATTTCTCGGTGTGCAACTTTTCAGTTGAATCTCATTTTGTTTCCGTCACCACGTACTCCACAAATCTTCTCACGGCAAAGAAGACAGCTTGCATTTTCTTCCTAACGTAGAGTTGCAGAGCCTATCATTTGTCATGGTGTTGTGTATATACATACATAATTCTCGTGCATAACGTAGTACTATGCAAAGTGTCGCACAAACTGCTCATCTGTAAAGATATGGGATACTTAAAGGAAACGAACTCTTCTCACTTGTAGTTGTATACGCAGAATGGTACGAATTACCCGTAGCTGAATGCTTAGACATTCTTCTATATAGATATAACTTAGCCAGCGCATTTGAGCACTTTCCTGACAGAATCAATATTCTCATCGATAACGGACGAAATGTGGTCTACTGAACTCAGAACCTCCACCAAGCCAAAATATTCTCTCTCTCTCTCCTTACACACCATAAATTCGATCATGCGACGTAGACCAAAATTTCCTAACGCAGAAACCTTTCCTCCAAACACTGATCAATACTCCACTCACGGGTAAATTGGTAGCGTAAATTCTTTCTTCTCCGTTTTCGATCGAGATGGCACGGCGAGCGATCATGCCGCCGTTTGCAGTATAGGCTTGATCCTACATTGTAAATGGCGACATAGTCTTTCTGTGAAGTTCTGACAAGTTGTCTTGATCTAGGTTGAACTTGTCAGAGTGTGAGATTACCAGTTGTAACATATTACAAAACTTTTATGATCTTTTGCACGATCAAATCTTCAATATTTTTCAGAAATTAATTGATCGCACTAATTTTAAAATGTGACTCACAAAGATACTTTTCTAGTAGTCTATGATACACTGTTTAACTTATCGTGCCAAAATTTTTTGCATATTGGGTACCATATATCGCCTTAGATTAGTGGTCTCAATCATTTATTCGAAGATATTTCGCAAGCTACTATGATGGTGTTGATTAATAATAATAATAATAACTAATGTCTGCATATCCCTCAGCAGCTTAGTGTCAGTTACAGGGATATATGTATTAGAAGACCGCGAGTTATTAATACGCTTCTGGCCGTGATGCGCCTTAATATCTTAAGTTGTCGGCGTTTATCTCTAAAAGAGGAATCACGAAAACTGTCCTAGACAACAGGCTTCGGATTTCGTCCTGAAACTCCAACTTAATAAGCTAATTCCTTACCATTGAGCTATTAACAGATTATTATAAGGCAATGTTCTTTCGGACTTTACTGTGTAGTACTTGTAAATATCATCACCCACAGTCACAAATCAAATCACAATGCCAGATTTCTCAGAATCTATTAAAATATTGATTCTCCTTGTTGTCGTTCCTAATTCTCTTTCATATTGGAATTTCTTTCGTACTTTAGTGATTTTACTGTACTTTCCAAGTTCCCTTTTGTATTGCCCAATATTGCCCTTTATATCTATGATTTTCTTATGATCATTCAATGAATGATTTTTTTATACCTTGTACTTACTCAAAATCGATTTTGTGTTCTTTGTTCACTTTGTAGATGTTCTTCAAAAACCGGTTGACCGATTCTTTTCTTTCATACGCCACTCTACAACTAGCTATTTTCGCCACGGGCGAGTTTATCTGTAATGCTAGTAGTTTCGAATAAGCTAGTTGGTTCTGATTATTACTAAATAATGTAAATTTTAGTTTTCTTGGTGACATCTTGGAGAAATCTAATAATAGATTAATAGATTATTCCTCTACTGCAGTTTTTTTTTCTTTTCTTGTGTCCTACATCTTGACTTACATCTAAGCTATTATTTACAAGATTTCCTTAATATGTAGTTGTACGTGGCTCACCAGAATGTTGTTTTTTGTTGAAAGTACTTTCACTTTTGTATACATAATACATACCTTTCAGGACATCATAAATTACTGCAGACACATATAATCTTTTCTCGACGATAAATACTTGATTTCATTTATTGCTATTTTAAGATCGCGCTCTCCTCCACAGAATAAATCTTCAACAAAAGTATTTTATTTAGTTATGTCCAAGCAGCTAGTGAAAATCAATATTTTGAACTATAGATTCATTTAACAGCTTGGTATATTAGGTGATTATATGTAAATATTTAAGCGATGACTTGATCCACACTGATAACGGTAGAAATATTTTAGGAATGTCTTTTCTTTATTTTTATTCCAAAAATTTTTCGACCGACCTTCGTATTTCGCAATTGACACTTGATATAATTAACGAATAAAATGTATATTAGAAATATCAATTTTCCAAAACTTCAATAATCGAATTTACGAAATTTATATTCTACTTGATATTCTGCAATGTTCTAAAGCAATTACAACTGCAATTACTACCCGACCATAAATCATATGAAATTTACTCGCCAACCATTTTATGAGTTGCTAATTTATTTATGAGCATACACATACATTATAACGCAACCTTTGCGTACTAAAGTCTTCTAATGTAACCGACAAATAGGAGGTGGGTGCTAACAATTCCAAACAAAAGTCTGTCAGGGGACACTTTAAAAGCAGTGATGCTATTAGCGGCATATGTTACCTATGCGTTGCATATTTCTAAATTTCTTTTCACAATAAACGCTTCTATACTTTAAAACTAATACAATCAGGACCATTAGTTTACGTTAGGCTGAATGCGCGACCGACAGTGGTAGGTATTCATATACATATACCGTCCAGTTGATGGCTTCTGCTTCATATTACATAGTTAAAGGACACCCACACAGCGTAATAAAACAGAAGAAATACCTATTATTAACCTGGTGATTGACGGTTACCGGTTAAAATGCGTCTTTCTCCTTCAACTCGGTCTATTTGAAGTCATTGAAAACAGTAGTCATGTTAGTGGTTGTAATGGCTCTTATCCATTTAATTTATACGACTTAATGTATTATTAATCAGAATGTTGTATGTAATTAGCTAAAGATGTTTTCAATCTGCCTACACAAATTTTATACGAATTAATGTTCTTTCAAGAGACAGGCTCTTGTTTAACCCTAATGCCTACTTAATATGATATTTTTTGACTATCTACAGAACATTCTGTCTAGAATTTTATAATGAATAGGCATACCAAATAATGGGATACTCCTGCAATATCTATTATACTTAAAAATAGGAAAGAAATGTCCACAAAAATTAATATTTGACTAACTTAATAATAGTAATAATAATAATAACAATATACTTTATTGTCCAATAGAAATAACATTACAATTACAGGAGAATATTAATATGTACATGTATATAAAAGTAAGTGGAAAAGCGTTTGAAACAACACCGAATGAATTTATATAGGGCACGGTAATCACGATTAAAATATGTTTCAAGTAAAAGTTACTTAGGATCAAGTACACTACATTTTAAAATTATTTTAAAATATACAGATGTTTAGCTTTGCCTATACGTTACTTGCCTATATATCACATATTACATTTCAGATTTCCTGTTACATAATAAGTTTACATTAGGAACTTCTCACTTTTAAGACAAAATGGTTCGCTTTAAAAGTGAATATCGTCTTTATTATTTTGCAACAACTCTTCGGCATATTGGGACATTGCTTCAAGTTGAACGATATATATTAAACATCTTCATTATAGCTATTATACAGTGATTTAAGACTGAAAATGAATTACAGTATTTTTAATTATAAACTCGATGGTACTTTCTTAACACGCACTTGGTATATTAAACATTTGAATGTTTATTTTGGTTCTCGTTTTACTTTTTCTGAGCATATTCAATATATGGCTAAGCAGATAGGCCAGAATCTGGGCTTCATTACTTTTTTTTTTCCCTTTTTTTATTTTATTATTATTGTAAGTTTTTTTGTTCTTTTTGTCTTAATTGTACTAACTAAATAATTTGTATTGCTTTCATTGCTTATTATTTAAATTATTTCGTTATTAATTATTGTAGCACTCATATATGTATATATTTCTATTTTTTTGCCTTGTAATTGGCATTTTATATGTTCCGTTGGGCAAATATATATATATATATATATATATATATATATATTATATGTTCCGTTGGGCATGAAATCAAAATAAAATGTTTTACAGCGTCAGTCTCGTTATTTAATAAATATATATATATATATATATATATATATATATATATATATATACATATATATATATACTGACGCTGTAAAACATTTTATTTTGATTTCATACATATTTACTTATTATCACCTACAATATACATCCCCTCCTCTATCCCTACAACGCCCCATGCGAATCTTACATAGTTCGAAATAGAGCTGGAAGTCTCCTTCTGTCTGCTCCTTCAGGACGCGTGCCGCTTTCGCTTTCACAGTTTCAAAGGACTCAAATTTTGTTCCCTTTAATTCAGATTTCACCTTAGGAAACAGATAGAAGTCGCACGGCGCAAGATCCGGCGAATAAACCGGATAGTCTAACACTGGGATACTGTACTTGACTAGAAACCTCTTGATTGACAATGCTGAGCTGGTACATTGTCTTGGTGGAGAACCCATGACTTGTCCTTCCACAATTCTGGACATTTTTTCCTTATTCTTTCACGGAGTTGAGCAAGAACGTGAAGGTAGTAATGTTGATTAATAATTAGTTGACATTTTTCCGACGAAACAAAAAAACAGCTCTAATGCGAACGAAGGCTACGGTTATACTGATTTGTTTACAGAGGCGAGAGGTACTGCATTCGAAAGAGAAGGCTTCATGATAAATAGTTGTGAGTAGTTGGCGTTTGACGCGTGCGCACTTCTTCTGTACCAGCGTCAGTCTCGTTATTTAATAGCCACACCTCGTATATATATGTATATATATATATATATATATATATATATATATATATATATATATATATATATACATACTCAAGGTGTACTGGAAAGTCATTTCCCATTTTTTCAAAAAAAAAAATAATTTTCAAAAAAATGAAAAAAATTGTTTATTCAAAGTACTGGCCATTTAATTCTACATATCTTGCTCATCTTTCAGGCAATTTATTAATGCCATTCCAAAAAAACTGTTTGTCCTTTGAGCAAAATCACTCATCGAGCCATTTTCTAACTTCTTCGAAATTAGCGAAGTGCTGCTCTGCAAGCGCGTGTCCCATTGATGCGAAAAGGTGACAGTCGGACAGTACAAGGTCCGGGGAGTATGGCGGTGGGTGCGATATTATGTTCCATCCAAGTGCTTTCGACGCTTTCTTGACCGGTTTTGCTATATGAGACGGCGCGTTATCGTGATGTAAAATCACTTTACCGTATCTTCCCGTCTATTCTGGGCGCTTTTCTACCAATACATGGTTAAAAATTGAAAATTTGTTGTCGGTAGCGATCAGTATTAATTGTCTCATCAGATTTCAACAATTCGTAATACAACACGGCATTCTGGTCTCACCAAATACAGAGAATTTTCTCGCTACCAAAACGATTCGACCTTGTAGTAGATGGGCCGGCTTTGCCAGGAAAGTAACCATGATTTTTGGCGCTTGCGATTTTCGAAATAAATCCATTTTTTATCACCTGTCACTATTCGATGCAGAAACTTCCGATCGTACCTTCGAAGCAGCTGTTGTGGCATCCATTTTCCCATGTTTTGAATTTTCCCATTGCTTGTAATCGGTCGCTAATCGTTTATTCGACTACATTTAACGCTTTTGCCAATTGTTTTTGTGTTTGGGATGAGTCCTCATCTAATAACTCCGCAAGTTTCGCATCTTCAAACTTTTTCGGTCTAGCAGAGTCTTGTACATTGAAATCACCGCTTTTGAATTGTCGAAACTACGCCTCACATGTTTTTATGTTTGGACCATGCTCACTGTAAGTTTCTACCAGCAAATGACGACTTTCAATGGCTTTTTCCTTTTGATTAAATAAGAAAAGTAGTGCGTGTCACGAATGCACTTTCTCAGGCACGAAACTCGACATTTTCAAAGAGGTATAAATCTATGAAGGTGTTACTTTCGCAAAATATAACATGTATGCCTTTGGACACATGTCAGTAAAATAAAAGAACATATGTGCGAAATCATAACATTGCATACTTAAGCCTTATATATATATATATATTATTGTTATTATTTAAGAAAACGGGGTGAAAGTCGTTTTTTCCAAATAGAGTATTCTGTATATTTTATGCCGCTTAATATAGCTCTAAGTTCTCTTTGAAAGTTAATACTTTTTCAGTTATAAACTATAGTATAATACAGTATAACAAACTTATGCTATGGTAAACATTTATATATTACTAGCTATAAGATAAAGTAGAGCGTGCAAAAACAATACCATTTTATTAACAAAACTATAGAATCCTAGTTTAATAAAAATAAATTATAGAAACAATAGATGTAAATATAAATAAGAATGCCTTCAACAGGTCGTTTAAAATGACCGCCTCTATTATCCATACACATTTCTGAATCGTAAAAGTGATTTGAGTTTATTAAAAGGCTCGGACAACTCATTGTTACATTATTGATATGTTGCCACAAAAAAAAATCTAAAGGCTATGCATTAGGTCTACTTGTACATACTTATTTATTGCCCTACATTACGGTTATTAGATGATTATAGATAAACGAACCATCGTATTAGAGCTATATACATATATCTTCTAGTTAGTAATGGAACCCTTTTAATAGACTTCCAAACTCATTAGACAGAAAGTGCCTGCATTTGTACGTTTCAACTTTCCTCGCGAAAATATAGATCAACCATAGTACAACCAATGATACCTCTCCAAACGTAAATGACGTAAATGACGATTTTGTTGACGATTTCCAAAATCGATAATAGTATTCCAGTCTGCATAATAATAGAAATTATGCCTGTTTACATAACTACTATTTTATCTGTCCGTGGCCCTATATGGGTCTGTTGTACTCTAATGGATCATAATCATTCTTCTGATACAGTTAAATTTGATATGGATAAAATTTGTTCTTGTTTAATATTTTTTCTAGAGATCTCACACTAATATTCAAATTATTGCACATTGTCTGCAGGCTTAATATTGAAATTTTCTACTATTGTTTGCAAAACGTTTATTTGGTTCTCATCATGATGGTTTCTGCAAGTAAATGTGATTTATATTATTGCAAATTCTACTTACCAATTAACAATTTCGACAGACAAAGGCTCTTCTTTAAAATAACCAATATTGTATATTGAAAAAATAATAAAACGAATAACAAGCAAAAAATAATGGGGCACAAACAACAAAAAAGACAACCAAATAAATAATAAATAAATAAACATATAAAAAAACTATGATATGAATGTGGAACTGATGACTTTGATATCTAAATATCTGCTTTTGCTCTATTTGTTATTACAAGCACAGCTACTGTATTCATCAAACATTCTAGTCATAGCTTTTATGGTCGACAGCAAGCCTGTACATTTAAAATTTTAGCGTAAGCTTCAACTAAAAATTACTGATTGACTCAGCTACTTCCTAAATCAATTTTTCTCAAGAAGTTTTCGATCGCATTGTTTTGCCTAATATGGATTTCCTTTTTATATTAGATTATTTGCAACTCAAAAAATATTAACTTTGGATATAGGAAACGTTATATGCGATTGAACTTAACTTACGAAAACTATATCTTGCGTTATAAAAATATGAACAAACTGGTTTCAACTTTTTAAATATGCTACGATTTATTTTTGATTTTGCTACACTTTGTATAATATAACGATTTTTTTTTAGTATAGGTCGTTCAAAATGTCATAATTATGCCGAAAAATGGTTGGAAAGTAATAATTAATAAAAACGATATTTATTTCCAAATTGAAATGTGTAAAGAACTTTTTTTTCCTAAAAGTGAAATATTTCAAAATTCGTTTAATTTCAGCAAGGAGTTTATAATACACAGTCTGTCTCAGAGAAAAGGGAACTTTTTTAAAATAAAAACAAAAGCTTACCATTTTGGTAAAATTTATTTATTTTATTCAATGTAGTCACCTTTGGCTTCAATACAATGTTTTGCACGGTTAATTAATATGTCGAATGAATTTTTAAATTCATCTTTACGGATGTCCTTCAAGATCGCCGTCGACACCTTTTTAATGGCTTCGACATCGGTATAAGGCTGTCCGTTCATCGGCAAATGTAGTTTGGGGAATAGATAGAAATCACAGAGGGTCAAATCTGGTAAATATGGTGAATGATTGATGGTGAAAATGCCATTTGCTGTTAGAAAATCAGTGATAAGCGTCTACCGATCAGATGCTGTATTATAATGTAAAAAACGTCAACTACCATTTTCACGATACTAAGGGCGCACACTATGAATACGCGCTAAAAGACGCTTCATAGCACCAAGGTGATATACAGCATTGACTGTTTGACAATTACAACTTTGAGTAATTCTCACAAACTCTTTTTGCACTATGCTTTTCGAATTATAAAAACAAATTAACATTGTCTTCACTTTTGACTTCTCCAAACGGCTTTTTTTCAATCTTCCTCCGCTTGGATGCTTCCATTCAGAGCTTTGAAGCATTCTCTTTGGATCATATTGAAAGCACCACGTCTCATCGCCAGTTAGATTAGAATGCCTGAAGATTTCGTCCTTTTTGGAGTCTTAAATCAAGTTTGTATAATGCTGAATTTAGTTAGACTGTGTGGTACAAACCTTGAACAAATCTTTCTCAGACCCAAATGCTGTTTGAAAATGCGATGGATGGAATCTTTGAAAATATTTAATTCCATTTCCACGTGTCGCAATTAGGATTTCTGCTCATTTCTGCTAAATTCACGTATAAGTACATGTTACTTTCCGTAACTACAGATTTTTTTTCAGCAGGATGTTTGTGGTGATTTATGTCCATACGATCGTCTCTAAATCATTTATACCACCCATACACACTCGTAAGTTATAAACAGGCATCACCATATACGTCTTTCATCAAATTAAACATTTCAGTAAACGATTTACCGAGTTTAAAACAGAACTTGATATTTGCTCTATGTTCAAAATTCATTTTTGATCAATACCAAATACGCACTGTTAGTTTATGCGCAATTTCTCTGCTTCTAGTAACGCAAATGTTATGTATTTTGACATAACATTAGCGAAAGATCTACCATACCGACGCATATATTTTCAAATAGATGGCACCACTAAGAATTACTATTTTAAAAAAGTAATTTTATTTTAATTTTTTCTGCGACAGACTATGTATGAACTTGCCCAAAACGGGAAATTTGGAAATGTAGTAATGTGCAGAACGTTCTATTTAGAATAATACATTTATGAAACATACAAGCGGAATTAAACGACCTATATAATTGTAAATAATTTTATGTAGAGAAATTTTTAAAGGAATCTGGAAAAACCTCACACATCAATATTTACATTACAATTGGTTTCTTATCAAGAATTGCTAAAATAAGTTTTCTAAATTACATAGGTAAGTGCTTTAAATTCACTACAATTCTATGTACTCTATTACAAGATATGTTCGTAATTGCTTCTCGAGTTTTGTAATCAACAACATAAAATATAGATATTACTTTTGTATAGTATTTTGTCCATAAATGGTTTCCATCAATATATAATCTGTTCCATCAGTTATCTTAATAGCTAGCTTAATTTTTCGCAAGTATAAACGAGTTAAGTGTATAGATTATTCGATCATAATCATTGCAATCAATCTGAAAATTAAAATCCGCGCCCGTATTCGTCTTTAAGTGGAAAAAAAGAACCTTCCATCACCCTGTCTTCCTAGTTAATTCGCCAGAACACGTATTATGTTAATGGTACTTGACTTGACCGGCGTACCATTAAAGAAAATAGTGCCCGTGAGCTGATTCGTTTATGGAAATGAGAGAAGCAACCTTTCCTATCTGTGCATAAATCATTTTGCAATTTCTCCCCGAACGGTGTGAATGGGAAATGTCAAAAGAATTAGCCGATATATGGCCTGGAACGGACGTTACTATACAGGCAGAGATCGTTCGTTCCAATAATATTATTCAATATAAATTTTATAATATACTGCACGGACGACTGCACAGAATGAGCTAAGATCGTGATGATAAAGGGGAACGTCTCTCTCGAGAAGGAACGGTGAAAGAAAATGAAAAATGCGTGTGTATAGAACTGGATGGATATCGGCCCACACCGATCGTATTTCATGTGGAACGGTATTATACCGGATTGTGGACTAATAAAATTTATTCAAATAGCCCGTGCCCAGATCGTTGTTTTATTGCGATCTCGATGACAGGTGATAATAAATTTGTCAAAATGTATACGAGAGTGATTGAATGTATATGACATGATCGCGTGCTTTATGGACACGTTTCGTTAATTCTCATGTATTACATGTACTTATTAAATGCCGCTTCGATCAAATTGTCTTTCCCTATGCTTATATTCTTATATCATCTTCTCCATGGCCGTAAGATATGTATATCGGGCGGTAAAAGATGTACCATGTAATTTGAGAGGTGACAATACAGTACAATAATAGTAACTATCCATGCCTTCACATCTCCACAACAACGTAACTCTAATTAGAGCATGCCCTGACAGACCACGAGTTATTATTATGCCCGCGCTCGTGGTGCAGCTTAAAATGCTTGTCTGTCAGAATTCGCTTAAACGCGAAAGGGAAACTACAAAAAAATCTCGCCGGACAGCAGGCATGGGACTCGAAGCCAAGAGACTGGCACAATAAGCCACTAACTTATCACAGAAATATCACTCGACTGCGACACATTTGCATTTACGCGATTTTCTATAATGTACAAACAAGCAAAAGACAATATAATTGATCAAAAACTATAAAAGCAGCAAATTAAATAAGTTATTCGAAATATCCTGCCTCCACTTCACAGCAGCTACAACATTTCTACCATAAAGACCTGCGAAGACTTTCGACACATCTCCATTTAGCTCGGATTCAGTGGCATCCTTGTTCTATCAATTGCTACAGATTCTCGAGGATATTTATAGGTGTAGCATACCCAAAGGTTTTCAAGTATCTCAAAAAAAGTCCAGGATCCCGCGATCTTACAGATTAACATACTTCTTTATATCCACCTATGTTTAAAAGTTTCATGTAAATATGGAAAAAAAATGAAATTCATAAATGCCCTGGATCAACATCGTGCAAAAACCACATTTGTTACCTTCAGTTCAAAGAGATATCATCTAAAAATCACTCATTGTGTTCTGCAGAAAGTGTAGATAAGCCGCGCTTGTTAATCGGCTTGGTAAAACAACCTGACATAGTAACCTTTCTTCCAAAATATCCTTCGAAAGATTCAATACAAAATGTATTTGATGTCCGGATTCCATAATAAATGGGAATTTTCATTGGTCCACACAAACGTATTGTGGAAGTTAAAAATTTCCTTTCGCATAAATCTGATCTTACCAGTAAAAAGAATATTAGAATATTACAAAGTTGGCGTTCTCTGTATCATTGGGTAGAAACTATCAACAATACGTGGTTGATGGTCAGGTGGATTTAGGACTTGTATACGTTGTACATAATATGAATTAAGAAGCTCTTCGTGAAGAATCCTCCAAATAAAAAGAGCACTAATTAGTTAGTACTTCGGCTGATATTCTCTAAAAACTCGTAATCCAATTCAGCTCTAGACGTGCTAAAATTGCCCCTTCTGCTTCACGGATGAATATTGACCTTGACCTCCCCGAATCATGAAAATGTTTACCAAACGAACAAGTATCAAGCAATCTTTGATATATTCTCAGACAAAAACACGATCTGAAAGGACCTGCCTACTGGGATGAGCGTTAACATAAAGACGTGACGCTTGTCTGGCCATCTCATTAGCACAAACATATATGACATTCATGTCAGCTAGTTCATTGTTGAAGTAAATAGACAGGGAATGTAAAAAACAAACTGTATATACAATATAATGGAGCATGTGTCGATCACGGTTACAAAAGTTTTTACAAACTAAAAATATAAACGAAAAATGCTTCAAAAAGGGCTAATCCGTATTTTTAAATTTGCGGGTTTGTGTTCATTAAGACTTTTCTGCTCCTTAACATTTGTAACACATTTTTTTAACACTTTGTAGACAGACCAAAACTTTCATCATTCTTAAGACAATATTAATGATTAAATAAGAGTTGAAAGCCTAACTTTGTAGGTGAAATAGAAAAAAATCCTTATAAAAGAGAGAGATATTAAGCATAAAATACATAATCAAAGAAATACACTACTCTAAAATGAACCAGTAATAGAGAAATCACAAAGTGGATAACAACGGCTAAATATTTGCAACATTATGTGTGTTTCCATAGATACTTCGGCAAATCGACTGCGAAATTGTAAAAATATATTTATATGCAGAAAAGGAGCGCATATAATATTTGCACAATTAAAATAATCTTTGAAACTACATAACGGACCTCTAAAAGCAACTTCACAAATTTGTCTTAATGTAACAAAATCTGAATCCTTGTTTAAAAGCTTTCAGGTTCCGAATAACACAAGAATCTTTTGTGTTTTCTTCCGCTCATTGCTGTGTGCGAACAACTTTCAATATTTTGACAGATTCCACTAACGACAGTGAGGAAGCTTTTTAGTCTTTCCATTGTGTCCTCTAATACAAGGTAATTGTTCTGAATGTTCTTAAATCTAGCTTTTCTAATTTATTTTACCAATGTATTTAACACTAACTTTGAAATTACTTCGACAGTACAATGTTATACTCTTCTGGAAGCTAGTAAAATTGAAGATGACGTTTGAAGTTGTTAAATTGTACGTACCATAACATTAACGACAAACTTTTTTCAAACTGTTGATTCGTTCGCACATATCCAGTTCCTTATTTTCTAATTCAGATTTAATCCTGTGTTCAATATGTTCACAGGCAGATAGAAAATTTTATAACGTCTGAGTAGATAGCGGATATTTCTCGTATTTATTCCAGAATGTACAAAATGATTCATTGATAATAGAGTAAACAATAGATTACACAAAACCATTGTAAAATCATTATTATACATAAATGAAATAAAAATTCCTCGTTAGATTTTACGCTAGTTTTTTTTTGATATGTGCTTTGTACTGTTCACGTATCGTTTGCAGTGGCTTACGTCCACCACACTAGAAACATATCTTAAACTGTACGGCGCCATTGCAAATTAAATCAGAATATCCACTTATTAACTGATTTTCTTGATCGAACAATATGTAGTGGAATAGACGAAATTATTGAAACTGCAGATCGGTAGAGAGAAAGCTGCGCGTTCACCTAGTACACTAGTGGCGCACACCTCGAAATTGGCATCTCTAATAATAATGATTGTAACTAAAAAAAACAACTAATATTTTTGCACAAAAATGAAGATACAGGATGCAACGTAACGTTGGGTTAATCCAGTCAAGTGAAGACATAAGGGGCATAAATAATTAAGGAGATAGAAAGAGTAAACCCAACTAGGAAATTAACAATTCTGAGGAATAATTAAAGAAAACTAAGCATATGTGTACAAAAATAAAGATACAGGATGCAAGGTAACGATGGGGTTAATCTAACAGTGAACACTTGAGGGGCATAAATAATTAAGGAGATAGAAAGAGCAAACACAACCAAAAAATTAAGAATTCTAAGGAATAATTAAGGAAAGCTAAGCATAGCAGATAAAGAAATTTGCAACTAAACGCAGGAGGAAAGTCTAATTATACAATAACATGAAAAAATCAACAGGTAAGTAATATTACACGTGGTACAATTGCAAATGTAAGCAAGTGCTCCACTGTAACTAATGTCTTTATTTATATTCAATACTTATGTGAATGCCTGTATAACAATAGGCAAGTAAACATTATCTATGTCAACCATACTAGAGCTTTTGATCGTACTGATCATCGAATATAACTCAATAAATTGTAAGCTATGGGGTTTGTTCCATTACTTCTGCTGCTAAAATCTTATCTGTATTCTCCCAATTGGTTAACATTCTAACTACTTTATCTTTGTGTCAGGCATCTTGTAAGGTACTAACTCAGAACCGTTATTATTCCTAATTGACTTTTGTCTTCAAATTTAGTGTCAGAAATATGCAAACAGACTATAACAGACTTAAAAAGATCGCAGTGGAGTAGGATTTATCACCACATTAAATAATCTTAATCTTCATCTTATGAGCATTTTAAATTTCTAATTGTCACTTATTTTTGCACGAAAAGAAGGATTGATATTTCACATGCTCCGGCATAGTATTTCAAATATACAAAGAGTACTAAGATAGTTTTGCAATATGACCCAACAATGAATCGTAGGAAGCTGCTCGTTGCTGCATGTTGTGGCATGTTCATACGGGCATAGTAGCCGCCGCGCCATGTCGATGGGCTCAGTTATTCATTAGCAGTAAGAGTGTAAGTACTTGCGATAGCATCGTGGTCACGAAATGAAATAAGGGCAGTTTTGCGTTATAATTTCGTGCGTGGTTTAAGCATAGACCGGTGCTTCGAAGAAATGACTCTTGCACTAGGTCATGTTTGTCCACATCGCACTGCGATATTCAGGTGGTATAGAGGATTCCAAAGGGGAAATTTAACCGTGGAGGATGCTGCGAGACCGGGAAGGCCACGAACGTCAGTTATGGAAGAAAACGTTGATATTATGAGGAAAATGCTTGGCGAGGACAGGCGAGTGACCTACCAACAGGTAGAGGGTACATCAGGCCTAAATGCACCAGAAATTCGTTCGATTCTGCATCATCATTTGCACGTAAAGAAACTTTGTTCCCTCTGGGTGCCGCATCGACTGCCTGAAGAGCAGATGACAGGACGTGTGATTTGGTGCCGGGAGATGCTGAAAAAAGTTTAATCGGTGCGTGAACTACATCGTGACAGGTGACAAGACTTCGCTGTACTATTACGATGTGCCGACCAAAGCTAAAACAAAGTTTGGGTCTTTGATGATGAGGACACCCCCGTAATTTTCAGAAAATCACGATCTATAAAGAAGAAAATGATAACTGTATTTTTCAAATCGAGTGTAATTGTGGAACGCGTCGTTTTGGACACACAGAGGACAGTCACAGCTAAGTGGTATACTGAACAGTGCCTGCCTATAGTCATTGGATCTGTGAAGAACCTGCAGCCAAAGTCAAGAATGGACACCTGGTTCCTCCATCACGATAATGCTCCAGATAATCGCGCCAAAGCCTGCACCGAATATTTGACAACTACAGGATTGAAACTTCTCGAGCACCCTCCCTACTGTCCAGATATTGCTTCCTGCGACTTTGTACTGTTCCCACATGTGAAAATGAAGCTAAAAGGGAGGCGGTTTTCCAGTGATGAGGACCTTCTGCGGGCTTGGGACAACGAGTGTGTTTTAGTCTCTAGTGAAACTTGGCAGAACTGGTTTAAAGATTGGTTTCGATGGATGGAAAGGTGTTTTGAGTGTAGAGGAAATTATTTTGAAAAAATTAAATAAACGATGCTGTATTGCAAAACTTTCCTAGTACTCTTTGTATAATCATTTAGTCGTCCCATGACGAAACTGGCAATAAAGCAGTAATATACTCTGGTTTTAACGCAGGAAGACCCGGTATTTGCAAAAAGCATTCCAAGCCAACTGAATTAACATTCAATTAGTTTTGGCTGCTTATACAATTAAAATTGAAACTTATGTACCCGGATCGTTGACATTGAAGTCGTTTTACCTATTTGTTTAATTGCGATTTACATGCTGGTAACTTTGAATACTTATTTTATTTAATTCCTTTTCCGATCTGATTTATTTTTTCATACAAGTATATTGTGATAATATTAGCTTGAATAGGTACACGTGTAAATATTTTATAGTATTTACCAATCCTTTCATTGAAGTTCTTATTTATATATGTGATTACATCCTTTCTGATCTAATGAGCCAGATCCACAGACATTTTTATAAGGAAGCAGTTGAAAAAAGAAACAAACCTCTTTCCTTTAGAACAGCTAACGTAACAACATCCCTGTGGCGTGCATACCTATGCGAGATCGGTCGAACAATTGTTGCGCAAGTCTCCTAATGAAAATGCAACAATTGTACCGAACCTAATGATGATTTCTGTGTGTCTGTTGAGCGCGCGGTCCGGTTGGGACACCACGGGGTGCCACACGAACGTTTACATCTTGTACTTTCGTTGTTTAACAATTGCGACATAACGCGCCTGGATTGTTATCAGATCTAAAAACCGAAAGTCGTAATGATATATAGCCTATGTATACGAATATGTTCGCTAATAATATTTGATGATTTTTTTTTACTCTGCTAGATACATGTATAGATATTGCGCATTCAGTTTTTTTATCAACTACAAAGTTCTAATGCTATGCTAACTATACATGTTTCAAAAATGTTTTACTTTACAGTACAGTTTTTTAAATAACCTCCAGAAAATTCGTTTAAAAAATTTATTAGGCCGATTCGCAGTAATGAGTCATTAAAAGGAATCTTATGCCTTCAATTATTTATTTACTTGCATCAGCAGTGCTACACACACATGATCTTGAATATTACCGGCCCAAGTCTATTTTAACTAAATTAGTAGCGCCATCAATTAGTGGTAGATTCATTTATGAAATATCATTCTTCATAAACAATGGCAATTAGGTAGCAGCAGTTTGTTTACCTCTGTCAAAAAATATATAGAAGAATAAAGAATCGATATTAGATTTTGTGTTAAAAAGTGCTAAGAACACAATACTTAAAACCGCTTATAAAGATAATTATTTATCAAAAATGCAAGTTTTTGAATGATGTTTCTGTTTTAAAGCAAACAAAGGATAAATTATGATATCATAAAAATTCAAGCCGGGTGCAAGATTTCGTGAACATTTTGAAAAACCTTTCAATATGATTTGTGTAAATGAAACTTGAGATAACAACACATAACATTTTAACCAAACAACTTGGCCTTCGGAAACTAAATTTCAATTAGGTAGAATTTTTAGCTATATATCAACAATAACTAAAAATTCTATAAACTTGAGCATTGAAAACTTCTTAGAAAAGATTCTAACTGGTTAAGAAACGCCGTGTTTTCAATACAATTGAGAAACTAAGCGTCAAAATTCTAAACGGTTAGAAAAAAAAAAGAAATGCCAAAAACTTTAGAGAAATTAGAAATAAAAACAATACTCATCGATTTTGCCATTCCAAAAGAAAGTTTCCTTAAAGGTGGTACAACAGTTAATTCCGAATACTGTCTTGGTATACTGAAGCGTTCGAAAGGCTGCAATGGGAGTGCGATATTGCACGTTCTCATCTCTGGTCAATTGCTACTTATATTAAAATTTCTAAGATTCGCATTTGTATATGAAATGAAACTGCTTTGCATTAGACATTCGATGGCTAACGATGAACATTTTCATTATAATTAACTAGATTTATTTTTTGTAACCATTTGATTTATTTTTAGTGCAGAGCATGTACATAGTACATGTAAAAAGTATTGTATATAACACTAGATATTCGAACAAAATTAAATATGTCTTTTAGATGGAGACAATGTTCGTTCAGATATGGAAGCTACGGGTCTTTGGAATAATGTATCTGCGATAATTTGACAATTACCAGACCTAGCAGAATCAACGAAAGAAATCTTAGAAGGAGCAATTTTATTTTTTATTTTAATATCTGCATTAATGACATAGATCTTCATCATTTTCTTTGGGCCCTTGAAGATGGATCTACGTACTACTTTACCAGTTGTTTATTCTTCTAGTCAATGTAAGCATGAAGCAAGTAAATTATATGTGTTCTTTGAAAGCAGAAGCACACCCTGGTGGTTTGATATTTGAAACTGACTCATCAGTATCACATATTTGAACCGTGCTTTTGCAAGAGTCCCCGAGAACAATTGCTTATCATGATGCTTTCGGCATACTATTAGTTTGAAGCGATATTCAAGTTCTTTCCGCACCATATCCTTCATGATCAAGTGCCTCCTTCCTCAGGCACAATCGGTAACATCATATAGTAGAGCTGATTCTTTAGCATTAGGAAAATCTAGTATAACTAGTGCTCAGAGAATTGAAAACACAATGCCAGAATATGCACAAAAATTTCATAATCAACATATAATCGATCAATACACGTTATGTTCTGTATGCTCAGTAATTTATGCCACAGGAATATGCAATGTTTCTTATATCTGAACAGCTAGGCGAGAATATGGATATGTAATACATAGTAGAGACTACATTTGTAAGCCAAGCAGAATCTGAATCAAAGTAGTGTACATTACTACTCTAGATTACTAACATGATAATCTATTCACTGCATGTAATACCACATGTGTATATTAATAATATTTAAGCTAATATTCACCACATTTATCAACATTTGGTCACAGAATAGAAAAGTTTGATATTTTTATAGTTTCAAGTTGCATTTCTAAAATGGATATTATTTGCCAGAGAAAAGAAACTATTCCTAGCAAATATCTTCTACTTTTTGTGTTAACTATGGGGCCAAAACTTACATTAATGACATCATGTTAATATTTTTGTGGATGACTTGATTAGGTCTATCGACTGCCCGGTCTTGGCTTACGCCGATGATATTAAAATCTTTCATCGAATTGACTCGCTGTCCGACGTTGATTTGTTGCAGGCCAATGTCAGCAAAATCTGTAACTGGTCCTTGTGTAACCGCTTAAGTTTAAACATTGAGAAGTGCTTCCTAGTGTCTTACTCTAGAAGGATTTCTAGAATAGAATCCTGTTACTCAATTGGCGGCGTTACGATTTCTCGTAAGTCCTCGATCAGAGATCTTGGGGTAATATTTGACGAGAAATTTACTTTCTCCGATCATGTTCTTGGTGTGACGCCTGCGGCTTCCAGATCTCTCGGTTTTATAATTCGAACATGCCGATACTTTCATAATATGGACACTTTGAAGACTCTTTTCTTTGCTCATGTTACTTCCAAACTGGAATATGCATCTATAGTTTGGTACCCCATCTACAAATCTCAAACTAGCCTCCTGGAACAGATACAACGCAAATTTCTGAAATACCTCTCATTTAAATGTGATGGCCGATATCCTGCCCGTGGAGTGAATTACAACGAGTTGTTGGAGCGACATGATATCGTATCGCTGTCTGATAGGAGAAAAACTCTTAGCGCTTCATTTATGCAGAGTGTCGTTACTGGGAGTGTTGATACGCCGGATTTACTGTCGCGTGTTTATTTCATTGTTCCACGCCTGGGATCTAGGACAAATCAACTAATTTATGTCCCTACGGCAAGGGCCAATATTTTGCTGAAGGCCCCTTTGGTTCATTCGGCGGTGAATTTCAACAATCTGCAGTACGATTTGCTGTGACCACTATTTGTATGAATATATTTTGTTTTAAGATACATATTTCATTTTCACAATGTAACTATGGTTTAATTTTTTTTTTGTATTTCTTTGTTTGTTACCCGTTTTGGAGTAATAATCTCTGTTGGGTAACTTAATAAATTATTATTATTATTATTATTATTATCATGGCTTGATAAAATGTTCTGGATCAATGCTTCTCCATTTACATACATTACAGCTTTAATATTTCCCAAATGGGCAAATGAAGTACTTTATACTTAAATCTAAAGTGCTCTTGCAAGTGTTATATGGTGTCTAGAAAATTAATTTATATTAATTAAAAATTTCAATACTTAATTTAGTTACTTAAAACTATGATTACCTGTTAAAGATAGGTTTTCTGAATATTGGAAATGCTGTAGAATATCATAATTTGAAATAGAAAATTTCAAAACTGTTTTTGAGTTGTGTATTGCATTATCAATGTGAGATTAGATTCCAGCTTGTTTACGAAAGTTGGATTTTGTATTTTCAAATTATCGTCAATTTTTTATATGTATTAATGAAGAACGAGGGTGGCTCCAGAAGTACCCGACCCAACGAGGAAACACAAAAATTTTGGAAAGAAATATAAATATTATCTCCTTTCAACTCTATACACTTTTCCCACAGATGTTCAATAAGTTCGATACCCTTTTTATAATAAGAACTGTCTTGCTCCTCAAAATAGCCATTAACTGCGGACATCACCTCTTCGTCGTTGCAAAATCTTTGAACATTGAGCCGTTTTTTTTCAAGTTTGGGAACAGAAAATAATCCGAAGGGTTAAGTCTGCCGAATAGAGTGTATGAGGTACCAATTCAAACTTTAATTCATTAATTTTGGTCATTGCAGTAACGGATTTGTGAGCTGATGCATTGTCTTGACGAAACAGTCTATTCTTCTTAGCTAAATGCGGCCGTTTTTGTTCGCATAATACTCGCTGTTGATAGTTTGTCCTTTTCAAGATAGTCAATGAAAATTATTCCACGCGCATCGCAAAAAACCGATGTCATAGCCCTGCATGCATATGAAACGGTCTTTGTCCTCTTTGGAGCTGGTTTTCCCTTTTGAGTCCATTGCTTTGATTGTTCTTTTGTCTCTAGTGTGAAGTGATTGACCCGTGTTTCGTCCATAACTATGAAACGACGCAAAGATTCTGCTTCGTTGCTATCAAACTTCGCTAAACATTCAATTGTAACATCTTTACGACGCTATTTTTGCTCGAGTGTGAGCAAACGCGGCACCCATCTTGCACACAGCTTTCTAATGCCAAATTTTCAGATAATATGCGATGTACCGCGCTTTTTGAAATACGTAATACTTCTGCTAGCTCGTGCACTCTCAGTTGACGATTATCCAATACCGCTTTGTGGATTTTCTTCACCATTTCTGGAGTCCTCACCTCATTTCGTCGACCACTGAGATGCTTGGTTACCCAATATTTCACTGTTGTAAACGAAGGAGCAGACTCACCCAGAGTAGAATCCAGTTCAACTTTTATATCTGTTGGGTTGAGGCATTTCAAATGAAAATGTTATATCACGTAGCGATAACCAATTTTCTCCATTTGTACAAAATCGCTGAAAACGTTCCCTATTAATAGCTGCCAAATAAATACTAAACAGCGTGGCGTCTTCAAACTTGAAACATATGCTTTATAAATTTTGTACTTTCTAATACAGTGATATTTTTCAAACAACTACCGCCATCTCTAGGTCAGGCCAGGTACTTATGAGACCACCCTCGTATATTTCTAAATAAAAAGAAATAATCAATTATTTGTGATTTAAACGCATGGATGCAGAAGACATCTTGAAGAACGTCTTGACATTTTGAAATAATCTAATCGTTGAAATATATCCTTATTATACCGTATCAATATTTTATTAAGATCGCAAGACTTGTAATAGTATATGAACTGTCCACTAATGCTGCTTTAACTATGGTTTTAGCAGGAATGTACTGGAGTATTACTATATGCTTAGCATTTAATTTCGAGTTTTATCTTGAATAATCTTCCCCGAAGTCAGTATATATTTCCTTACTATTCATCTTATCATGAAAGGAACATTCATTCTCGTTATAGATTTTTCTTTTTACCACTACATTTCTTATTATCTCTACGTGAAGTAAAAAGTATGTACAGACGTAGCAGGAAAGTTGATAAACTATTCTCCTTCTTTCACTATCTTTGAAGTATTCTTATAAAAAATACTTATAAGAAGCTAATGAATTTATCATTAGATGCTGATGTAAGCAACAACATCGCAGTAAAAAAAATCTTCGATATTTCGCATAAATGTGTCAATTTGCCCCATGAGGATTGATGTGCAAATGACGCTTGGATGTAATTAGAAATGTCGTAAGATCGCACAAATCAAATTAATCTGCCTTTCTGTCATACTTTTTCTTCTTACTTTTCGATTTATCTATTCCGTAGATGATATCCTGCAAGGAAACTGTTTTCATACGCGCATTAATTATTAGGTGTGGTCATTTGTGCTTATTGCACGTTTGTTACATCAGTTCCATACGCCAAGATCAACGGTAGTAAAAGGTGTTTATAGATTCTTAAATCGAAACTAGCCGGCAGGTGATCGATATGACCTTTTTTTCGCGCTCGCTAAGTAGAAATGCGACCACCACAATACCGACGATAACAATTAAGATTTCGTAAGCTTCGTGATACTAAATTTTATTATTATATCGTTCTTTTTGTTTGCATTGATATCTACCGTGGTGGGTTGCACAATGTTTGATTTTAATTTCGACTATGAATGGTGCGTATCTTGGTAATGTTACATAGGAACGGTGAACAGATAAGTTGATTGATTTGCGGAAAATTATGTCAAAAGTAATTTTAATGTGCGTGAGTAAAAGTATGAAATAACGGGATATCGAAATATATTTTAAAAAATAAATAAGGACATAATATACTATTTCTGAGAAACGCTTTACATTTGAAACTTCTGCAATAAGTAATAGCAATAAATTGTTAGGTACAATTACGTTACGAGGGAGCGTTTTTATATTCGCGGAATGGGGGACAAGGGGTGGAAATAAAAACACCAAATTATTTTTCTTTTTCAATATATTCACCTGCAAGACGGATACATTTTTCACATCTTTCAATTAATTTATTTATACCCTCCTAAAAAAATGATTTCTCTTTATCTGCAAAATACGCCGAAACTGCCTCCTTGACTTCATCATCGGCAGTAAATTTTTTACCCCGCAGCTCTTTTTTCATTTTCGGAAACAGGTAATAATCACTCGGTGCCAGGTCTGGGCTGTAGGGTGGGTGATTCACAATTTCGAAGCCCACCTTATGCAGGGCAGCTAACGCAACGCGGCTCTTGTGAACGGGCGCGTTGTCATGCAAAAGCAGAACACCTTTTGTCAATTTTCCACGTCTTTTCTCTTTAATGGCTTCTTTTAGTCGCTCTAATATTGAAGCGTAATATTCTCCGGTTATAGAAACACCTTTATCTTTATAATCAATCAACAATATTCCTTCCGAGTCCCAAAATACCGTTGCCATGAGTTTCCCAGCTGATTGTGACACTTTAAATTTCTTGGGAGGTGCTGTGCCCTTTTTATGCCACTGCATGGAGTCTCAGGAGACTCAGGTTCATAATGATGAACCCAAGTTTCGTCTCCAGTAACAATTCCACTCAATACACCATCCTTGTCTTCATTAGAGGTCCAAAAATGCACGCGAACACTCTACGCGCTGTTGTTTTTGCGGCGGCGTGAGCATTCTCGGCACCCATCTTGCGCTGACCTTAGACATGCCGAGATGATCGTGTAGGATTTTAAAAATTGTTGTATCGGATACTCCAACCATTTCTGCGAGTTGTTTCTTCTTTAGTCGAACATCTTCGAGTACAATTTGTTCAACTTTTTGGATAAGTGCTGGCGTGGTCACCTCAATGCTCCTGCCCGGCCTCGGGTCGTCTTCAAGGGATTCCCTTCCTTGTTTAAATAAACTATGCCACTTGTACACCATGGTTTTTCCTGGACAAGAGTCGCCGTAAACCAATGACATCTCATTCATTATGGTCGCGACTGATTTTCCTTGCCTGGTAAGGAACTTTATAACGGCACGATATTCGATTTTTTCCATATTTCACTTTTCACTCCTGATTATGTTACTTGGTTGACGATAGCTCAAAGACTAACTGTCTAATAACAATGAAACTTCGTATTTATACTAATTATGAGTCGCTGCACAGGCCACGCCCCAATGCGCCTACTCACCCCTCTACAACTCGCTCATTCCGCGAATATAAAAACGCTCCCTCGTACTTGCAGATTCAATTACAACACCAATATTGTTATATTTTCTACTTTTTTCAAATGAAACTTATTTATTAAATATAATCTACCGATATTTATCACTAACAAGTTATTAACTCTTTATCAACGTGGATGGGAACAGAATTTGTAAATGAATAATTTAATGACGACTTTGCACAGATTAAGTTATTAAATCTCATTTGTGTGCAACGATGAAAGCATATTAAGCAACAAAGTTGCCTGCTGTGGTGAGAGGGTTCAACCCATTGTTGAATATGAACCTTATGCTCATCATATAACATATTGTGATTAAGCAATAATAGTACCAAACGCAGTGAGTCTGTGCTGCAATTTATATTACTTAAAGAGTTATTAGTAGTTAATACCAACCTACATTTGTCACATAGCTCTGAAAGAAAATTTTAGGTGTAATACTTTACCTGCAACTTACATGTATCAGAGTACTATTCTTTCAAACCAGGGGTAAATTAGTCTCGACCTAAACATTTCCCTCGTAAAGAGGAAATACGGAAACTTAAAACTGAGCGATACTTCTGAGTATAAAGTGCGCTCGTCTCAGGAATTGGAGCACTTGAGTAGGCAAATGAGGCAATTAGGACTGCATACCTGTAAAACTACTAGCTTGGTATAATAAAATCTAAAGATATTAAAAATCAAATTTCGAAGGCTCTTTAATAAAACGAGAAACAACCGAAACTGGAAACCTATAAGGCTAAACTCAGTATAATAAGAACATTTACAGGCGAAAAGGAATAGGTGTAGGAAATTTTGTGGCAATGTGAATAAAATCTCCACATGTTACAAAATCCACAAGGTCCTAGACATGGAAGACAATTTAGTAAATATGGTAAACCTCACCAAAAAGACCGATGTAACCTACACTAACACATGTGAGGAAAGTATTGGAGAAATTTTAACAGTTAGCTTCCCGTCTGCATCAATTTTAATTATCTAAAATATGTCTATCCAGAAAGTGATACTTCTGCTATTACTACCTAATTAAGCTATTGTTACTCTAGTTAACACCCTTTAAAGAACGAATGGTCACAAGCTTGGCTTCACTAATGAGAACATCTTTCCGATATATATCTATTTGTATGTATCTGTATGCCAATTTCTCTAAAATTTTTAAGAAGATAGTTGACAGGTTGATTAGCCCGAAGTACATTGAAGTTTGATTCGCCACTCTCCGTCTTAATGATCCGAATCTCTTTGCATGCAACTTTCAAAAATTTTACCAAAATATGGTTTCCGTAAATGCCGCCCACCTTAGGATATTTGACTGGTTACAATTTGCTTAATCCATATCATTTTATTTTGACATACATTGTCTGTTGTCAATTTACGATCGCATTGGACTGACATCCTTGGCCCGTCCCAGCAACTTTCTGGTCCTTTTTGCACTTCCACAATTCACGTCGGCAGTTTCTATTTCTTGCCGCATTTCCTACCTATGCCAAGTCGATCATAATCTTCCTTAGGGTCCGTTTACTACGGCGACTACAGCTTGACTCTAAGCGCATTGTTCAACAATAGTAATACATAGTCAAGGTTACAGTGCACACATATTGCACAGAACTCCAAAAATTGAGATCATTCTCTACGTACTTAGCGCGCCATTAACCGATTCGATCGGAACAAGCTTGCCGATGAGTGTTGCTAGCGAAAAACTTTTAGGATCCCTGCAATATTGGTTTTAAATCCCCAAAATTTCCTGTAGCTTATTGACCATTTCCCCGAAAATTCTTCGCGTTTTCTATAATTTTGTGATATAAAAAAACATTATTATTAACGTTTATTTCTTAGCAATACAAAGGGTACTAGGAAAGTTTTGCAATATGACGCAACAACGAATCGTAGGAAGCTGCTTGTTGCTGCATATTGAGACATGTTCGTACGTACATAGTAGCCGCCACGCCATGTCGATGGGCTCATTTATTCATTAGCAGTGAGAGTGTAAAGTGCTTGCGATGGCATCGTGGTCACGAAATGAGATAAGGGCAGTTTTGCGTTATAATTTCGTGCATGATTTAAAAATAGACCAGTGCTTCGAAGAAATGACTCTTGAACTAGGTGATGTTTGTCCACATCGCACAATGATATTCAGGTGGTATACTTCAGGCCCAAATGCACCAGCAGTTCGTTCGGTTCTGCATGATCATTTGCACGTGAAGAAACTATGTTCCCTCTGGGTGCCGCATCGACTGACTGAAGAGTAGATGACACGACATGTGACTTGGTGCCGGAAGATGCTAAAACAGTTTAATTAGGGACAATCTCGGTATGTGAACAATATCGTGACAGGTGACGAGACTTGGTTGTACTATTACGATGTGCCGACCAAAGCACAAAACAAAGTTTGGATCTTTGATGATGAGGACACACCCGTAGTTGTCAGAAAATTCCGATTTCTGAAGAAGAAAATGATAGCTATATTTTTCAAATAGAGTGGAATTGTGGAACGGGTCGTTTTGAACATACAGAAGACAATCTCAGCTAAGTGGTATACTGAACCATGCCTGCCTAAAGTCATAGGATCTATGAAGAACCTGCGGCCAAAGTCAAGAATGAATACCTGGTTCCTCCATCACGATAATTAATAAAATAATGCCTGCACCGAATATTTGACCACGACAGGATTGAAACTTCTCGAACACCCTCCTTACAGTCCAGATCTTGCTCCCTGCGACTTTGCACTATTCCCGCATGTCAAAATGAAGCTTAAAGGGAGGGCGTTTCCCAGTGATGAGAACCTTCTGCGGACTTGGGACAACGAGTCTGCTTTACTCCCTTCAAGTATTGGTTTCGGAGGCTGGATAGGTGTATTGAGTGTAGAGGAAACTACATTGAAAAAATTAAATAAGTAAAGCTGTATTGCAATACTTTTCTAGTACCCTTTGTAAGTACAGCTTGCACAAATAGTTACAGCAAATATGAAAATACATAGGTACAAATATGTCAAATAAAAATTCCCTTAAAAATGTAACTATTAAAACATTAAAAAGTCAGAAGCAAAACAGAAGAAAGTCAATAGGAACTATTCACTTATTTAATTTAATTATTCATTCAAACTTTTCTAATTTAATCACTTTATTATTTTTGTTTATTCATTTATTTGTGTAAACATAAGTCAAACGCTATGTCATTATTTTTCCATATCGAACACGTAACATACCTGTTTTCTAACTCCAGCTGTACTTTTTATCCACTTCCCCATAGTTACACCCTTCACGAAATCGCTAAATATTGAGTTTCAGGAAAGTTCTCCAAATAAAATGATGAGTATAAATGAGTAGTAAGAATTTCTTGACTATAGACAATGATCTCAAAGGATATAGAAATAGATGCGTTCACAAAATATGGTTAATATGTATAAAATAACTTTTATTCTCTATTCACCGATTCAACAGAATCTCCGCGCTCACCCGCATCAACCCGTTATTCGCTGCCATTCGGGGAAATTCCCCGTGATTGGCAGGACTGCTACCGATTCAGTTCACTCTCGTCTCCTATAGCCACTGGTCATTATTACGTTATAGTATTGTACACGATCGATTGCTAATATAGTTGTTATTGTCGTCAATTTATTTTATCCGTCATGTCGAATTGTAGGAGAAGAAAATTAAATGAAGAAAATAAAACAATTAATGCAGAATGGGAGTGAAAATTTTCCTTTACTTCTGTTACACTTAAAATTGTGTTTGTTGCGCAATGCAGTTTTAACTACTTCGAAAAAGGCGAGCATAATACTGCAATTTGGAAGGGAAATCTCAACAAGCGGCACTTTAGAAATAGAAAAGGGGAAGGCATCAAGAATAGATGTCTCTTAGTGCTTTTGTTACGATAAATACTACTGCAGTTGATGTCACTTACAAAATGGTACATATATTTGATAAAAGAGGCAAACCATTTAGTGACGTGGAAATAATTAAAGAATATATTGTTGAAGGGTACGTTAGATTTAGACGAAGTTGAAAAATACAAACAATTGTCTCTTTCAAAAAGAACTATCACAGATCAGTGGCACGACTTTAATGGAACAACCTCGTGTAATTACAAAAAATGAAGATGTCTATTTTTCAATCGTTTTGGATGAAAGCATTGATAAAACTGATTCGGCGCAAGTTTTATATTTTATTAGTGCTGTAACCAAAGATTTTCAGTGTTACGAAGAACTTTTTGGACTGGGTACACTCACTGAAGAAATCGTGGAGTTGACATTTTCGAAAACTTCAGAAAGGTATGCCGTCAATTACAATTAAATGTAAATAATTTAATTAATGTCTGCCTCGAAAGAAGAAGGATTCGTTGCGTTATTGAAAAAAGACTTGAAAAATTTGATATCGTTTCATTACTTTTCACATCAGCAAAGTCTTTGCTTAAAATCCACCATTCTACAAAATGCTCTAGAGAAAACTATTGCGATTGTTAATTATACTCGTCTAAATACATTGCACCATCGTGAATTTTGGCAGAGGCTAATTTTAGATGAGAAATCGTACAGTGTTGATCAACAGTACTACTGCAAGGTTTTACTATCTATCAGCATGGCAAGTTTTGGTAAAGATTTTAACTTTACGACGTAAAATTTTAAACTTTTGTCAAGAACAAGGAAAACTATGTCATCTATCAGATGAAGCATTTTGCAGAAATTTTGCATTTTTTCTGATACTCCAAAACGAAACGATTTAAATATTTACCAGCAGGGTGAAACGAAGCATGTGTATAAAATGTGGAAAGAGATCCTCATTACTGTCTTACTCGGATATATCGACAGAACTCTTTCCAAAACTAGCAAAAATGTTGAATAAGCAAAAATGTAAAAATAAAATTTTCAAAGAATGTCTTCGATTCTTTAATAGAAAAATATACTAAAACTTTTTCAGATTTTGATGAGAACATTCCTGCTACGAAGCTGGTATTTTAGCCACATTCAGTTGTGGGCTCATACAGAACTACAAATGGAGTTATTTGAGTTAGAGAAGATAATATTCTCAAATCTCTTTTCGACGCTAAAAATAATTCCATAGAAGTATGGGAAACTGCTGTTGAATATTTATGGCTACGAGATAATACATGCCGCTTACTTTCCTACTTTGGAAGTACTTACTACTGCGAGTAAACATTTTCTCTAATGACAACAATTAAAACTAGTTCAAGAATACAAATTACAAATGCTCATTTATAGGATCAATTAAGGCTGTGGATTACGAAGCTTCATCCAAATGTTCAATTACTTTCAAGGAGAACACAAATGCAAATAACCAACTAAATAAAATTTCAGTTATTATTTATTTATTTTCTATTATATTTGCTTTTGGCGTAAAAAATTTATTTAAAAATACTTTTACTGTATCATTACTATTTGAAAATATATTTAAATATGTATTTGTTACTGCCTAATATAAATGTGGTCTCTATTGGTATAAAGGTTTCCCACCTCCGCTCTAATGTGTGCTAAAGTGACACCGCAATGTGCATTAAAATGACACGGTGTTGTATATTAAACTGACATAACTGTATGTACTAATTTACATTTATAATTGCAAAATTTTTAACCAATTCGCATTGTAAATTTTAACACCCAGAGAATAATAAAATTGTAACAAAAATCGTAGTAAAAACATAACACTATTGTATGGTCTTATATAGACACAAAGCGGTGTCAAAAGCTTTCCATAGTGATTATGTATATGTACAATAAAATATTTAGAAATTTTAGATATAGAAGAAGAAATTCGCCAGTAATGGTCAACTCTTATTTAATGATTAATTTACCAGATTACATTATCGTTAATTTACCTCAAATTTATACGATCTTTACTTACGCGGTTTGCTAAGAATAGTTTCCTTCATCATCGTTAGTTTTAAGTATTGCGTAGAAAGCTATTTGTAAGAGATGTATAATATCCCATTATAACATTGTTCAGTTTTGCTTTAATCCCTGACGATGCCGTAAGGCTGTATATGTGTAAAATATTTAAAAATATATAATTTGTAAAACTATACTAAGTGTTTTCATTTTAATTATATTAATTAGTTAAAACGTTCATTAAAAGCCGACACTATAATCAACTAGGATATGGAAATTCTGTAGTTTATTAGTTCAGAAAGCATAGCATTAAAAATATTGCACTGGGTTTAAACTTGGGTAAAAGCAACTTTTAACATGTTCGGATTTACTGCTAATATTTCCTGTTATTAATTTTCAGTATATATACTTACATCTCGAGATTGTATGTACTTTTCTTTTTCATTATCTTACACAGCTAACCGAATTATTTAATATTACTAGCATTTGAGATATGTACTGCGACATTAAATGAATCCTAGATAGGAAATCGTAATGAATTGAGTCAGAGCTAAATTATGAATTGTGTACCTCCGCCAAAGAAAAAGCGATGCGTTTCCGTTAGATTTATGCGAGCGGATGTGAAACCGCTTCGCTCAAGCGTAATTTATAGCTACCGATAACAGACTTGTATATAAATATGTATAGTATACGTAGATGTTTATATAAGAGTATTTGTAAATACATTTAATCATACATATTTTACATGTCAATTGAAAAAGATTGATCGATCAAGTATGGAACTGCAGAAATAACTTTGAATAACTGTGTCAATGGAGATCTTTTATTCTTTTATTACTAATCATTTACGAAGTGTGGAAATGTTTTAATTTAATATGTAGACTACCATTAATAATCTGAAATTACTTTTCACTTCTACTTTCAATAGGAGTTTTTGAAACAATAGAATAGAATTAAATAGAAATCTTTTCTAGTAAAGAGTGGCTTTAGTTTAAATAAACAGTACAGTCTAAGTGATTCATCCGATCGCTATCACATCTTCTCATCTTTATTCTTTCATTTCGCAGTGTACAATTTAACTCATCTCTTTCGAATTTTTCTCTAGAATTGTATCGACCACGAGCTTTGGAAATGTTTCTATTTAGACTGTGAAAAGAATAATAGATCTTAAGCGACAACTGTCGACATCGATCCATACCCTCTGATTTTACAAAGATTGTTAAACAACTACTTTATTTAGGTACTCGCAGGAAAGCTTATACTTACATATTTTCATTTGATTATAGTTTTATTCCACGACAACTTTTTGTGCCAAATTTAACTATTAGATTGAGGCATATGAATATTGAATTTTATGAATAAGATTATGTTTCCACATAGTTCCTAGAAAATGCATTTTGTTAATAATAATAATACGAGGATAGCCGTTTATATTTCGGAAACTGGCAACACTGTTAGTGTTGTCTACGATCCGATGATTACATCGTGAAGCTTGTCATTTTTGGCAATATATTTACTTTGAGAGTTTTATTATCCAGTTGATATTTCTATTATTGACAGTAAATTGAAAATTTTATTTAGCGAAAAAATGGAATTAACTCGCCAACATTTTCGTGCAATTATTTTTCATAACTTTCGGCGTGGATTACCTCAACAACCTGAATCCTTTATATGGTGGATGAAGCACCACCGAAAACTACAGTATATCGTTGGTATAGTGAATTCAAACTTGCGTTCTTTGGACAATAAATTTCGTGAAGATCGTACCACACATTTTATTGTGTCGGAAAACATTAATACAAGACCGTCATGTAACACACCGTGAGACTGAGGCATCTCTAGGTATTAGTACCACCAGCGTGCATAGGACTCTACATGAACATTTAGCCGTTAAGAACCTATGTTCACGTTGAGTACCACATAATTTGACAACCGCTCTAAAAAGGACCCGCGTCGATTGGCGCCAAAAAATGCACAAAAAATACAATGGCAGGGCTTCAAAGAACATTTATAAAGTCATCGCAGGTGATGAATCTTGGATCTATACGTATGAGCCCGATAGTAAAGAGCAGTCGATTGTGTGTGTATTCCTAGATGAGTCAAAACGAACAAAAGTTGTTCGTGCTCGAAGCATATCAAAACAAATGGTCGCCTGTTTTTTTGGAAAAACCGGTCACGTTGCAACCTTGCCTTTAGGGAATTGTAGAACAGTCAATTCCGGATGATATACAACTATTTGTTTGTCAAAAGTTTCTGAAGGAATAAGGAAAACAAACAGAAAACGACAGATCATTCTCCACCATGACAATGCGAGCTCTCACAAGTCTGTTCAAACAATTGAATATTTTACTGGGCAAACACTGAATTGATGAGCCATCCGCAGTACAGTCCTGTTCTAGCATCCTGTGATTTCTTTTTGAATAAACTTCGCGATCAACGGTTTTCTACGCTGGAAGAGGCAGTTGAGACATTAAAAACTCATATTTTGGAGATACCGCCTTCACAGTCGCAGTAATGCTTTTCGGATTGGTTTAAACGAATGCAAAAGTGCATTGCTTTTCAAGGAGAATATTTTGAAAAGCAATATAATTATTTTCGATAATAAAATATTTTTTTTTGTTTGCTATTCCCGAAATATAAACGGCTACCTCGTAATATCCACCTACTTCAAGATTTTGTTTCCAACGAGTGGCAACGGCATAAATACCATCTTTGACTAAGCTCTGATCCTTGCAGCTATTGAAAATTTAACGGCAGTTCAATACCCCTCTTTACTTAGTATTTATACAATACAACCATGCATTTTACTCTATTAATATAAATTATATTTGGACAGAATTATTAAGTGGATAGTTACAGTAGAAAATATAATTTGTCTAATAAAAAAAAAGCGTAAAACAGTTGTACCGCTTTTTAAGTTATTTGGAATGTCAGCTGTGGGATAAGAATGTATACTGTTAATTCTAATATTCATTATTATTCCGGATAAAGCATTATTTAAGCTTTTTTCACAATCAATAAAGAAAATACAATGGGGCTTCAGTTAAGTTCCTCAAGGTCTAGATTACACTGAAGATATATTCTTGATATCCTAAAAGTGATAAGGAAGGAACTGGGAAAGTACGTCTCATAATAAATGAGAATAAAACAAAAATGTTACTCGTCAATGTAGTCTCTCCAAGAATATCTTAATAGGCGACTTAATAGAAAAAGGAGAGGAATTTAGAAGTGAAGCACAACAAAATAGAATAGCGTCAAAAACAGAGCGGTTGCAAATAGATAAAACGACGTGCTCATTTTCTTAAATTAAATATGTGGAGCAAAGTATTTGGCAATCTTCATAAAAATTACTCAACGGGAATAAACGGAAGCATTTGCATTAACTAAAGCTACTCGTCATAGGCTGGCAATATTTTTTTCCATTTCTAGTAAACATTATGATGGTTAGACGACAAGAAGCAATATCGAATGTAGAATTCTAGAAAATAACAGAGAAGGACAGCATATCTACAGAAAGAAAAAGGAAGTATAAACCGATTGAACACGTATTTAGAAAATGCTGATACACAGTTAGAAGAAGAGCATTAGTAAAAGTAAAGCAACCAGGAAGAACATTTCAAAGTTAGCATTGTAATGCAGAAAAATAATTATTTCCATTAATTGTCATAGCAAAAGCACGCAAAGTGTATATATTGCACATTATATATTAGTAACCCGTTGCAGGCTATATTTCGTAATTTAAGAACTGTTTCAATATATAAATTGTGGCGCATCAAATGCTTGGATCTAATCAGTCTAGGTAGCTTAATTGATTAAAACGACCATCCGGAGAACGGGATTATGTGAGATCGAACTTCATTCGGGATCAGGAATTTTTCTCTGTAAAAATTTCTCAATTATTATAATTAATACGATGTAATGCAGAAAAATGTAATTTTCGTACTATTTTACCAATATTAGCACTTACTCTGTGGCCACTCAATTCTTTACATGTCACTATACACCTTTTGCGTTTACTTCTTGGTCCTCGGCAATGCTAGTTCCCCTACTCACAAAATAACTATGAATCCCTAAGTAATTCTTTTCTGTTTGATGCAATTAATCATAATTTTCTACGAAAGGAGTTTTGTTGCTTAGGAATGGTTCAGAATCAAAAGAAGCTTGCCTAGAGAAATTATAGCTGTAAATATGGAGTCTTCCAAAGAAATTCAATCTAAGATATTCACTTTTCTTGTTGTCTGTTATTTACTTATTTGTTTTTATCTTTATCTTGTTTTACACCTTTTTATGATATTGTAGTTGACTTATACAATTGCTAATACCATAAGTGATGTTTGTATTTTAAAGAAGTATTGTAATCGATATCGAGTTTTCTCAATTCTATAGTTTTCATATTATATATCTCACTATTTAGTTTTGAATTATCAATTTCTCCTCCTCATAGATGCTTAAAATTTACTTGAAAAATGATCTTTTAGGTAGACTACGAACTGGTAACTATGTTACGCAAACTATTTTCATACAATTCTGTTAAAGTCTTTTATACCAATTGTTCCATTGGAGGAAGACATGCAAAATTTTATGTTTGAAGTTTCTCTAGGTAGCTACTGACTGACTTTATTGAAGATAATTCTTCATATTATAGTACCTTTTATTTTGTTACTAATTTTATGGAGTGAAATATTTTTACTTTCATTATATTACTATTATTATTATTATTATCATATTAACAAGTGGAACAGAATTTGCAAGACAAACACTTTTTGTCGGCGATATATTTGAGAAGCAATTATGCCTAAGCATTGCCTCCTTTACTTATATTATGTATCGATTGTCATCGATAAAAATACCTAATAGTTGGCCACAGCTAGGATCTGTGAAAGATTTTACGACCTTGCTGAAAACCTTGTTGGATCGTCAACATCTGCAATTTCTTGTCGTCTTCGCGTTCTTAACAATGGGTCGAGAATAGTGCCCAAATTCACTCAAACTGAACTTCAGAGAATTTATCGATGTTTCTCATTTTTGAGAGATACTCGTTTTTCGGGAAACAAAATCATCGTCCTAGATAATGAAAAATATTTGACTTTCTGCGACTCTGCAATTCCCGACAAAAATTCAACCAAAGAAAGAATAAAATTCCTAGAGAATGTTAGTCTGGCTCGTAATCGGTTTTAGCGCGACTGTTAAGCCCTGCATATATTCCATAGAAGTGGTGACTAAACGTCGGTACCAGTGTTAACGCAGACGTGGTTCTAACTCGAAAGTCAAGATGGAGAAAGTCCTGGAAAAGGTATTAGTCTGGTGCACTATTTCCGAGACAGGTATTTCCAGATTCTACATACGGTATGTGAGAGGAGAAACGGTAGCTACCAGTCTTTACTCTCAACATTGCCTGCCGAAATTGGTTGTCTTTATCAATCTGTATCACCAAAATGATGAAATCATGTTTTAGCTGGACTTAGCTTTAAGTCAATACGTCCCAGAAACAACGCAATGGTTGGACGTGCACAAGTTAACGTTTGTGCCTCGCGCGTAACCTCTCAAACCTGCCCCAGGCTGGATCTATTTAAACATTTTGTGCTTTATTTACCGAAAAGGTTTATGAGAACAGTTAGAAGGCTCAGAATCTGAATCAGTTAATTAATTGGTTCTGACCTAAACTTAAAGAAGTTGACGTTGACCCTTGAGGAAGTTTTATGCGAGGCATCCGATCAAAATTACGTCCAATTGAATCATTTGCACCATCAAGTGTTACTTAAGCCGTATTTAAGAAGTCTAAACCTTGTTAATTATGGAGTAAAAGAATTGAATAAAATAAAGTTTAAAGAGAAAAATTTTGTATTTGAGAATGTCCTAAAGATTTCGCTTCACCTATTGTTGTCAAATATCATTATTCCATTTCCAAAAATAATTCTTAGCGGATCCCCCTCCAGAGTGATTCAAACAATGTATCTATCGACGTGAATTAAAATTTAACGTTCATGAGATAAGAAAATCTGGATGAAGGCATATATATATATATAATAATTCCAACATAGGAATGTTATTACATAAACGAATTATTTTTTGCCATAGATATTACTTTCCATTGGATGATTTAGCTGTTGCTGTGCTGTCACAACGCACACATGACTAACGCGGTGATTAAATTAAGTAATGCAAATGTGCGTTTCATGCATGTATGCGTGTACAAATCTCGTGTACATTGCAGGTGTCCGTACCAACACAATAGAATTCCACTCGTAAAATGAGCGTATTTATGCGGATGTGTCCGCATTACTCCAATCCTCGTAAAATCGCAGCGATAAAAACATAAGAACGGGCGATATGTTTAAATCGCGCCATTCGATACGCCCATTGTGGGACCATTTATATTCGCATTATTACATATCGAAACCATCGTGCACTACCTTCAATACTTATCGCTAAAGGAAAAAAGCGATAAATTTTAATGGTTCTGTTTCGAAAATCAAATCATCAATGATTTCAGAACTCACCTATTAGTTGGGAATACTTGTAATTGTGTTTTAATTGTTATAGTTTCGGTAGGCAACTATTTTAGAACATTAGACTATTATTTTCCGTGTGCCTATAAACTTAATTGCTATATTTTAGACGGGAACCCTATGAACTGAAATATGTTATGTTGTATTAGACAGTTGTTAAAGACGCTAAGTATTTTATATTTTCACTCGTTACTTACGATTTATAATTAGGTTTTTTTTTAAATTATCTCTATCTATCTATCTAGAATATCTAGAATATTACATACGTTCAACCAAACAGTCCATAGTGTTTATGTAATGCAGTGATTTGCCACGTTACCGTACTATGCCCATCAATAACATACTTCCGATGCCAACATTTACACAAATCGACGCCCTTCATCCAAATTTTACGCCAGCCCGACTTTGACTAATTCAGGCCGCTAAAATCGTCTTTCGCATTTTCCATCGTAGTATATCTGCACAATACACGATTGTGGATAACTCTACTTATAGATAAAGCCTGCGACTATAGCAATTAATACAAGACACATAATGTATAGAATACTTATATTTAGAGAACGATCGGGGGCTGTGAACTGTTGCAACATTTATAAGGTCAGACCAGTCTTAAATTCATTGTTCTCCACTACCAGACGTTCACGCTCCAACGCCTTAAATTTTTTAAGCATAACTCGCTAAAGTTAAACATATGCGTAAGTGATACATAGTGATAAATAGCACAAATCGCGTAATCTTGTAAGACTGATTTGATAATAAACGATGTCCTAATATAACCGGACTTATACATAAAATGCATACGAAGTTCGATAGAACGTCTTTTCTTGCCAAAAGTGTTTATAATTGCAAATGAGCATTAGAAACGCTTTATTTTGTTAACAATTAATATATATATATTTGTTTTTTTGTTATACATATATATATATATATATATATATATATATATATATATATGGAGTTACAAACCCATTGCGTCATAGAAATTAATTCGGACGTTATGGAACATTTTTGGTATAATAGTGTTTGAAGACTGAACAATTTTGTACCACAGTTGGTCTAAATTAGTTAGTCTAACGTTTTCCACAGCAGAAATAATTTATTTGAAATAAGCCCAGTAAAAGAAATCCAGCAAGGATAAATCTGGAGAACGTGGCGGCCATCTAATGTTATTAGAATAAGTTACAATTCATTGGCTACGAAACGATCCTCTTAAATAGTTTCGATCAGTCAATAAGTAGTGAACAACATTCTTGTTGAAAGCAGGTACTTTTGAATTGATATCAGGAAGCCACTGGAGAGGAGAAAGAATTTGTATTTGAAATAACTGAATAACTTTGTGCATTCAAATTACCGTCGAAGAAAAACAGTCTTACAGTATGGTTGTTTAACAAACGCGCTAAAACATTTACCTTTTGTCGTTCATTATAAACAATTAATTGTTTATTCGTAATTTCATTACGCTTTATGTGATTATTGTAGTATAACGTATGTACTATCTACAACAATGATGCCTACTTTACCAGATTTGGGATGTGAATGAGTTGACATAAATAGTGTAATGTATAACAAGAATTACCAGGATAAACACATGCGTATTATGACCCTTGAGCGTGCAGAGATTTACCCTATATTATTAAATTACCTATTTATATATACAAAGAAGCCTACACCTTCAAATCTAACAAAGCTAATATGCATTATTTAATCTAAAGGTAATTGATAACTCTAAGAAGAGAAAGTAATGAGTAATATTTGAAAAATTAAGGTAATTAAGTAGCCCGTCCTACAATTTTAGGGTTTTAATGAAATAAAATCTAAACACATAATATTTAAAACGTATACTTCTATATTTCACATAGTATTGTAGTATAAATTCGTACACATACATATTTACTATTATAGGATATATTTGGCCAAACTTCTCTTAGCTTTAATTCCTGTACTGTGGATACAGGCCTTTATAGTGTGTTGTAACTTTCTGCTCTCTTCCAAGGCTTTTTCGACATTTTTTTAAGTGCTTAAATTGGGATTTGAGAACCAGTAAACAACAGATTTAAAAATACCAAACATTCTCAATCGGATTGCGATCTGGATCTCTGTGCATTAATATAGAAATATCTTCCTTTACCTCTAGTAGTAATAAAGGGCCTCAGAACAGTATAGAGATCCTGTTTCAGCCCCTGTAGTGAATGCTTTTACTAATGTTACATCACGGCGGGAAGTTTACCACTTCGCGCTACATATTCTCTTTTATAACGTTCCAAAAGTATTCCTCTTGCAAATTTGATAGATACTGTAACAACTTCGAATCGTGACTTGACACTGAATCTAATCTGTGAACAGTAACTAACGCATAATATAAGGAAACATTTTCAAAATATTTACGATATAATTTTATGCAAAGACGTTTATCCGTTCTTCAACAGCAAAATGTTGATGCATCTTAGTCCGCTTTTGACACTTTTTCTTCATTGTTTCGGATTTCTTTTATAATGGATTTACTTCTTACTACTTATATTTTTCCTACCCCTGGTGTGCCACAATGGTCCAACCTTCGACCTTTTCAATATTTATATCAATTTTTTGCTTGAGGGTCTTGGGTGTAGGTGTCTGGGATATGCTGATTTAAAAATTTATAGCACTATTGATACAAAAGCAGACTGTCTTTCATTACAATTAAACCTTACCAAAATTAGGGAATGGTGTCAATTGAATGGGGTCCACTTAAACGTTAATAACTGTGCAATTATCTCAAACACGCGTTGTAATGGTATGGTGATGTTCGACTATTCTGTGGAAACTTAGCCAATCTCTAGAGTATCACAAATCCTTGATTTGAGAGTACTTTTTGATTCCAGACCTACATTTACTAGTCACATACTCTCTTTATGCTCTTTCGCGTCAAAGGTACTTGGATTTATCATGCGGTCATGATAAATCCATACGTTGGTTCAAACCAAACTGGAATATGCGTCCGTTGTTTGGACCCCGTATTATGTTTACCAGGGGCTTCTTATTGAGCGAGTACAAGAAAGATTTTAAAAATTTTTGTCTTTTAGACAAGACGGAGAATATTCTGTTCGTGGTTTAAATTATAATACCTTGCTTGAGAGACACGGTTTTCAATCATTATCTTCACGACGTGACATTTCGAGTGTCAGGTTCACTATTAATTTAATAAATAATACTATTGACCCTCTATGATTATTGTCTCAAATTTACTTTCTTGTACCCTCCTGCGGGACCAGATCTGGAGATGTACTTCGCGTCCCAAGAACTAGAACATTATGGTCAAGAGCCCGCTGTACCATATGGCGAAAACTTTCAACGAACATTTTAGTTATATTTAATTTTGTATATTATAGTTTTAGGTGCTTTTATTATTATTTTTATTATTATTTACTTTTAATTTGTTTCATATTTGAAATTACTTTTTGTTCTATATTATATTCATCTGTTCACTTTGAACGCTTTGTTCTGTCAGTGGATGTGATCTGTTGGGCAATAAAGGTTATTATTATTATAAACGCTGTTTTTTCGCAGACCGGCGACATTTTAATCCAGCAGCGTATAATCGAGTTTCTGATATCTTTATACAATATTAAGGGACTCTTTATTTATAAAAACGTAAATAATTAACAATAATTATCCTAGAATCCGGTGCTCCGCCTATGGCGCTACACCGGGAATATACTAAGGGACTGCATAAGATGTAACAACTGTGACGGAAATTTGCCTATTTTGCAAAAATAGTGTTTCGCTTTAAGAATACAAACCAGTCCCTAATAACGTTTCTTTTTTAATTTATTCACTGTTTATTGTATTTTCGTTTTGCTCGTGGTACGCATGTTCTCTGTATGAAGTATAAGACTAGCCCTCTCCTAATCTAACTACACGACATTAAACTAGAAATAGTAAATACGTTATAACAAACACTCCTCCAGGGTTCTAAAAATTCCGAATAAATTATACTTGCAGAAAAACATACATCATTTACCTTCCTAGAATTTAGCGAGAATAAGTAAATATTGTGAGTTCGGTAAGGAATTAGCGACCTCGAAACTTAACACTATGAATGAAGTCAATATATTTGAATGTATGTACGAGGATAGTTTAACAAGTAGTGAGAATGACACATAGGTGGCGCTCTAATTGGTAATACAAATGTACTGTAATTTAGGTTGCCTATTTATATGTTCACATTCCGATATGTAGATAAATCGGTGGATTAGTTTATTTTTGAAAGCTGATTGAAGAAGAAGCAACACGTCATTTTGTTAAAATGGAAAAAGCAGAGTATCGTGCGGTGATTAAATACTTCGTAATTAAGGGTATGAAAGCTACCGAAATAAAAGATGAGTTACGGGAAACATTAGGTGAATCTGCTCCATCATCCGCTACAATAAGTAGATGGGTAAATGAATCTAAACGTGGTAGAACAAGCTGTGTTGATGAAGCGCGCTCTGGGGCACCCAAAATCGTGACTTCTAAGGAAATGATTATAAAAATCCATAATATTATTACGCAAGATCGACGACTCAAAGTTAGAGAGATAGCAGACATGGTAAACATTTCAACAGAACGCGTACACCACATTTTAACGAAAGAATTGGAGTTTTCCACGCTTTCGGCAAGATAGGTGCTGCGATTGCTTACGACTGATCAAAAGTTCAGTCGTTTGCGCATTTCCAGTGAGTGTTTGGACCTTTATAAGCCGAATCTGGTTGATTTTTGTAGGCGATTTGTTACTTGCGATGAAACTTGAATACACTACAGTACACCCTAAACTAAACAACAGTCGAAACAATAGTTAGAACGTGGTTCTGCACCTCCAAAGAAAGCGAATACCACTTTATCGGCAAACAAGGTGATGGCATCAATTTTTTGTTATTCAAAGAGCATTTTGCTCATTGATTACCTTCAGAAAGGTGCCACAATAAACGGACAAGTTGCATTTCCAATTAGTACCGCATGCGCCTTATTCGCCGGATCTAGCTTCTTCCGACTTTTACCTTTTTCCAAAATTAAAAACGTCACTAGGTGGAAAGAAATTTTCGTCTAACGACGAGCTTATCATCTTCGTAAATGAGTATTTTGCAAGCGTTCCGAAATCGCGTTTTATAGATGGCATAAGGGCATTGGAGAACCGTTGGGATAAATGTATTACTCTTTTAGGAGAATATATTGAAAAATAAAAATTATTTTGTATTTAAAAAATTCGTATATAGTAGGCTAACTAAGTGTACTTCCTATTTACGCATACTTGTTTTATGTGTAAATAAGAAATATATATATATTTATCTTGCCAGGCGGGTACTATATTAATCATAATAAGGATTTTGGCTTATTTGATTACCAGTGACAATATTATCGACCGTTTCATGTTTAGGGCAAATTTTTTTTAATAAGTGTTACGATTCTTGCTATTGTTTGCCGCAAGACTTTTTCTTTTCCAGCAATTTCGTTTTAAGAATACAATTCAAGCCTTAATAAAAATTTCGGTTCTTACAACACTTTTGCACTGTAATATCTTTCTTCTTGTCTATCGCGCATAAGTTCTTTATAAAAATATAAAGTTATAAAGCATAAAATTAACGCAACACTGATCTAACTTAAAGACACTAAATATAAAATGGTATATTCAGTAAAGTGTAAAGGAAATAGTACTTACTGATACAAATCTAGAATTAGTCTATCCAAGACTAAGTATCAATTTAGGTTCATTAGCTTAAGTACGGGCACCTGGTGAGTATATAATTGCTGTCAATTAACTAATATACATGCGTAATGTACATAGGCTTTATTTAATAGCAGCTTTGATAGAACATACCTTAAAAAATTAAAAATCCGGGCTTTCTCTGAGTTTCGCTTTAATAATAAAATAGCGTTTGCCTATTAAATACTGCATTTATATTTTAAGATTTTCTAATATTATCTATAATGAGAAATGTAAATAGGAATAACTTAGGGTATTTACGTCGATTTTGTGAGATGCAATTAAATATATTCGAAAGCGAATAATGGCATTGTAAATATTTACGCTTATGCATATACGTACATAATTGTGGCTATAAAACCCCAAGCCTAAATACTTAATTATTATATACATTTTTATTTGATATTATTAATTAATAACTGTAATAATTCGCCTAGAAAGCAGAAAACAAACAAATTCAAGTTTCAATTTAATTATAAAGAAAACCAAAAATTTTCTTGTTATGAAAGTTTTATTTTAGTTTTGTATTCGCAGGCATTAAGTTATTATAGTTGTATATTTTAAACTACAAAATTGAAAAATAAATCGAACGTTCTTGTTTTCTTAACATGTCAGAAGTGGGTTCAACTCTCTCTTGTGTATTGTCCACAAAGTAATGTGCATGCATATTCTAAAAGAATGAACAAATTTCATGACGCACTGTTTGGATTTTTAAGCGCTGTCAAACATGCATTGCCCCGTAACATAGATAAGCTATATGTGTAGCATTGAAATGGCACGCCGATAACAAAAGGTTTTGTGTGTTCTCGAATTCGTGAAAACCAATGCAATTGTTACGATGCAGCGTGCTTTTTAAAGGCGATTCGGCATTACATGCCCTCGTATGTTAATCGGATACGACCTGGTTTCGACAGTTTGCAGAGAGTGGGTATCTCTGAAATGGAAAAAATCAAGATCGACTGCGAATTTCTAAGTGACAAATGAAGAGGGTTCGTGTTACGTTTGATCGAAATCTACGACAATGTCATTAATACAAACGCTTTCCACTGACAACAAGAGAACCTGGATGATAGTTTAGCGTATTGGTGATGGATATAATGAAAAACAGAACATTATATATGGTGAATACGAAGTAAAATATTTATTAAATTCTGCAAAACAGCATTCCATATAAAAATACGTATGGATGCATACACTAATTTATATCGCATCAAGTAAGTAGTTCCATAAAAGAACGTCCTAAGAATAAGTGTGTTATTCATTATTGAACTTTCGAACATCAGTTTAACAGCGGTCGCTACTTTTTGTAGGCGTGATCCCTATTTCTAATAAGCATATAAATCTGCTACTAAGTACGTATCGAAATTTTAGTGCGAATAATAAATGCCTCACAGGGATCGCTTTGAATACTTATTAAATTATTTATCAAGAAAGTTACATTGCAACATCATGTATTGCTAGACGTGCTGACAATGCCTTTTTGTGATTGCTGTTTGATATTATTTTAGAAGGATAGTCTCAGACAGACCATTAATCAACCACTACTGATTCCCACCAAGAACGTAAGTAAAATTTATTGCAGAATTTCGAAAGAAAGTTAATTAAAGAAAACGATATGAACAATTGTTATACAAATATTTTATTTTATTAGAACACAGTCTCACCACTTGAACTATGGTGGTAACATCACCCGCTTTCTCTTATGAATTCGTTATTCCAATACTTAATAATTATAAGAATAAAAGAATATTTACGCGACAAGAAATTTTTAAGTTAATTATGATGAAAGTAATTTGTAGATACCAAACAATTTTTTAGAACTTTACCAGAGTAAATGCATTAGGGATAGAATTTTTATGTAAAAGCGATCAAAGAGAAGGCGGAGGCGCAGACCTTTCTTAATTTTTGCCGTACAGTGGTCGAAAATTTCAAACTTTAAACGTAAAAAACAATTATTTGAATGAACTCTTTATTTCATAGCAAAATTCCGATGAGATGTTCAGAATTTATTCAATTCTGCCATAAAAAAAAATTGAGTTTGCGCTGTGCTTAATACGAGGTTTGTTCTTTTATTGTTGAGTTTTATTATTACAAATTTTAGATATTTTATTCTAAAAATATTATCCATTTTTTTTTCACAGTCATAAATTTTTAGAATTAAGAAGTCAACTGCCAAAACTGTTTTTATATTTTGGATACAAAATCAGAACTATATAGTGGACAGCTCATCCATTCAACGTATTGTCCTTTTTAATATTCTATTCTTGGCGCTGCAGTATGTGGATAACTGTTTTGAATATCATCCTATATATTATAAAATTTCCTCATTTGTTTCAAATTTATTAGCAAATGAGAAAATTTGTGGGAAAAGTGTTCGAGAGTGACTCAGACGAATTGAGACGGTTTATGTTTTGTGGTGATATAGTTAAAACCATTAACTTTTTTCTTCAAGTCATTGCCTATTTACTTTATGATGTAATAGAATAAAGTTTCAAAATTGCTTATTATTATATTTCTTGATTTTTCCTGATGGTGTTTAAGTAAATAACGAGAGAAACTAAGAAGTATTGAAATAATATCCTTTCGAAACTTCTTAATTTCTCTATTCGTCTCTTTATTAAACTCACAAATCATTAAATAAAAATTTCATAATGATATTTGTATCAATAAGTCACTGCGTGCTAGTCGGAATCAATATTAAGTAAACATCTTTCGTATTTCTTTCTAAACCATACAATGGGGCATAGAAATTGTAACACTTAGAGAGGTTATTATATTTTGTTAATTTTTTTTTTGTAACACATGGATATATTGATAAGTACTAAATGATAATTATTTTAAAGAATTAAAAAAATAAACAACTTCTGTTTTTGGTTATTTACATATTGTGACAGATTCTATTAGCACTCAATGTCATCTTGTTATATCGTATATTTGTACGAACCTAACTGTATCATATATCACAGAGCCCCCAGGGTATATTATAAACACGCCAATTTATTTGTTCTTCTATAAATTTTTCTGAAATTCATTACGACTTTTTTAAGGTTTCTTAACATCCTCTAATTATACAAGATAATGTCCCTATGACAGAACCAATTAATATTTACGTGGTTAATAATTACCGTGAACGCCAAATTAATTTGGCTTAGATCACTTGTTTAACCTGTCTGAAATTTGTTCAGCTGACAATAATTTCGACGTACTTGTATTTTAGATAACAATAGAATTAGAAAGCGTACTGTTAAGGACTTTAAGTTTACATAATTTATACTTTAGTTTGCTTTATTTAATGTTCTTTATCGTACTGTGCATATCTAAAGTGTCAACATATATTCAGACTAACAGGTCATGTGACATCTCTGCTAAATGCGGTAGTTTACAACTTTACTGTGTGTGTATCCGTCTATAAATATTTTATCGATGCGAACATCTAATATTCATCGTTACTGTTCAGTCAAATTTAGCACCAGCGCAACCATGTGACTATTTCAGATGGCGAATATTGTCTTTCCTCCTTTGCCTCGCAGTATATAAACACAATATGTGATAACGCACAGTTTCCTTTATGTCAGAGATCTGGAACTAGTACACTAACAAAAGATAAATTAAAGGAAACGATTTGGAGGATAGTGAATCGAGCTTGTTGCATGATTAAGATCGATATTTTCTTTACTTCATCCTTCCTAGTCAATTATCTGTATTCCAACGCTTCTTGAACTAAACTCTGGAAGTATGATCCAATATCTGTGAATAATTGAAAACGGATTCTCATGAAACGTATGTACACATTAATGTGTATTGCATAGTTTAATGTATATTGTATAGTCTTATAAGGCTAGCTTCTGGATAAGCCCGATGTAATAATTGGACTTGTACATAGAGTGCATAAGAGTAGCTTAGAGTGCCCTTTTGGAGCGAAAATATTTATCTGCAAATAAGTGTGTATATGTGGCAGCATAGGCAGATCCCTATTAAAGATTAATAGTAATTATTAAATACAATGTTATGTGTATTTAATAATTACTATAATATACATATTTCAATGTAATATATGTAACTAATAATTGCATGGACATGTATAGTCCATGCAATTGTTAAATATATATATATATATATATATATATATATATATATATATATAACATTAAAATATGTATATTTTATTTTAAATATTTTTATTTTATGTTAATAACTGTATCAAGAGTTTATATGGCTTCCATTTAGAATTACAATCACACCTTTAAAAATTGAATAATATAGGATTTTGTTCCATACGGATATAAGAATTGTACTAATCAAATTAATATTCTCATCACAATCAGCGTCAAGTTAATCAGAACATATAAAAGTTACACTTACACAAACCAGTAATGACAAAAAATCTTTTAATTAAGACAGAACTCTTTGTTGATGAAATTTGATGAAAATATCAATCGTCTGTCACTATGCATAATATTACTTTATTTATTTAATTCCTTATATCGTCTTACATCAATTCAAAAAAACTTTCAATTAAACGTTATGTGAAAGCATTTTTACATTCAACAAATGTCACATTAATGATATAAGAATGGCAGCAAATACAGAAATAAAAATTATATGTTTTATATGCGTGTATGAAAAACGACAGTAAATCAGTTAATGTGGCTTATTTAATAAGTTGTATGGTACTCAAATAAAAGTTATTTACGGCATTGTAAGATATAAAATAATTTTTAAATTTTCTCTTTTGGAAAGTTTGCCTTTCATGCCGAATTATCATCATTAATCAGAAATAATTGATATCGGGAATGTAATTGTGAGCAAAACTAAATAAAACGAAAACGTTATGATAATAACATGAATTACGATTTAAATCAACGAGAAATATGTATATATCATTAACTAAAAACATTTTCTTTTCTTTATTTATCTGCATTTGTACATATTTCTATTACTATATGACTACATTTTATTATGAAGTATATATATTTTCGGATATACAGGGAATTTACTAAATATTAAAGTTCAATTTTAAAAATATTTGAATATAGTATATACGAGGTGTGTTTTTTAAATAAGGACCGTTTGAAAATAAAAACCAAACGAAAGAAAATTTTCATAAATCAAATTTATTTTCAAATATTATATACATTTCTCTATTTTTCGACGTAGCTGCCAAGTTTGTTTAAACACTTATTAAACCTTACAACTAGATTTTGTATACCTACCCTCTTCATAGAATCTTTTAGCCTGCTCCGATAACCAAGAGGTCGCGGCAGTTTTTACGTCTTCGTCATCGTTGTGGTGGTTTCCGCCGAGATTATATTTAAGCGCGGAAAAGATGTAAATCGCTAGGCGCAAGGTAGGGTCTGAAGGGGGGTAATCCAAAACTTCCCAGCCAAAACGATCCAACAAAGCTTGAATCCGAGCTGCGATGTAAGGCTTTGCATTGTTATGGAGAAGCAAAATTCCCTCTGTCACATGCCACGTTTTTTGTTTTGAATCGCTCTGTGTACCTTCCGTAGGGTTTGGCCGCAGTCTACCGCATTTATGGTGGTTTCGCGTTACATGAAATCGATCAGCAAAACACCATACCTATCCTAAAACACGGACGCCATGACCTTTCGCTGGAACAGAGTCTGTTTAGCTTAGAACCTTACAGGAGAGTGTGTGCGTTTCCACTCGATGCCGTGTTGCCTTGATTCGTACGTGACATGTGAAACCCACGTTTCGTCTCCCGTGACGATACGACTCAACATGGTGTCACCCTCTTCGTTATAACGAGTCAATAAATACAGCGAATATTCAAATCTTTTATTTTTGTGATTCCCCGTTAGGAGTTTAGGTACTCAACGGGAGCACAATTTCTTACAATTTAACTTTTCAGAAACAATCTTGTACAGCACTTACCTCTCGATACTTCAGGAAGGTCGTTTGAAAGAGTGATTATAGTGAAGTGTTTCTACTGAAGCATTTTCGCTTGAACTGAAGCCACCATATCGTCATATGATCACACATGGGCGACCGGAGCAGGACTCATTATGGACTGTTGCGGCTAGCTTCAAAGTCTTTGATCCACTTACGCACGTTGCCTTCACACATGGCAATAGCTCCGTCGGCTTCACAAATCTGCAGCCTAATATCTGCAATAGACATGTTTCTTGCCAACAAAAAACGTATCAATCTTGAACATTTTAAATGCACAGAACAGACCGTATAGATTACCTACACAGCTGCAACTGAGCACAGTCATGACCAAGGAATGACACGACGCAAGTTCTCGTTGCTGCGCGTGAACTATCTATTAGTTTTTACAACAAAACGGCCCTTACTTAATAAACACTCCTCGTAGATAATTAAGATTTCGGAAAAATATCCGGAAATCTGCTTTTGACAACAGTGATGCACAAAAGTGTGTGTACTGCTCTTGTAGAATGGAACCAATTATTTTCACTTCTTTATTGGACAATCTTAAATCTCTGATCAGATTACTATCTCACTCTATGATGTGCTGCTCGTCAGCTTTCAATAATTCGGTAACTTCTTTCTTCATATTATCGTCAAAGAAAAGTCCCTGCTGTCCAAAAGTGAATTATTAATCGATGCAATTCGGTCACTGAAAGGTAGAATTGGATAGTTGTATCTGCCCGACAGGAGCAAATAGTAATATACATAATACTCGTAATACTAAGGTCTATGAAACACTTTATAAACACAGAAAGAAAGTCAAGGAAAAGATCCATGAAGACAAAAAGTAATCTTGTGAAGAATTTGAAACCCTAAGAGAAACTAAAGATCAAGATAATCAAAAATGCTTTATAGGGTGATAAAATCGTTCTACAGTAAGAAACGTGCTTTACCTTTCTTACTGTAGAAAGTTGCAAAGGATTAAGACCCAATAATTAGAAACATTAACAGAGGAAGACAAAATTCTCGAGAAATGGAAACTGTAACTTGAAGAATTTCTAAAATTATATAATAAAATGGAACTGAGAATACAGAAAGTATAAAAGAAGTAGAAGAAGAAGTAGGCGTTGAAGATGATGACATTATCTTGACAAAACTAAATGAAGCTATGAGCAAAATGAAAAATCGGAAAGGCAGCTAGGGTGGACGAAGTAGGCGCACACATAACAAAATACATAGACAGAAATAGCATAGACAAATTGTATAAATTAATAACTGAATGTTTGAAATCAAAATAAATGCCAAATAAATACAAATAAAATACAAAATGGGCATAGTGTTACCAATACATAAAAAAGATGATGGATGTGGCTCTATAATTTACTGAGAAATAGCTTTATTGATAACTACCATATAGTTATGTATATGAGATGATATTGGAAAATATATTAAGAAAAATAATATAAGGACAATTAGAGGAAGTACAAAGTGGCTTTCACCCTATGTACAGCGTACGTAATCATGTATTTACACTAGAACAAACAATAAAGGAATAAACACTAAAAAATCAATACATCTGCACCTGATACATAAATATGAAAAAGAATTTGACACTGTAAAAAGAGCAAAATTGGCATACACTCTCGAATGATTTAGATGTTTTGAACTTGACCAATTTGCAATATTACGCACTAAATACGTTTTTAGGACGCGGTGTATGACGTCACTGCTAACATACCAGGACAAGTGTAGTGATTTTGATTAAAGGCGCTGTAATATTTCAAAGTTGGAAGTCCTCACTGTTTTGCAAAGATGAGCACCATGTGCTCAAGTCGGTTTAAGCCTTGGAGATCTGTAATTTATGGATGAAGGAAAATTGGGTACTAGGGCAGAGAATTTAAAAATTATGCTTATATGTGTTCCTGCTATATCAAAAGTATATAAATATGGATTCCATAATATTTTACAGTTACTGTTTAAGGTAGCAGTTGATTATGAAGCGTGACTGATAGACATGTATCCCTATGAAGCGGAAATGTAATATGAGTTAATTTGCTTACATTGATTTTCATTCGCCACTTCGTCATTCAACTTTCGATTTAATTTGGAAAATTCTGTACGTCTTGTAAGACTACAGTTAAGTCATTGTTCGTGGCTAGAACTGCAGTATCTTCAACGTAGGTGATTGTAGTGGTATTGCTTTTAGTAAGTATATTGACTGGGGAGAACTAGTACAGCAGCCACTCAAAAGCAGTGTAAAGTTAGAAGTACCACAATTTCTGACTTCATTGGGTAAGTTTTGCTTTAACTTAAATATGAGTCCAGGATGCCATACCCCCGCAAAGGCCTGAAAAATATCTATAAATAAGGACGAGCTACTAGTTCTCGTGTGCTGTATTTTTGGTATTCACTATCCAATGTACCTGTATACCAATCATGTCGTACTGATCTCAGAAATCAAGATCAGTGTGAATTAAAGTCTGGTGTAAGAGACATGTTATATAGTAGCAACTTCAATTTTCTTAGACGAAATTTTTCAATATATCACAATTATTTGAGCCACTTTTCACTGGGAAAGTGAGTGACCAATTATTAAGTACTTGATGTGTGATGAAGCAGTAACTATGTGTTTTCTTTTTTTAGTTCCTTCGTATCTCATTTTCCACCTAGCAATAAGTAAGGGGTCATCGAAATTAATTTTTTTTCCTATCTTTGAAGTAACTAATGTTTATAATTGAAAAATATATAAATAGAAAGGTACAGAAATAGAATTTGGTAATAATTTGGGGAATATGTTTTAGGACAAGTTTGCTTTAAAAACACAATAATTAGAAAGTAGTTTTTACAACATTAAGACCAATTTACATATTTGTTTGTAAAGATATATAATATGAGGGCAGCCGTTTATATTTTGGGAATGGCAAACAAATAAATTTTTTCATTATCGGAAATAGTTTAATTGCTTTTCAAAATACTCTCTTTGAAAATCAATACACTTTTGCATTCGTTTAAACTAATCTGAGAAGCAGTACTGCCACTGTGAAGACGGTATCTTCAAAATATGAGTTTTGAATGGCACAACTACCTCTTCCGGCGTAGAAAACCGTTGACCACGATGTTTATTCTACACGTGTGGACACAAAAAGAAATCACAGGGTGCTAGATCATTGTTTGAACTGACCTGTGAGAGCTCGCTCATGGTGGACAATGATCTGTCGCTTTCGTTCGTTTTCCTTATTTCTTCAAAAGTTTTGCCAAACAAATAGCTGTGTACCGTTCGGAATCGTCCGTTCTACAACTTTCTAAAGGCGCGGTTGCAACGTGACCGGTTTTCTCCGAAAAAGCAGGCGACCATTTGTTTTGATGTGCTTCGAGAGCGATCAACTTTTGTTTACTGTCGGGCTCATACGTATAGATCCAAGACTCATCACCTGTGACGACTTTATAAATGTTCTTTGAAGCACCGTCATTGTATCCTTCGTGCATTTCTTGGCACCAATCGACGCGAATCCTTTTTTGAGTAGTTGTCAAATAATGTGGTACCCAACGTGCACATAGCTCCTTAACGGCTAAATGTTCATGCAGGATTTTATGCACGCTGGTGTTACTAATACCTAGAGACGCCTCGATCTCGCGGCATGTCAGATGACGGTATTGCATCATCAATTCAGACACTGCACTAATGTTTGCCGACACAATAACATTTGTGGGAGGACCTTCACGAAATTCATCGTTCAAAGAACGCCGTCCAAGTTTGAGTTCACTATGCCAACAATATACTGCAGTTTTCGATGGTGCTTCATCACCGTATAAAGAATTTAGCTTGTCGATGCATTCTTGTTGAGATAATCCACACCAAAAATTATGAAAAATAATTCCACGAAAATGTTCGCGAGTTAATTTAATTTTTTTCGCTGACATAAAATTTTCTGTCAACAATAGAAATAGCGACTGGATAATAAAACTGTCAATGTAAATATATTGTCAAAAATGACAAACTTCACGATGCAATCATCAGATTGAAAGCAACAGGCTAACAGTGTTGCCAGTTCCCGAAATATAGACGGCTGCCCTCGTATAATCTTGTGCCATAATAGAAATAAAACGTGAAACATAATTAACCCTTATATTTTATACGGATAATTTCTAAATTTAATTTTTTAATAAATATAAGCTTATAATTATATCGTATATACGTATTAGTGAATAAAGAAGGAAAGCTGAATTGATACAAAAATGTACGAAATTGTTTTTATGTATAATCAAATAAATTATCGTTCATTTAGTAGTTATTTCGAATTGTACATTTGTTTTATTTACACAAAACTCCATCTAATAATTGGTTACTAGAATCGAAAAGTTGAAAATTTAACTCGCCGAACGGTTCTGTCCTTATCTAGATCTCGTAGATACGAATTAGATTCGATTTTATCTTATTTCGTCAACCATATATGCGAAGGCACAAGATGTCATAAATCAATTCTGCTTGTATTTCCGCAACGTACAAATCAAGAAACAGCTGGTTTACAGTCGAGACTTTTTTGTAATTCCATGTGGGAGAAAGATACTTTCAGCGAATAGGGTATTATTTTAAAGAGTGGTTTATCTATTTTGATGAATAATTAGTTCGACTAGTATCGTTTTTTATGCTTATTTGGTTTCGATAGTTAACAAACTCAAACCTTTTGTGGATATCACTAACGAACAGAGGCGTGCCAAGCACATTTTTTGCTATTATCATAAATCGACGTTAAACTACTGTACCACATGCGATTTTTATGTTCCTAATATATTCAAGTACAAAAATTCTGTTTCAAGTAGACGTAATAAACTTACACGATATGCATATGTATATCTACCAAACAATAATTTTGTTTGTTTTAAGTTTACTAGAAAATATGAAATTTTTACATACACATAAAAACTTTGTTTTTAAATGCATTTTCCGCAGATATTTTTATTACATTTATTACAAAGGTACATCTAGTTTTATTATATATCCGAACTTGAGAAAACTTTCGTACTTCAGTATTTTGTATTTTCGACAGTGGAATGAAGACATTATTGATTTCATCTCAATAGCTACCTCTTAGTCCTTTAGCTACTTAGAAAGTAAGTAACTAAAGCAGTCCTTTCTTGAAATATTTGCTGGAGTTGTTATCTGCAATTATATATGTATCATTAAAATATTGTTGAAAAAAAAATGAAGGAGCCCAAAAATTATAGTGTTAAAACAGGAGAGTCTGCTTTAACACTATTTTTGCGAACCATTAGCGCAAGTATGAACACACCATGCTCAACGCTATTACAAAATGTTATTACTTTCGATACACGACTTTTACTTTGTCATGTCTTATACTTTTGTGGTTTTGAGCTTAGTAGTGGAACTTTTCACTACCTTTGCTTTCATAAATATTTAGAGAATAATTCTCCCATTTGAAAAATTTTATAAAATACCGTCATTTTACCTTTCTTAGATGAGGCAATTTAAAATAATTCTTTTCTATTTGCACGTATAGTACCAATTAAGGGTTTTGTTGCAAGTAACTTTTCTATAAGTGAAAGGCTTGCACACAATCTAAATACAACTCTGTAAGCTTAAATATAACAAACTTACTAAAGTGGATGTTCAATCCTTGGATTTCATCCTTTGCTAAGTATGGAAAACTTACTTCTAGCATGGACTAGCTAAAATTTGATGTCAAATTTGCGTAGTTTATAAGGTATTTGGGTAAATCAGCAAATAAGTTTAGTTGGTAACAAATGCTCGTCAACAGTTATGTTTACATCAGATTTGTACGTGGGTAGCCGTTTATATTTCGGGAATTGGCAACACTGTTAGTGTTGGCTTTGATCTGATGACTACATCGTGAAGTTTGTCATTTTTGAAAATCACTTGATATATAACCCCTTTCTACATTAACTTTTGTAATTCTGTATACGCATTTCGACAACTAAGTTGTCATCATCAGCAGACAATTGCAAAGTGTACCACCTGGTAAAACACGGCGAGAAATTCCTGTACGAGAAACAAACTCCGTACGCAATCTACACTGCTGAGAACCAGGATGTACACTGTATGTTTTTGACAATATATTTACCTTGACAGTTTGATTATTCCGTCGCTATTTCTATTGTTGACAGTAACTTAAAAATTTTAAGTCACCGAAAGAATGGAATTAACTCACGAACATTTTCGTGGACTTATTTTACATAACTTTCGGTGTGGATTATCTCAAAAAGAATGCATGGGCGAGCCGAATTCTTTATATGGTGATGAGCACCATCGAAAACTATAGTATATTGTTGATATAGTGAATTCAAACTTGGACGGCGTTCTTTGGACGATGAATTACGTGAAGGTCATCCCGCAAATGTTTTTGTGTCGGAAAATATTAATGCAATGTCTGAACTGCTAATGCAAGACGCCAAGAAATCCACAAAAAATACAATGGTGCTTCAAAGAAAATTTATAAAGTCTCCATAGGTGATAGGTCTTGGATCATACGTATGAGGCCGATAGTAAATAGCAGTCGACTGTGTGGGTATTCCAAGTTGAGCCAAACCCAACAGAAGTTATTCGCGCTCGAAGCACATCAAAACAAATGGTCGCCTGTTTTTCGGAAAAACCGGTCACGTTGCAACCGTTCCTTTAGAGAGTTGTAGAACGGTCAATTCCAAATGGTTCACAACTATTTTTTTGCCAAAAGTTTTTGAAGAACTAAGGAAAATAAACCGAAAACGGTAGATCATTCTCCATCACGACAATGCAAGCTCTCACAGGTCAGTTTAAACGATTGAATATTTGATCGGGCAAACTATTGAATCGATGAGCGATCTGCCGTACGGCCCTGATCTAGCACCCTGGTGATTTCTTTTTGTTCTTACACGTTAAGTATAAACTTCGTGGTCAACGGTTTTCTACGCCGGAAGAGGCAGTTGAGGCATTCAAAACTCATATTTCAGAGACACAGCCTTCACAGTGGCAGCAATGCTTTTCGGATTGGTTTAAACGAATGCAAAAGTGCATTGATTTTCAAAGAGAGTATTTTGAAAAGCAATGAAATTATTTTCACAAAAAAATTTTATTTGTTTGCCATTCCCGAAATATAAACTTCTACCTTCGTATATCCTTTCCCATACTTCCTTCACCAAATTTTATATGCCTTCCGTTAGTTTTCAATATGCAAATATAGTTTCTCGATCAATTTTACTATTATTTTTTGAAAATTTTCATTTGACTAGTATCTATATATATATATATATATATATATATATATATATATATATCATATTGTATTGGTATTGGTTACGTATTGTATATATTCAAAAAGTAAAAGAAATTAATAAATGTTTCTCGTTATCTCGATAGCTTGAAATATTATGAAACTAAAAGGTGACATATTTTGAAGTAAGTATAAATACACGCATATATTTATAAGCCTTTCGTTAACATATACGAAAATACAGCTATTTCATTCATTTCTAAATGCATGGGTTATTAAAGTTTTCCTACCGTTTCGCACTCCGGAATAACATAATTTTTCTTTTCAATCTTGACATAAATATATTCCTACATTTATAAGACAGAAGCAGCTACTGAATTTTTGATTATCTGTATGTATGTGTAATATATAGAAATTTATTCAGTTAATTAATTCTATTCGTTCTGTTAGATAAAACCTACCAAAAAATTTGGACTCGACAGAATAATAAATAGATTACTTTGATATTTACATAACGTAGACCATCCTACGCTTAACATTCAGGAAACCGAATGAAGAACATCGATTTTTTAAAATATTTTAAATAAAAAAGGGTTTTCTTGCATGCCTCTAAATAAAATACGAAAAAATGTTGAAATCTGTATAACAATTAATTTCTTTCAAAACTGTGTATTTATGAAAAATGTTTAATAAAATATTAGAATTTAAGAAGTAATCAATAAAATATTATAATACTTATCTCAGGTTAAAACGGTATCCAGGTAATAAATGGGCGAGAGATTGAACAGTTTTTGTAAAAAGGAGATGCCTCGAATGATGTGTGAAATTTACGATTCCAAATAGATACCTAATGAGTTAAGATTGTACAAAAAAAATGACAGGATTAATTTAAATGTAATTGAGAAATCGTTCACTCTTCAGCCCAATTAGTGCAAACATGGATGTATATGTATTTTATACTGTGGGAAAGTACGTGAGATCTTTCGCGCTACAAATTAAGTATTAGGAATTAAATATGAGAAATTCTTAGCAATTTTTTTACCTACAATCATAAAAAGTAGTGTTAGTATTTGATCCTTGAAACGCAATTTAAAACAGAAAATATGCATTAAACGTAGGAAATGAATACAGACAATTGCTCACATGTAAATAATATTGTTATCTTCCATCAAATTTGGCTCGAAAAATAAAACATTTTGATTAAAATAGTTAACGTTAGTGTTAATGGATTGTGCTAAGAACAGGAGCCGATTAGCTTACTGACTAAAATGTATTCCATTTGTAGAGTGGTACTGACATTAATGGCGGCATTTTATATCTTTCTAGTAATTGTGTGCATATACAAGTCAATCTGGAAAGATCGCCTGTTAATTTCTTGTATTAAATACACAAATTATTAACGAAAGACTATTTACTATTTAAGTATAAAATACTAGAATATTTAATATACACAGTGTGTCGCAGAGAAAACCGAACTTTTTCAAAATAAAATAAATGCTTACTATTTTGATAAAATTCATTTATTTTGTTCAAAGTACGCGCACTCGGCTTCAATACAACGTTGTGCATGGTCAATTAACATGTCGAATGAATTTTTAAGTTTATCTTTAGAGATGTTCTTTAAGGTCGGTGTCGATGCCTTTTTAATGACTTTGACGTCGACATAACGCTGTCCTTTCATCGGAAAATGTAGTTTGGAGAATAGATAGAAATCAGCACGTCTTATCGCCAGTTAAGAAATCACATGGGGGCAAATCCAGTGAATACGGTGAATGGTTGATGGCTAAAATGCCATTTGTAGTTAGAAAATCGGTGATCAGCGTCAAGCAACGAGATGGTGTATTATGTAACAAACGCCGGCTACTATTTTCACGATATTGAGTGCAAGCACGACAAATACGCGCCAAAAGACACTTCATAACACCAAAATAATATACAGAATCGACTGTTTGACTAGTTGCTACAAACTAGTCAACAAACTAAGCACTATGCCTTTCGAATTATAAAAACCAATCAACACTGTCTTCACTTTTGACTTCTCCAAACAGCTTTTTTTCGGTCTTTCTTCACTTGTATGCTTCCACACTTGGTCTTTGGATCATATTAAAAGCACGTCTTATCGCCAGTTACAATAGAATATCTGAAGTTTTCGTCGTTTTTTAAGTCTTTAATCAAGTTTGTACAATGCTGAATTCAGTTAGCTTGTGTAGTACAAACGCTGCACTAATCTTTCGCAGTCCAAAATACTGTTTCAATATGGGCTGGATTGAATCTTTGAAAATATTTAATTCCATTCCCATGTATCGCAATGAGGATTTCGGCTCATTTCTGATAAATTTACTCACAATTTCAATGTTACTCTCAGTAACCACAGATTTTTTGCATCAAGATGTCCGTCGTAATTTATGTCCGTACGAATAATTTTTTTAATAGATGGAGCCACTAAGAATTACTATTTCAAAGTTCGGTTTTCTCTACGACAGACTGTGTAGATAAATAACTTTCGACTTAACTTCCAACCATTCTTTATTGAAAATTTTGTAGAGAATGAAAATTAATAATTCTAATAGAAAATTAATTAGTTTATAATATTTAAAGCGAGCAAATATCTAACTTTTTTGTAATGATTTTTAGTTATAAAACCTCAGAATTTTCAGAAATTAACATAAAATTTTTCTTGGATTTTACTAACGTTAGACCAATACCAATTTTTCTTAACATAACAGTTTTGAAGTCCGTTTGCAAATATAGAAGACAATTATTAATTATTCGTCGCGAGAAATTATTCAAAATATCTAACAAAGAAAAAACTGAATTGAATACTTAATGCGTTTAAAAGCTTTTATAGTCCTAGTATTGTTTCGCGTAAAGCCAAATTCAATTTTCAAAATCATTATTATTTTCTGTGGAGGTCTCGTAAACAAATTATTTCAGATAACCCAAGAGGAATAAGTCCAAAAAATTTTTTTTAGAAATCCCATCGGTGAAACCTTGTAGAAGCTAAACTTGAGGATCGAAACAGATGATAGTCGTATCTATGCATCAAAACTTCCCAACCAAACTCTCTCAGTCATCAAAGAAGTGTGTACTGTCATATGAGCAATATAATCAGGTGTAATCTCTCCCAGTAGTGTTGGAAGTCTCGTGGTGGACGATTCCCCTCCATCCCACCATACACACAATCATGCATATACGATGTATCTTGCCTTTTTTGAAGAATATTTTCCAAAAGTGTAGGGAATTCTTTTTTATGCATTCGATGACGTGATTCTCTGTTTTACTTCAAAGGCAGAAATAAGGATCCTATCAAATAATCGCTAACGATGCAAATGTACACATTTACTAAATGAGGGTATCGACGATAAGTGTCTCTTATAGCATGACTATTACTTGTCGGTCCACAGATGATTATTATGAAAATTTGTGTTTCGAGAAAAGTTAATTTCATCTGTAAAGCCGCGCATCGCAAAATTGACATATTGAAATATATATCGAGCCTATCGGCGTGAGGCCAGCACATAGGATCTATTCAGTTGTACGAAAGCTGTAAAAGCGAACGCATTGCAACGAAAATGACAAATAGGGGAATGACGAAAACGTTACCTCTCGCTGATTCGGTAAAAGGGGTTTACGGATTTGACATATGATTCGTAAATAGTTTGCAAAGTACAAAGAAAATATCGTATAGAAGTAAATTCTATAACTCATATTCAAAATAAAAAAACTGACGCACCATCCCGTGCGGGAATTGTTTGATTTAAAGGCTATCTTTCTAAATTGCAATTTACCATTCACTTTATGTGATTAAAAATCATTGCACGACTTCTGGAATAAATATTATCCTGCTCTACCATTACCAAGTCGATGAAGGCGACATGAAGAATGTGCCAGCTCTTCACGAAGAAATTAAAAACAACATTGAATTTGAGTTAGAAAACAAACAACTTTGGTTAGGCGCAGACTAGACTACTAAAAAATATTGTGTTATTCATGTGACAGTACACGCACTGAGTCTCCTGGGTTACTAGTTAGTAAAAGAGTAGAGCAATGCCGACAAAATTATTAGCTGCTGCTAGAAACACAAGAAAAGTTTCAATTTCCAACAAACCAAATACTAGTATTTGCTAGGGATATTGTTAGTACAATGCATTATTTAGGTAATGCCCTTACTGTGACGTAGTGATAATTTGTTGCATGTTATGTGTAAAACTTATACCTTACATATTGTGTCAGAAACTACTCAACGATGTTGTCCAAGCATGCTGTAATTGCAAATATCAAGGCAATGTTTCGCAAGCGCCCAAACGTATTCGTCATTTTCACAAATGTTGGGTCAGTTTCCCTGAACTAACAGAGTCGATTCTTATACGTTAGGGAACAGAGTTAAAGGCACCACTTTAATATAACCAATATTTTAAGCAAGTAAAGGTCACAGTTTAACAATTCAATCCGAGAGAAGCTGTATTTATCAAGAATGGTCAGATAAAATGACAAATTTAAAAAGAAACAAGCTATTCAGGATAATTACTTCGGATTAGTTGCAGCAATAAAAATATGCAATTGAGTCTCTTCAAATAGCCCACGATGTTCACTCACTGTTATATGTAAAAATTGATCATCTTGTGACAAAGTTTGAGAATGATTTTAATAGATTCAGATATTACCACATTAACACAAATTTGTGAAGGTACGTTTGCAAATCCGTTAAATAGTTTCAAGGATTATTTAGACTATGCCAATCAGTGAAAGTTTTAAGCATTTTTTCATCGCGACGAACATCCCAGATCTTTTTTACCGATCTTAACAAGTTGATAATAATAATTACTAAAGACCCAGATTAAGAGGTGCTTCTTTATATGTAACTATTATTTCTCCTATGTGATTAAACACAAAATCATTAATAAAATAAACGATTTATTGATTCTCTGATTCCGTCGCAATAAAATGATGCACGCTTTGTACGCCAGATATATTTCAGTGTGTGCTAGTAGAGTTATTTTGATATCACTCTAGCACTAGAATGACTATTCCTTCATCGGTACCTCGTTACTCCTAATAGCTAGGCCTGTTTGGACTACATTCTCGTATAAACACGCATCCCCGATATCCTCACATACATGGCCTCCATATAAACGATCACAATGGCCTACATTGAGTTCTATGGATTTCTGGTCACGTATTCGTTTAGTTATACTACTCCATAACAAGAAAAGTTAAACAGCTCTATACAGAAAAAGAATCAAACCATCTAAACCATAATGATATCTATATGAAACGAGACTATTTATATGTACAAAAGATGGAGCCCTTTCAAAATGAAAATTTACAGTCTATGGTAATCACTTTTACTTTGTATATTTTGTGGTAATTATTTCGTAGCATAAAAGTAAATATTTACGTGATCTAACTTTCATAAGCAGACAGACTATTCTATTCTAGGAGATCTCTTCATGACACAAATAACATTCGAAATTTAACGATTCAGCTTTTGAAGTTATAAGCCTCCACTATATTCACCAAGCGGTTAACATTTGCTCAGTCAAAAATACTAGTTTCGAAAGACAAAAAAATCACTATGAAAGAGATGTTCAAGATGTCGAAACTTTCATTAGATCCAGAGATTCAGTGTTTGTTAAAAATTGTATTTATTCTTTTATTGGACATCGACAAAAACTTCTTAAAACAGGTAAAAGTTATTTTAATTTGATGGATTTTGCTTCCTGTAATCCCATAATATCATAACCACCTAATATTAATGAATGATTTCGCTTTTAAAAGAATTATTATCGTTATATTGACTTCAATAACTAGAAAAAATTTAGGTACATTAGAAGTTGAATTCATTTCGTAGTAATAATTTTCTTTCAACTAGGAAAAAAATTGTATATTTCTTTTTGATATCATAGAAATTTTGAAAGGCATTCTCTTCAAAAATACACACACAATAGCGTTACTTTGAAGTAATTTTCGAGATTGTTGCGGTTATTCTGTAAATAATTTCAATAAATTAATAATTCAATTTTTGCGTTTATATAATTTATTTCTTATCATCAGAATATTTGCAACAATTAGATACACACGAAAATTTTATTGCGAAGTTGTTTAAATTAGTACAAGACACAGATAAAAATGCATATATTTTTTTAAACTTCATTAAATGGTTTTCATTGTTTGCCGTAACAAATTCCGAATTTAAATAGTAAACTCTCGACATGTTTTCGGTGTTAATACGACAGAAAATTAAACGAAACGTTGAAAAAATAATCGGTTTCAGTGTAAAAGAAGAAGTGTTTTCGGCCATGCCACATTAAATATGATTTCTCTCTTTCACAAGAGCGACAGCAACACGATCGAACAAAATCCGTTAAAACCGCAAATCAATATTCGCGATCGATAAGACAGACACAGGGAAAAAATTCTTGTTCAACCGCAGAAAGGCCGATATATACGAAAGCATTCTAAAACAGTACACTTGCATTTGTTGTTGCTGATTTTGTCAGTGCTGAAACGGAGCAAAAGAAGTAAAAGAGTGACAAAGGAAGTTGCGGTAATATCGAATGTAAATGATTTCTTTCCCTCTTAATAGATAGGTTATCGTAATCTGTTCGGGTATTGCATTATAATAATTCAGATCATACCTAGATACATATTTATGAGAGTCTCGCTCCTTTTTTTTATAATACCCGTTTCTCTCTTACATTACGGATATTAAAATATTACGAGGAAATCTAATTAATATGAATTAATTGATATTCGTATTTTAATTTTATCTATGAAAAAAATATTGAGTCAAAGTAACTGGATTTAAAAGACTTCATAAGAAAGAATAACAAGGCCGTCGCGAAGGTCATTCCATGATCCGCAAAATACTAGCTACCTCCTGCTTACTAAAGTATTTTTTACACATCCGGGTCATTTTAGGATACGATAATGAAATATATATAGCTACAAATATTGAGGAAGTCTCTTCTAAGTTTTACGATTGGAACCTCATATCTTACATTGGTGCTTCACTTACCGACAGTTCATGTACTGGGACATCGTTAGTGTTAATGTTGGTCTTGTTTTTGCCCCACCGAAATTGTTCAAGGATATCTCGACTATCCAGTGAAAACTTTCCACTTTCACAGTTTGCTTACTGTGCCTTAGAACGGATATACTTCAACTAGATAAATAGACCTCGACAGCAAATTCTGATTCCTCAGGTTGGGGTTTAAATCCTCTCATCTCCTACAGAAATTTGTCACAAATTAAAACTTGTATTAAAGGCAATGGAAGCAGTTCATAACTGTCATCATATGCAATACACACTGGATAAATACAAAACGAGGTGGATATCAGTGTCATAGAGAAAAGAAAAATGAAGAAAAAGTAATGAAAAAGTAAGTGTATATTTCCAACTTTACAAACGTGTAGGTAGTCATGAAGAAGGAAAAAGAATAGTGTATTACTTTATTAAAAGTGTGTAAAAATATAAAAAATTTGAACGTAATAAATAATACAGTAATCTTGAAGTAATAAGTAATACAGTAATAACAAACTTCCAAAGACTTAGAATACATTATGTGGACTACGAACGATTTTATTAGTGCAAACTTATTAAAAATATGTCTTCACACCTTCATAGTGTCTTGATTGGAACATACAAAGCGTCTTGTGTGACGTACCAACTGTATGTTAAAGGAGAGCAGTGTCTTTACTGAAGTTTTTACCAGTTTATCAGAACTTTCTTGAAAGATATTATATGCGATCCTTGACTATTGCAGGAAGAATCCATAGTACTCTATCTATGTTGTGCTAATAAATGGTTAGATTAGTTAGTTAATATATGGATAGATCAACATTTTTCTATATTATGTAAGTTTTCGAATACCACGGCTTACGTCGAAGTTTTTAAGTACTTTTCACTGTCGCTGCTGAAAACGAATCTACTATGCTACTCATACCTTTCAAGGTAGTTGGATAAAATTGCTGACAGGCATTATATGAGTGGTGAAATTGTTAATTTAATTTATTTCCCAGTGGTTAATTTTAATTTAATGTTTTTTAATTTAATAGATGTATGCTATAACAACGTAAGTGTAGATTGAGACATATTCAAGTTTAGACAGAAAAAAGCAGCTCAGGCTCTCTGTGACTGTTCCTTTTGAATTATGCCGGTACTCAAACGCGGGCACCGGAAAATTTTGCCCTATTATCCATGAATTGAATATTTATCAATGTTTGGAAGATATGGGTCGTCTACTAAATAATTGTCGACATCGTATAATCTTACTCAGATGATATAGGGAGTTATAGAGCAAACAATTTAGTTGTTTAGAACGTATTTCGAGGTCAGAACCTAGCCTCGTTTATTAATGAAGAGCATATTGATGCTGTTAGGAAAATACTAACGACGTCGTTAGCGTGTTATCGTATGTAGGATAAGTGTCTTAGCATTCACATGCCAGTAATTTGTATCATATAGCTGAACTGGGAAGGTTTCTCTCCTTTGAATACTTAGTGCCTTAACTGACGAGCAAATATCACATACGTTTTATGGTACCGAGAAATTCTCGAAAAGTATAGAAAAAGAACATTTTGTTGTTTTAGAATCGTGAATAGTGACTATGGCTTTATTACTATGATATGCCTACGAAAGTGAAAAACAGAATCTGGCATTCTGAACATAAATACGTCCTTGTGTCTATATGGAAATGTCGACTAGTTAAGAACCAAATAGTAGCCAGTGATAGAAGGTGTAGAGCGCTTAGTTTTGGAAACACAGAAGATAATTACCGCAAATTGATATACTTAAGAGTGCTTGCCGAGAGTTGTTGTAGTACTCGAAAACATCCGCCTTCACTCAAGATTAAGCCCCTGCTTTTTCCACTACAATAACATTCCTGCCCATCACTTCAACATCTGTACTGACTATATAGCAAGAACGGGCCCGAAGGTGCTAAAACGTTTTGCCTACCATCCAGGTATCGCTTCATGTGACTTTACATTGTTTAACCATATGAAGAACAGGGCTAAAAGGAAAAGAGGCATCCAACAATGAAGAACTTTCATGGGCCTGGGATGACGAGTATATCTACCTTTCAGATGAAACGTGGAAGTGTGCAAGTTTATAGATGTGTGTCATTTTCTTATCAGAAAAGCAATTGGTCATTTGGTCACATTAGCAATATTTCCATTATTATGAAGGCGAAATATGGAAAAGATGGAGTACCGATCAGTGATAAATATTCTAAAGAATAAAGTAAATGATGAAGTCAAAGTCGAGCTAAAGTCTGCTTGTCGGACCACATTCCATCGATTACAACCATAAAACAATGGATGTTTTAAGCCTAAACGTGACCGGACCAATGTACTTGATGAATAGCATAGTATATATCCAAAAAACGTGTGTGCTCAAGATTTACAAAACATTAAAGAAGGATGTGATACAGTGCTACATTATTTCGCATAGGAAATTGATTATGAAAAAATTACGTGCAAGATGGGTAATGGTTGAATATGAACCACTAACAAAATTAGACGAGAAAGCATTTGAGTCATCAATTTATTTTGGCACCGAATAATAAAAGCGGTTAATGGGACTTGAATATACTATTATACATTCGAAATGTAGCAATAATCTAAGGAAATATTACGCATCTCTTTTAGATATACTATACGATGCGCTACAATACAAAAGCCCATTTCTTAAGGAAGAGTGCTTTTTTTGTATAATATATGCGTTCACACTTCAACTGTCTGAACGACTAAATTTCATGAACTACATTTCAAGCTGCTCCACATCTAGCTTATTCACTAGACTTTGCCCCATCAAACTCTTTCCTTTCTTTCAAGTAGATAACTTTATTCATTTGTAAGAGATTTGGGTCAAATGAGAAGGTAATCACCAAGACTATATCATATTTCGAACGAATTGATAAAGCTTACTTTTTCAAGGGAATGAAAAGACATGAATATCTGTTGATGAAATACAATATAACAAGTCACAAGGAGTATGTGTCAAAAAAAACAAATAATTTTCTATTTCCTGACCTCTCACTAATTACTGATGCCCACCTCATTTCCTTTGCACCAATTTTAGTTGCTTTTGCGTCATAACGTTTAAAGCCGATAGGTGTACTTAATCAGGTTTTAAATAGAATATTAAATTCTAGTATTTGATCAATAAGGTTGATATATAACCCCCTTTCCACATTAACTTTGTAAATTCTGTATACGCATTTCGACAACCAAGTTGTCATCATCAGCAGATAATTTCAAAGTGTAGCACCTGGTAAAACACGGCGAAAAACAACCGTACGAAAATCAAACTCCGTACGCGATCCACGCCGTTCAAAACCTAGATGTACACAGTGTACAACAACCCAACCCAACCTAGATGTACACAGTGTACATCTAGGTTTTGAACGGCGTGGATCGCGTACGGAGTTTGATTTTCGTACGGTTGTTTTTCGCCGTGTTTTACCAGGTGCGACACTTTGAAATTATCTGCTGATGATGACAACTTGGTTGTCGAAATGCGTATACAGAATTTACAAAGTTAATGTGGAAAGGGGGTTATATATCAACCTTATTGATCAAGTCAATCAACCACAGGCTCCATCAAATTCAACTGAATTCTAGTATATTATTTTTAAGTAGCCAGTCAGAAATCAATAATAAATAAGGATATATATATACTTATATATTTGGATATAGCTTTCATTCAGTTATTATAAGGGTCACTATCTGTTGTATAATAAGAATTCCAAGTCGATAAGATATATCTATTATGTCGAGATGACATCGGTTACCTTGACTTAATTCTTTGAAGTATTTTCGAAGTAATAGTCGTCGTTTGCGGTAGCTTTTAATAATCGAGGTTTACGAGCCAAGAAATTGCACAAAATTGCGTTCATATAAATAACTTTATTTATTAATAATAACGGTAAGTAATTATAATTACACATTTCTGCTTGATAATGAATGAACATTAACATTTGTCTATAATTTCTGTGTTTACTTAAATGACATGTTTTTGCATTATACTTGTTAGCATTTTCTAGTCATTGTTCACTTCCTTCAGTCAAGATTTATTTTCAGAGCTATTGTAATATATTTGCAAGGCTATTGGTAAAGCTATGTTCTATGGACTGAATAAATTTTTGCACTTCTGTTATTTCGAAATTCAAAAGAATTTATAGCATCATGACCATGTCATTATCGAAGAACATTCTAAACCATTACGTTGTAACGAGACAAAACTACCCTCAAAATTAATAAATATGCAGTTAGAATTTTCACTAATTTCATTTTTAGTTAATATACATGACAAGCGTTTCACCATACATTGTCTTCTTTAGATGTATAAAATAGATTAAATTCTAAGATATGGTGCAGAAACTTTAAGGAAATTAAATATTGTTTTATTCTTTTTTAAAACACATAAAAAACAAAAATGATTATAAGTTAGGGGAAAGCCCATTTTGCTGGACTACTAAACTTTTATTCCCTAAACAAACTTAATAATAGATTGTTTAAGTCAATTTTTTCCCTTAAGTTTCAATTAAATATTTCTGAAATATTTAATTGATAATTAACTGGATAGTCTACTGGGTTTTATGCATCTATTTGATTAACATACCTTATATTATCCTTTATGCCTGTATATTTATTTTATTACCATGTAATTCAACATTTTGATTTCGAAATAATAATTTATTATTCAACAAGGACGACTTTCATGCATAACTATTCAAATATATTTATATTAATATATATGTTTATTTTATTAAAACAATACATATTAAACTTTTGGAAGAACTATAATTTTTTTTGTTCTAAGTCTTTTCAAATATTTTGTAAATTACGTTTAATCTTAAGTAAGAATTTTATTTGTTTGTATTGGGAACTTCGACCATGGGGTAATAAAGCACTTAATTTTTAGTAACGACGATTCGTAGAGTTATGTATTTTTTTAAACTGCAATACATTTTTTATTTGCATATTTTTTTCTTCGAGCAAAAATGTGGCACTACCACATCAATCTCGTTATGGAGAAGTTAGGAAATAAAATGTTAGACAATCCTCTCTTCCGCATACCTTTCTTCAGACGATATGTGGATGGCTGTATTTTAGCAATACCAATCCATGCGGACAAACAAATTTTAACTCATTTTAATTCCATCCATAAAAAACTTCAATTCATAATAGAAAGCGAAAATAATATCTGCTTGAATTTCCTGGATATAGAGGTAACACCTTTCCACATTAATTTTCGTATTCTGTATTTCGACAACTAAGTTGTTATCATCAGCAGATAATTAAACAGTGTAGCATCTGGAAAACTAGCGTAAAAGCTGCACGAAAAAAATTCCGTACACGATCTGTGCCGTTAAAAGTCAAAATACATAGTGTATATTCGTGTACGGAATTTGTTTCGTGTAGGCTTTTGCCTTAGCTTTCCAGGTGCGACACTGTTTAATTATCAGCTGACGACCACAACTTAGTTGTCGAAATTCGTATACAGAATATGAAAATTAATGTTGAAAGATGCCATATATCAACCTTAATTAATTAAGTTAATCAACTATGGGCTCCATTCAAATTACCTCGAAAATAAAAATTATTATATAAAATAACTATAGATAACGTAATTATATATAAATATATAAATTAGTTTCACGATGGGAAATTTAATGAAAATTATATTATTTTCTGCTACTCCATCGTTAATTAAATACACAGAAAATTAAGAAACGATGGAGTAGCAGAAAATAATATAATTTTCATTAAATTTCCCATCGTGAAACTAATTTATATATTTATATATAATTACGATTTGAAAACCCGCAGTTCGGTTATGATATCGTAATTATATATAAATATATAAATTAGTTTCACGATGGGAAATTTAATGAAAATTATATTATTTTCTGCTATATCGTTAATTAAATACACAGAAATTAATTAAAAATTTCTGCGTGTTTAATTAACGATGGAGTAGCAGAAAATAATATAATTTTCATTAAATTTCCCATCGTGAAACTAATTTATATATTTTATATATAATTACGATATCATAACCGAACTGCGGGTTTTCAAATCGTAATTATATATAAATATATAAATTAGTTTCACGATGGGAAATTTAATGAAAATTATATTATTTTCTGCTACTCCATCGTTAATTAAATACACAGAAATTAATTAAAAATTTCTGCGTGTTTAATTAACGATGGAGTAGCAGAAAATAATATAATTTTCATTAAATTTCCCATCGTGAAACTAATTTATATATTTATATATAATTACGATATCATAACCGAACTGCTGGTTTTCAAATAAATATTGTATTAGATCTGTTCCATAATACGATTTATGGCGTGTTAAAAGACTCGAAGTTACACTGCCTGGTCTTAATTGGTAAAGCATAGAAAACGGCAGATAGAGGTTCGAGCCTTCTCCAGCGCAGAAATTTTTAATTAATTTCTGTGTATTTAATTAACGATGGAGTAGTAGAAAAAAATATAATTTTCATTAACTATAGATAATTTCATCGTTTCTCTTAAGGACTTTATTCTATCAGAAAAAACTGATTTCTGTCGGAGTTTAAAATAGATCTATCTCTTTTTGTCAGTTGGTTACCATCTGCAAATTAACATTCTTCGAGGTGGTTTTAGAAATTTCTAAATAAAAAGAAATCCAATTCAAAAAAAAGTTTCGCTTACACAGAATGGCTTAGACTTTTGCATGGACAAGTAAGTTCTTTATGACACAAACCTGGTTAATTTTGTTGACTGTAGCTGTTATTGTCATGTATTTAATGGATTCTAATTTTATTTCCAGATTCTAGTGATGTACCTAAGTCTGCATTCAAAAATTTCAAATCGTTTTTATAAATTTATCGCTTAAGCTGTTTGTGTTTGGATATCAACAATCTAGGAATCTATCTTTCTGTAACTTTGTTAGTGTCTAGTTTATCGTGTAGAGTTTTTAAAACAATTTAAAACACAGATATATTTAGTACTTTAGCAAGAGTAGAAATTGTAGTATCTCCGAGAACCATTGCTTCGACTCCCATACACAGAATAGGTGACATTCAAAAATCTTCCGCTTCTTGGGTGATCTTCATTGGATTCACGACCCCACTGAAATTGTTTTGATTAATATTTCCCTTTAAAATATGACGAAGCCTTGTCCCCATACTACGATCAGTCGTTCGTGAATAGCTTTAGAAGAATTCTGTTTCTTTTTTAAATTTTAGACAACACTGCGACATTATAAATTCACAAATCTAATATTTTGGTTGCGAAACGCCTTATAAAGCACAAACTAATGAACAAATTGGAGTCAAATTCGACACACAGTTAGAAATATGTTGCCACCTTCAGAATATTACTAAGGTAATACACAACTAATTGTTTCTATCATGTATTGGTAAATTTTATTCTTTTATTATAGTTGTATTTGGATTTGTAGGCAATTGGTTATATTTTATGTGATTAATTGCTTAGAAATCATTATTTTTTAAAATTCCAAAGCTATTAAAAGTGTTTGGACACATTAACGATTTAATATTGTAAAAACTGTTATCCTTATGGAAAGGAAAAAAAGACACATCATTATTGATGACACGAAACGGATATTCTCAAACATACCGTTATTTCAAAAATGTCAATTTTAAGATTGCGGTATACCCAGTAAAATTTGTTTATAGGAAAAACCCGGCACACTGTCACAATAATACTCTGTCCCTGAAAGTAGATCTCATTATTTTCAATGTATACATATTATATAATATAGACACGTGATACTCATCATTATACTTCAAAATATCGGTAGCTTTAGTTCTTTTTTTCTATTCTTGTTCTTTTATTTTTTGTAATGTTGTGATTTATGATTTAATTATCTCGTACAACATTCCCAATTACGCTAGCATAAATTGGCGGCTATTTGGTCCACTAATAATTTATGTACGCTTAGAAGTTTTTGCTTTTATGTTCTCGCTTATGTCAAGACACTAAGTCACACGTGTGACAAACCGAATGTATAAAATATATAACTTGTAACATGTATAGATAATTAACTAGCGATACCGGTCTGTGTTCTTTTTTTGAACATGATAAATTAGAACAATTATCCGAACTTGCTGGGGAGTAAATTTTGGAAAACTCAGCATCCGTCGACGAATTTTTTTTCTTCATAAATTATCGAATATAAAAAAAAAGGAAATCGATCTGAGGACAGGTGTGTTAAAAATATACGCATATATTAAGTTGCTAGTCCCAAGTTCAAGTTGAACTTTATCATTAGAAATGAATAATCGCTATCATTCATTAAAGATGAAATGGACCATTACTATTTTAGAGCAATGCGGTTATAGAAAGTTCGAGATATAAATGAGACTTAATTAACAACATTAGATGTTTTCTATTTAATTAAGTGGAATATATTAGTATGACAAATATCAGTATTTAACAAATATTTTATAATAACTGGACCGTACTTTGTTAATTTACGGTGTTTGTGAAGATTACATAAGTCCATTATTGTATGCGAAATTGGAATTGTTTGCGTAAAATCGCTAGTCATGATGTACTTTTAATATAAAGAAATTATTTGATGAAATTTAAAGAATGCCAACAATAGTTTCAGAATTTATTAGCCTAAAAGTATATACTTAATTTCACTACATAAAATTTGCAATAGCGTAGAGTGATATTAACTACGTCACTGTTAGTAAAACATCGTTCTTTTGCTTATACGTAGAAATAATGACCAATTGTTAATATTTATGCTATAACACGGACTTCCAAACTTTGTGAGTCTGGCGCGTACTTACAGGTTTATTATTTTGTTTCAGGGCTCTTATTAAAATATGTGTACAATGACATAAATAAGGCATAGAAAAGAAAATAACTGTATAGAAAAGAATAGAAATTTGAAGGTCGCATTTATTAAAATTGAATCACAAGAACTAGCAAAGCTAAAATATGAAAATACAAAGATATGAAATAAATTATGAAAGCCTTCAACAAATAAGCTATTGTGGCCGGTGACCTTGCTAAACGCCACAAATTTTTTCAACATGTGGAATAAAATTAGACACTGCCACTCTCATATATCCCTCCACATTAAATTTTGAGCGATATTTACATTGTTTACAGTTACAGAAAATTAACTGCGAATAAATAAGTTGTCGTAAAGGAAATGAGGATTCTTACAGGTTTTGAACTCAAAATTGGACATTCATTGGAATTTATTGATTGATATCCAAAACTACTAAATCGGAAGACGCGTTCAAGCTTTTGTCACAAAAAAGTTCAATTAAACTCTCTTTTTTCTACAAAATGGATTTCAGTAGAGTTTTAGAACGGTAAGGATCTTGGATTCACATGTATTTCTCGATATTGGCTTTCTCAAAGTATTTTGCAAACCAGGCAGTGAGCTTCAAAAGGTGTACCCTGAAACCATTTTCAAAGAACATCTCTTAAAGCTCACTGCCTGGGTTGCCAAATACTTTGCCTGGCCTTTTCTAGATGACAGGTTTCTTTTATTTTTGTATAGGAATCTTCGGATAACTTTTTCTTGAAGTATTTTGTCTATCATACTAAAAAAAAGCAAAAAAGACAGAAGTTATCATAAGTCCAAAGTCTATGAAGATAAAAAGCCTTAAAAGCAACGCATGAATAACTTTGGGAATTTTAAGCGCTGTCACTTTTTCATTTCCACGAAAAGACGAAAGTTTCCCGGAGTCAAATTATTAGGACGATTGATAATGATATCAAAAGCTCTTGGTAAACGAAGGTAGTGAATAAGTCCTGACATCATAACAAATACCATGGAATATACAAGTCGCCTAAATAAATTAAATTTAATTCAAATTAACGTTTTAGTAATTGTGTTATTTTCATTTCTCGTGGGGGATACTCTTATTAGTTATTAGCTAAAGTGTGAACCAGTAGTTGGACCATCTTTCGTCCGACAAAGATTTCAGTATCTGGTCGAACGAAGTTTCTTATGCAGCAACATAATTAATATTTCGTCGGCTTTATATTAATTTATATTTACACAGCCTGTCGCAGAGAAAATCGAATTTTTTTAAAATAGTAATTTTTAGTGGCGCCATTTATTAAGAAAATACATTGGTAAGGTGACCTTTCACTAATGTTGTTATTTGCACCATTAGAAGCAGACAAATTGCGCATAAAGTAAGAGTGCGTATTCGGCATTGCTCGAAAAGGATTTTTGAACAAAGAGCAAATATCAAGTTCTGTTCTAAATTAGATATCACGTATGAGTATGTATGAATAGTATAAACAATTTAATGACGGTAGCACTAACATAGATGATGACGAACATCCTACTGCAAGAAACCGGTGGTTACAGAAAGTAACATCGAACTTGTACGTGAATTTATCAGAAATGAGATAAAATCCTGATTGCGATACGTGGGAGTGGAAGTAAATATTTTCAAAAATTTAATTCATCGCATTTTGATATAGCATTTAGAACTGAGAAAGATTTGTGCAAGGTTTGTTCCACACGAGCTAACTAAATTCAACAATGTACAAACTTGACTAAAGACTCAGGAAAGGACATAAACTTCAGGTATTCTATTGTAATTGGCGACGAGACGTAGTGTTTTCAATATGATCCAGAGACCAAGCGTAAAAGCTCTGAGTGGAAGCATCCAAGTGAAGAAAGACCGAAAAAAGCCGTTTGAAGAAGTCAAAAGTGAAGACAATGTTTATTTGTTTTTATGATTCGAAAGGCATAGTGTAAAAAGTGTTTGTACCAACTAGTCAAGCAGTCAATGCTGTGTATTATCTTAGTGCTATGAAGCGTCTTTGACGCATATTCATTGTGAAAATGGTTGGTCGCGTTTTTTATGTGATAATGTACTATCTCACACAAATGGAATTTTAACCATCAACTATTCACCGTATTCACCGGATTTTTCCTCCTGTGATTTTTATCTATTCTACAAACTACATTTGCCTATGAAAAGACAGCGTTATGCCGACGTCGAAGCCATTAAAAAGGCGTTGACAGCGATCGTGAAAACCATCTCAAAGGATAAAATTAAACATCCATTCGACATGTTAATCGACCATGCAAAACGTTGTAGTGAAGCCGAAGACGACTACTTTGAATAAAATAAATGAATTAAAAAAAAATAGTAAGCTTTTGTTTTTATTTTAAAGGATTTCGATTTTCTGTGCGACCAACTGTGTATATATAGATGCGTGTGTGTCAAAATATTATTGAGTTCACCACAGCATTATCGAAAAGCACTCATCGATTATAAGTTCAGATCCAATGAAAAATGTTGTTAGTTATAATTTATAAGGATATAATTATGCAACTTCTTCACTTTCCTATGGTTGTTATCCTGCATCCACAACACACACACGTACACGTGTGTGTGTTTGTGTAAATTTTTTTAAGTATTTTCGAGCGTGTTATGTATAGTGTACAATACATTTGCACAAGAATTCAATGTGTAACGTTTCAGTAACTCTGCGAGGGAAAGGTATTTATAATTAGAGGCATGCAAAACGAGCCCGGTCTGCTGTTCTGTATTAGGAAATCGATTATTACAAGCAGTAAGTGCGTCCACTTTGAAGTGTATATATGTACGTAGTTCAGTTAGTGTGTAATAAATATAAAGTAGTAAGAGGAGAGGTGTTGCGCGTGTATATCTACACTCAAATGTTTGCTCTTATAGTTTTAGTTTCACCTGACCAGCCTACTTAGATAAGCCTTATTTGACGAAAATCGAAAGTCATTTAAACTGGAGCACATCTCGTTCGTTTTGTTGCTCCGAGCAATTATATATGTATACACACGACGATGATAATCTGATCTGACTAACTTTGTAAGCTGTCGTATTGAGATATTTCGATGATGATGACAAGAATATCACTTTGTTGCACAATAATTATTTAGAAGTTGTAACTTCTATTTAGTAAATTTCAACTTTCGGAAATTTATATAGAGAAAGTTGTAATTTGATAAATAAATTCACTTTGGGTTCGAAATAAAGTAGTGTATAACGTTATCATATTGAATTATGTTTACGAGAGATGTTCTTCTAATGATGAGCTTAACATGCTAACAGATAATATTTTATTCTGAAAATTTATTATGTTCTTTTTTCAATATATTTCCCAGTACGATAAATCTTCCATTATAAGAAACATGTTTCTGAAGGTGTCGTTTATTTGTCCTTTCAAAAAAACTATAACGGCTCTTTAAAATTAAAGGGAAATCATTGTATAGTAGGCTGGAATTCTATGCTTGATTCAACTGGTGTTTCGTCTGCTTATTTGGGCCAACTTTTCTGCACCTACATGTATGTAGGTGTGCCTTACTATGATCTTCCTGAATGCAGACTTTTAGAAGGACTTCGGATGTAGACATTGTATTGCATAATAAGATATTTTGATCTATTCCACTGCGACGATTTATTGTGATCTTCACATCTTTCTGGAGTCATTTAGTTTCTATGCAGTATGACGTTAACCTTTATTCGTTATGTTTCTTTATTTCTCCTTCGATTCCTAAATACTCATTGTCCTCTTTCACTAGTTTTTGTATTTTATCCTTAGTTAGGTAAACCTATATTAGCCAGCTTATCGGGTCTCACAATGGAACATACAATCCACTTTTTCTATGCAGTTGACTTTCACACCTGTATACATATATCATTATTTGTGTAGTTAATTCTGGCTCATTCCGACCTTCTTGATTTGGTTGTCCATAGAGAACTCTCGCATTGCATTTCGTAAAACCTCTAACATATTCTTACCTAGAAGCAAGTAAAATAACACTTCATACTATCAGAATCCCGCTTGATGACCTAATGCTAAATAAAAGCGTGTTGCACTTACTTAACACAAGAAAATGTTAATTCGACGGCCTGGCAACTGTTGATATGTTACCTTACGCCTTAGTGTAGTATTCCCAGTATTACTGAAGAAATTAGATCCATATTTTTACAAACCTCTTTGTAGGAAATTCCTTTCTTTGAAGACATGTGAGTAAATTCAAATTTTGTTGTCTGTTCCAAATGAGAGGTTCCATGAGTAAACGCATGAGAGTGTATTTTTGTCAAATTGCGCGATCTTCACATCAGCTGGTGCATATACATAGCTTAGGCGCATCCAAGATAGTATTGTTTTTATACCGCTACTGACAATGAATATGGTGAAGAATAACATCGTTCTCTGTGAAACTACAATTTTGTCAGTGACACTGTTTTTCAAGGGAGGTAAACATTCAGAAGTTTATGATTGAATAGAATTTCATTGTATCAACATTTTAAAGTAGCAAATGTGCTACTAATACCTTTTTGACTTCAACGAAATAATTTAGTTGGATTAGTACATGTTTTAAGGCGTAAAAAATTGCCGTTCAATGCTAATTATTATACTATAGCATATAAAACATCCAAATCAAACTTCTAAGGAGATGAAATTAAAAAGTCACAATAAAATAAATTATTGTTTTCTTGATAGATTGACTATGAAAAGAACATCGTCGTGGATGCACTGTCCTTGATTTATAAATAATTTTCTATGACCGTAAAACGATAAATCAGAAAATATTCTTCATTTTAGTATTTTGTAGTATTGCAAAAGGTAATCCACTGATAATATGATCAAATATTTACGAAAAAACGAAGCAGCGTCATATTAAATTTTTCGAAATGTTAATAATTTTATATTACGCAATACACGACATTATTGTCAAGGACCTTAAGCATAAGAAGTTATATAAAGGAGATTGTAGACGCTTTCTAATATTGTTATTAAGTAATAAAAAGTGTTATTGTATTTGGTTTTGGCTTTATGATTACGACCCCGGGACAAAAATACAAACACAACAATGGAAGAAAATACAAAGGGTACTAGGAAAGTTTTGCAATATGACGCAACAATGAATCCTAGGAAGCTGCTTGTTGCTGCAAGTTGAGACATGTTCATATGTGCGTAGTAGCCGCTGCGCCATGTCGATGGGCTCAGTTATTCATTAACAGTGAGAGTGTAAAGTGCTTGCGATGGCATCGTGGTCACGAAATGAGATAAGGGCAGTTTTGCGTTATAATTTCGTGCGTGATTTAAACATAGACCAGTGCTTCGAAGAAATGCACTAGGTGATGTTTGTCCACATCGTACAACGATATTCAGGTGGTATAGAAAATTCAAAAAGGGGAAATTTAACTGTGGAGAATTCTGAGAGACCGGGAAGGCCACAAACGTCAGTTACGGAGGGAGACGTTACTACTGCGAGGAAAATGCTTGGCGAGGACAGGCGGGTGACCTACGAACAGATAGAGGGTACTTCAGACCTAAAATCACCAGTAATTCGTTATATTCTGCATGATCATTTGCACGTGAAGAAACTTTGTTCTCTCTGGGTGCCGCATCGACTGACTGAAGAGCAGATGACACGACGTGTGACTTGGTGCCGGGAGATGCTAAAAAAGTTTATTAAGTGACAACCTCGGTATGTGAACAACATCGTGACAGGCGACGAGACTTGGCTGTACTATTACGATGTGCCGACCAAAGCTCAAAACAAAGTTTGGGTTTTTGATGATGGGGACACACCCGTAGTTTTCAGATAATCCCGATCCGTAAAGAAGAAAATGATAGCTGTATTTTTCAAATCGAGTGGAATTGTGGAGCGCGCCGTTTTGGACACAGAGAAGACAGTCACAGCACACAGTAGTGGTATACTGAACAGTGCCTATCTAAAGTCATTAGATCTATGAAGACCCTCTAGCCAAAGTCAAGTTCCTACATCACGATAATGCTCCAGCTCACCGCACTAAAGTCGACACCGGATATTTGACCACGACAGGATTGAAATTTCTCGAGCATCCTCCCTACAGTCCAGATCTTGCGCCATGCAACTTTGCACTGTTCCCGCATGTGAAAATGAATTTAAAAGGGAGGCGATTTTCCAGTGATGAGGACCTTCTGCGGACTTGGGACAACGAGCGTGCTTTACTCCCTAGTGAAGCTTGGCAGAACTAGTTTAAAGATTGGTTTCGGGGGACGGAGAGGTGTATTGAGTGTAGAGGAAATGACTTTGAAAAAATTAAATAAACAAAGCTGTATTACAAAACTTTCCTAATACCCGTTATATACTATTGTATTTTCGCACTAACCCCTAATCTAAGATAGTAACATCAGCTGGGTGAAGGGGTCAGGCTACTAAACTACCTGCAAACAAGAACTGTAATTACAAAAACAAAGCATTCAGTTACATATTTTTTATTGCCTTAACTGCTGTTTATCACGTTAGCTTTAAATTAGTATTCTCTAGATTTGTCCATCAGCGACCAAATATTCTTCTCGAATTTAAAATTATTTCCATAGTCGACGTCCTATTAGAAGCAATGTCTTAGCAATTAAAAATTTTCTTTTATTCCATACACCAAGGACATCTGTTGTTCTCCAAGAATAAAACTATGGTATGTACCGTTTAATTTTTTAACAACTCTGATTATGAAGATATTATTTAGCAAAGAGGATTATTGTCCAACAAGCCAGAAAGTAGTTGAATATTAATGTATTAGTAAACTAGAGTGTATTCTACGAGATTGTCATTAAATCATTGATTTCTTCAGCATCAATCGCTTATATAATCATTGCAGACTATTCCATAAAGAAATATGTGCAGAACAGTACACTCCACAACGATTTCTATTGTATGAAGAAATAAGTCCACAATTCTTTAGTTGTAAAAATCATGAAATAGCACTCTTGAATGCTATTATTAGTCCTTTTAAGAACTTCGATCCAACAGGATAGAAATGAAAAACAGTTTATCTGTACAAAAGATGGAGTAACTAGAAATTTAAAGACATTGTCAAAGATGAAAAAGTTGAAAAAGAATCACCTGTGATCTTTATCGGAGGAAATCCTTTAAATACACTTAACAAAACGTCTCAAAAACACACTTAAAAACAATAGACTCTAAGATCACGGTCGTATGTGATAATTTATGTTATATGTATATATTGCTTATCCTTTAGTTAATGATATAGTCACGCAATTTAATTAACATTGTGCAAATATGCACTATATGATTGAAAAGAAATTATAATAATCATCATAATCCTTCCTCCGTTACTTTGCGGTGTAGAGGTGCGTGTGTTGTTTATTTTCTCGTATTATTATTATATTATTCTCTCCATTGTTTCCTGTCCCTGGGCAAACTCTGAGCCTCTTGCCATGCTTATATAATAATTTGATTCCCTCAATAAATCGAAGTCCTATCATTGGGCAAAGAAAAATAAAAAGAGATTTCAATTAAATGTATCAAAGCAGAAATAAATCGAACGTCTTCTAATTTCACAGAGGGGGAATTTGAATTAGTTTCGAGGTTTAATGTTGAATATAGAAGATGGGGATTTGCTTTAATTTTCTATGGCAGAGTATTCAATATTTCTTATTTATATAGTTTAAATAAAACATTACGTTCTCAATAGAAAATTGGAATCTTTCTTATAAACACTTAAAAGTAATCACCCTTCCGCGATATCCTCAATATCAAACTCTATGTATACTATTTAAGTTACAAGAATAACATTATATTAATTATCCATATCACAGCTAATAGTAAAAAAATCTTCAAGTTATTATTATAAGAAATTTGTAAGAAAAGTGGACATATTCTTTATCTTTAAACAGATATTTGGTGTGCCTAAATATTCAGACCAACCTTGATCTACAGAATTATAAACTAGTTTACCTAAATATAATAGACAATAGTTCACTAGAATTTAAAATATTTAAAAACTTAGACCTGTAGTGAGTTGCAAACTTTGTAAATTCAAGGTTCACACAAACTCCAACTATAGTAACAATCAATGCTATGATTTTAACAATAAAAGGTACACAAATAAAGTAAGGAGTAGGAAACACATATACGAGGATAGTTTGACAAGTAGTGAGAATGACATATAGACGGCGCTCTAATTGGTAAAACAAATGCACTGTAATTTAGGCCGCCTATTTATATGTTTACATTCCGATATTTAGATAAATCGGTTGATTAGTTGATTTTGGACAGCTGATTGAAAAAGAAGCAACAAGTCGTTTTGTTAAAATGGAAAAAGCAGAGTGCCGTGCGATGACTAAATACTTCGTAATTAAGGGTATGAAAGCTACCGAAATAAAAGATGAGTTATGGGAAACATTAGGTGAATCTCCTCCACCATCCGTCACAATAAGTAGATGGGTAAATGAATTTAAACGTGGTAGAACAAGCTGTGTTGATGAAGCGCGCTCTGGAGCACCCAAAATCGTGACTTCTAAGGAAATGATTATAAAAATCCATAATATTATTACGCAAGACCTACGAATCAAAGTGAGAGGGATAGCAGACACGGTAAACATTTCAACAGAACGCGTACACCACATTTTAACGAAAGAATTGGGCCTTTCCAAACTTTCGGCAAGCTGGATGCCGCGATTGCTTACGACTGATCAAAAGTTCACTCGTTTGCGCATTTCCAATGAGTGTTTGGACATTTATAAGCGGATTCCGGTTGATTTTTGTAGGCGATTTGTTACTTGCGATGAAACTTGGATACACTACAGTACACCCGAAACTAAACAACAGTCGAAACAATGGTTAGTATGTGGTTCTGCACCTCCAAATAAAGAGAAAACCACTTTATCGGCAAACAAGGTGATGGCATCAATTTTCTGGGATTCAAAGGGCATTTTGCTCATTGATTACCTTCAGAAAGGTGCCACAATAAACAAACAATATTATGCAGAACTTCTAGAAAAATTCAATGTTGAGATGCGTGCTAAACGGCCAGGAATGGCAAAGAAAAAGATTCTGTTTTACCAAGACAACGCTCTCTCGCATATCAGCACAGTTGCGATGTCCAAAATCCACGAGTTGCATTTCCAATTAGTACTGCATGTGTCTTATTCTAGCCCCTTCCGACTTCCACCTTTTTCCAAAATTGAAAACGACAATAGGTGGAAAGAAATTTTCGTCTAACGGCGAGCTTATCATCTTCGTAAGTGAGTATTTTGCAAACCTTCCGGAATTGCATTTTAGAGATGGTATAAGGACATTGGAGCACCGTTGGAATAAATGTATTGTTCTTTTAGGAGAACATATTGAAAAATAAAAATTATTTTGTATTTAAAAAATTCGTTTTTCTTTTCCATTCTCACTACTTGTCAAACTACCCTAGTATATATTGATATAAACAAAACTATTACATATCTACAAGTTAAATATGTATGTTATCCTTCGATTCCGTCTATGTAAATAAAAAGCCTATATCCCAGTATATTAAATTACTCTATTTTGCATAATTTAATTCGATATGCATTTTTGTAATACTCTCGACGATGATCAGTGGTGGATATCAGTTAAGTTGTCAGCTACTGAACTGTAAGTACATACACATTCTTTATGGAGGAAATCGCAATAATATATTAGTTTTTGCGCTTCTGTATCAAAATGCTTCACCTACTGGAGCAAGTAAGATACAGTATCCTATTTAATATCTCCGACGTAGCAATCTTGGAATGTAAAATGTTATACAGAAATCAGATATCACTTTGGTAGCTGTTCGAATGACTCCATACTGCACACTTTTAGAAGAGTATTATGATGAAAGCCCGACAATAAATTAAGGTAAGTCAGACTAAAATAAAGATATTTAACAAATCGGAATTGAACTTCTATAAATATGAACAGACCAGATGACGGATGCGTATTAAAGTCTTGAAAGAAGAAATGAGACGTGAAATTTCAAAAGAGGGTCAATTGTATTGTTTTGTATCTCTAATAATAAATTCTACTGCTCGAAAGCAAATGTTTAAATTTTCGTGAAAGTGAAGATTGGATTAAATATAACCCCGAAATCCTTGGTTGAGATGTAGCGGTTTCAAAATTCTATTCTATAATTAAGAATTAATAAATTAAGTTTGAGCGTATGTGGTAAAACAGTGTACCTAGAAGTATTCAAAGTAACATTATTCCTACAGCACAAGGTTTGCAGAATGTCGCCGTTTATAATTTACGTCCATTTGTAAAGAGCAAGTTATTGGAAATCAGTTCATAATGCAAATCGATAACAAAAATTAGAAATAACAATGGACTAAGAAGACTATTCTGAAGTACGACAGAAATACATTGAAATATTTCAAATCGATCATCCATATATATGAAACATGTCTTCTATTAAAAATAAGTAATAGAAAAGGAAACTGAAACTATACCCAACATCACGAAGTTAAGGTAGAAGAAGGTTATGTTTAACTGATGAAAAGTTTTAAAGAAATCTACGTATATGAGGTTGACTTGGTAAACTAGGTGAAAAATTAATGGTTGGATCGCTTATTGACAAAACTCCGTCGATCCTCAGGTAGAAGATATTTGAATTGAGAATATATGCATATACACATTTATATAAATATTTCTCACAACACTTTTGCGAGGTCTGCAAATCTCAATAGCAGGTAATCTCTCTGATTGTACACATGACATAATTTAGAAATGTTCCATTAGTCTAGGGTAGTTGTTGTTGATAATGACAAATTAGGTAGACTCAACAATGTTTTTGTGTTTGAGCATTTTCATTGAAAGGAAATTATTCAATTCTCAAATAGGTCTCAAAGTTACCTCAGATCTAATAGTAAATGACAAATTAAATTGATTTAAAAAACTTCTGATATAAATTAACATCGAAGATATACTGATCATAATTATAGTTGTTTGTATAACTTTTCTAGATGATAGGAAGGACCAACAAATTTTTGAATTAGGTTTCTTCTTTGATGAATATTATAGAGATAGATCTCATAAATTGCCTTAGTTACGTCGTGCAAGTAAACGATGTTTATAAATAATAAATAGAATAGATTTTAGGTATGAAATTAACAAATAAACGAGAAAAAGAATGAGAGAAATTTCCATATCAATTCTACATGCACAATCTATGAGATGCTTCCATGCTATGAATATAAAATTCCAACCCATGAATAAATTATTTTTAAATAGCTAGGTCGATATACAGAAACCTTGGTAATATATTTGAAATTCAAAAAATTGTGGAACCTATTTATCAACAGCTTTTATTTATTCATTTAGGTATTATAAATCATAAATCTGTATTATTACTTGCACTACACATTATTTTTAAGTATATATCATCTATATAATGTTACCAATACGTTTACACATTTTTATGATCAACTATTAATAAATTTTGGACAAGATCAAACGGAATACGAGAAATTTTTTTTAATGGAAACTACAATTTCGGCAAATACCAGAGGTTTAAAATAACGTTCGCTTTATTGTTTATAATCACGCTTAATCTTTCTAGATTTTGCCATTCAGAATTCGACTGTTTTTAATAGATCACCTATTAAATTTTAATGACCCCATCAACACATTTACACCGTAGACATGTTCTACCTTGAGAATGAGTTGTTGTAGCAGGATGTCTGCACCTATAAATAGCATAAGAGCGTATCTGTTAGATACAATTCAGTTTTGACTTGTAAATCACACTTTTTTCTGCATTACTCCATTAAATCAATGTCTGCTCCGATTATGTGATACGTTAAAAGGACAAGTCTTGAATATTTAATTTTAATTTAGTTATTTTGATGCATAAGATCCTAAGTAAATATTTACTAATAAAACTGAAATAGTATAAACTGTGTACATATATCACAAGGTAAATTTATAACTGCTATAATTTTTTTTTGATCGGTGAAAAATCTTCTGCTTCTTGAATCACAATGTTATTTATTAATAGTAAATATATATGCATCTTCATTTGCAGATTAAAAGGAAACTTTTAGTCGTTATTTGGGCTATTTCTATCGTTGAAGTTTAGAGACCGAGTAATCTTACGCTTCGACAGTTCGTGCGTTGACGTCGTCAGGGAACCCAGTAGAAAACTATTTCCTGTCGATCTCACTTTATTGATCTTTGTCTACAGCTCTCTTTTGGTGTGGTCAAAAATGCCCTAGTAGTTCACTATATATGACTACAATACCAAATACTATAAGCACATAAATGGAATTTCAAGATACCTGACTAATAATAACTAGAAGCAGTGTTAGGAGATGTCTGACCATCATACTAGATATAAAAGACAAGAATATTTTAGCGACGAGAAATAACACACCCGTATAGTAATTTAAAAAGGGTGTTGCGGCATAAACGATACTGTGCGCGTACTTAGAATTTATGTACAGATTCTAGTAACCACAAAGGATGGAATTATCAATATTTGGAATTTCAAAACCGAGTTCAAACTTTACGCTGTATACTACGTTATAGACAAGGAACATACATTTACCAGGTAAATTTGAAAAGGAAATTTGGTAGGAAAGATACATGCTTCTTCGGGGTTACATCACGATGACGTTAAATGAATTGTCAGATTTTGAATACATAATTGCTTCAAATAGTTTAAATAGACAAACCAATAACTCCAAAAGTATACCATCGTCAAACATTTCACGTCGTGAGTTAAAAGTAAAACTTCATCATGATGGCTAGTCAATTCATCCAATCATTTATTGGTAATGAAATTCATAAACTGATTATTCATGATTTTGATAATTGTTAAGTGCTTTATAATCATCATTGAGATTAATGAAAATTTCTTACTTTGCCCTATATTTACTATTGTCAGTTAGGTTATAATGCAGGTAACTACTCTATCTAAGGCGTTCGTATCTCGAATTATTGTGTAGTTGGATTAATTTAAGCTGCTGGGCAAACTCATTGCAATAGGTCATTATCTCCCATCTCTTTTCTAAGGCAATATTAATGGGAACAAAAAGCCGTAGTATTTTTAATTTATATACTTATTAATAGTTCCATTGTGTCGTTTCAGTAGGTATCTACTTTATGAACATGTTTGCTCTGATTCTAGACTGGAATACAACTTACAACAATGAAATATGAAAATAAATGTAAACTTATAGCAAATACATTTCACTTAACAACTGAACTAATGATGCGCAGATATTTTGCATTACGTTTACGTACGAAATGTAGGAGCATGTCTTCGCACAAAAAATAATTATCAATTCTCTGTCCATAAAATTCCTTTCTTAAATTTGAACATAATTTTCAGTTTCTATAATACAAAAGGTACTACGAAAGTTTAGCAATACTGCTTCATTTATTTAATTTGTTCTAAGTAATTTCCTCTGCACTCAATACATCTCTCTTTTCTGACAACTACGAATGTGTCCCCATCATCAAAGACCTAAACTTTGTTTTGAGCTTTGGTCGGCACATCGTAATAGTACAGCCAAGTCTCGTCACCTGTCACGATGTTGTTCACATACCGAGATTGTCCCTTATTAAACTTTTTTAGTATCTTAATATCTCCCGGCACCAAGTCACACATCGTGTCATGTGCTCTTCGGTCAGTCGATGCGGCACCCAGAGAGAACAAAGTTTCTTCACATGCAAATGATCATGCATTGCTGGTGCATTTAGGCCTGAAGTACCCTCTATCTGTTGGTAGGTCACTCGCCTGTCCTCGCCAAGCATTTTCCTCAGAGTAGTAACGTTTTCCTCCGTAACTGACGTCCGTGGCCTTTCCGACCTCTCAGCATCCTCTGCAGTTAAATTTTTGCTTTGGAATTCTCTATACCACCTGAATATCGTTGTGCGATGTGGACAAACATCACCTAGTGCAAGAATCGTTCCTTCGAAGCACTGGTCTATGTTTAAACTGCTCTTATTTGGTACGTAGACTTCCGCGGTCGTGGTCCATGCTATCTGCTTCTGGGTTTCCGGGCTGGAACCGCGTCACTAGTATATCTGCCGACGTTTAGTACCCATTTGTATGGGTACGAAACGTCGGCAGATATACTAGTGACGCGGTTCCAGTCCGGAAACCCAGAAGCAGATTGCTCTTATCTCATTTCGTGTCCACGATGCTATCGCAAGCACTTTACACTCTCACTCCTAATGAATAACTGAGCCCATCGACATGGCGCGGCGCCTACTATGCACGTACGAACATGTCTCAACATGCAGCAACAAGCAGCTTCCTACGATTCATTGTTGCGTCATATTGCAAAACTTTCCTAGTACCTTTTATATCTTTCTCTATAGTCGTTTATTTTAGGTATGTTTTCAATTAGTTGCTCATTCCCTATTTTAGTCTTCCACTTCTTCCATTTGTCTCAATCTAGATCTTTCTCAGCCTGTTCTACTTCCTGGGTGGTATAGTTTTTCTACTGTCTATACATATCTGCGACATTTTGATCTCTACTCCTGTATTGTTGTTTATTGTATGCTTTCGTTTTGATTCTTCTATGGCTTCGTAGTCCATCTATAATCGATATCAACGAATTTTATTGAATCAAGTATTGCCCTCGCTATGATTTTTTTCTACAACCCTATCATCTTCGTCTGTTTTTAAACTAAGTTTTGAAAGAAAATCGATGGGTGTATCATTACCACTTTTATAGTTGTTTTGGAAATATATAACTTGCTTTGCTTTGTGAATACTTTGATTTATAGTAGTAGCCATCGTAAAAAATCTTTCGTCGATTTTACTTTTACTTTAGATTTTAAGTTTCATCATCTTTGCTTTGTCTTCATTTTCCGTACTTCTACGTCTTCTTGTCTTAATTTTATTATTATTAATTTATTATTTAAATAAGTCATGCTCCCCCAAAATAAAACGTAGAAAATGATTACACAAAGATTCTAATATATCTTTCCAAATATTTAATATAAACGTAGTAATGGATTTCTCAATTTTCCACTTTTTATTTAAGTATTTGATCACGGTCTTATATCGAATATATTTCACATAAATATCAGTAAATAATTAATAAATATTTTCGATTAGTCTAGATAGTTAACTCCTCATTTCTACATCACTGAATATATTCCATAAACGTATCTATCGATACGTAGTAGTAAATACCATCTATTTTTTTAATTAGACCAATTAAAGTGTGATATTGCATCATTGTCTTACCAAACTGGGAATAATCTACTCTGCCCAAATAACGTATGGAGATGAAGAGCGACAGCGAAAAAACAACACAAATTATCACTTAATTAGTATAAAATCTATTGACTTAAATTTATTTACAGTTCTTAACTCCGTCTATGGACAGATAATTATAAGGTCTATTGAGGATTTTTTTGCCCATCTAATCCATTTTAATTGAGAGTTCTTAAAAAACGTGATTCGGATAATACGAACGACTAAACTATATTCTTATTCATATCAGACATATATGTATGTATCTTCTCTTGTAGTTATTAGTGATAAAAGAAATGCATTAAACAATTTAATAGAATTATTGTATTTATTGAAACTGCAATAAGAAAAACTAATAATTGAACTTGTGTTCCAAAAAAAGGTTTACACCATATACAGAATGATATTTTGAAAGTATCCGTTAAGTATAGTATGCTAATGTATCTTTAAAGTATTAGCTAAATGTAGTATATGCCATATTATAATGTTATCTATTAAGCAATATAATATCATAAAGTTTTACTTAACAGCACAATAAAAAAGGGTTCCTCGGGTTCTTACTTTATAATTAAATAAATAAATAATTCTGTATAAAAATCTTGAAGATTGTAAATAGAAGTGTTCTTTATCTCTTATTACAACCTTCGTCTTGGTTCAAAATATATTCGTTAACTTTAACAATAACAACGCAATGTATTTCTAAAACACATTTGCTTCATTAACTTATTAAAACCAAGAGCTCATTACTTTTCAACACAGTCGTCATGTCGTTTCCAAACATTTGTTCCAATGGCGCACTATGGTATTGACGCCAGCATAGAAAAATGAAGAAAGTTCAGTAAGTCACGTCAAGACCTATTGAACTTATAATTGCTTATCAGTTACGTACCTCCTAAGTTCTTCTTCAATGATCCGAAGACATGAATAAATAGGGCCGAAAGAACACCAAACCCGTCTGTAACGGATGTACTCAGCCGATCAGTTTATTGCTAAACTCGAACATCCACCATTATCGATTCAGTTCACTAATTCTAGTTGTTTCCATGATATAGATTTATACCATACACCTCAATAACTTTAGGACTAATTTCTCTTGAAAATCGCACTTTAGACACAAAGGTTTGATCATCACGTGTTCGATTATGTTTTTATGAGGAGACGTATCGTGCAGGTAATGTACAAGCGTCTAATGATTCATTAATAATACTATTTTATTCCGCTATAGGCTACTGTGAAATTCAAAGATGAGGAGGAATATAATAGTCGTATGGTTTTGATCCCGTATTTTTTGAATCTGCCTCATAGTCCAATGCATATAAAATGCAGAATCTCATGATCCATATGCAAAATAAGATTTGGCATATTTTAAACTATTTTGGAAATAAGTGCATATGCATTATAAATTTTGAAATTCTTTTGAAACAAATGTTAAAATAAATAGTTCGTGTAAAAGGAGAAATCCATCCCTCTTTTTTGGAATTCGTGAATTTATGATCTTTCAAACGTCTTTCCGTAAAGGACAATAGCCGCTTAATCTTTAGCGACTTTTTCGACAAAACCCCCTCCTCAAAGTGGTCAAATATATTTACAAAGTAAACATTTAAAATATTTCATATCGCAATTTGAGTTTGAGTTACAAAGACTATGCTATCGATATAACTATTATACGAAAAATGTGGATTTTTTTGGAAAAAGTGATTTAAAAATAGTTGAATAGTTGAATATGTTTATTGTATTGTTTGCGAGAAGGGAATATGTAAATTTAAACAAAGTTAAATAAATAATTAAACAGAAAACTTTAGTATTTGATAATGAAGAAGAAATATTTTTTTATTCGTTTGATTAAATTTTCTGTATCACATCTATTAACTATTACAGATTACCTGTCACAGAGAGTAAGTTGATCAACATTTACGAACTGAAATGCACACAAGTAAAAAAGAAAAATTCTGTTCTCAAAGCTCAGAAATTTAGCACAGGCACGTATAATAAGATCAATGCACTTCGTGAAAATTTTAAGATGGATGTGTGAAATTTATCTACAGACTGTAACATTTCTATTTATAAATTAGATAACCTATTGTACACCAATTTATTAAAGACATATATTATAAAGATCGAACTGTTTTTAGCTCCTTGTAGAATATAAAATAAAAGTATATGGTCTTCAATCGATCAAATCACTGAGCGTACGGGAAGGTATATGACAAATTTTATATTTGGCACATTGGAAGAAAATGTATTCCATCAAGGTTATTTAATTCCAGTGGATTACCAGATCTGCAATGATTTATTAACTCAGTTGTATTTACCGCAAGAAATACCTGCAGACGGTATTTTACTAATGATCAGCAACGTTGTTCCATGTGCGGTTAAAGTAGCCAAACATTTAAAAATTTTATTTCCAAAGCTAATTCATTATATATGTTTAGTAGGGTTGCTGAGGCGATCAGAATCGAATATTTACTTGTTAATACTTTAGCAACAAATGTTAAAAAAGTTTTTGTAAAAGCTCCCTTTAGGATTCAAGTCTACCGCCAAAAATTCGGTAGGTTTGGCAAGGTACTTACTATGTGTACCGGAAAGTCATTACAGGTTTTTTTTAACAGATGTCGCTAGGCTTAAGTATGAAATGTTATGATTTGGTATATATCTCATTTTATTCCACTTACATCAAGCTTCAAAGCCATACATGTTCTATTTTGCGAAAGTAACACTGTCATAGATTTATACATCTCGCGCCTGAAAAAGTGATTTGCGGTATGCATTATTTTTCTTATTTAATCAAAAAAAGCCGGTGCAAATCATCGTTTATGGGTAAAAACTTATGGTGAGCATACCACCAACCATAAAAACATGTGAGGCGTGATTTCGACAATTCAAAAGTGGTGATTTCAATGCGCAAGACCAAGAACGTTCTGGTAGATCGAAAAAGTTTGAAGATACTAAACTGCAGCAGTTATTAGATGAGGACTCAACCCAAACTGAAAAACAATTGTCAGAAGTGTTAAATGTGGCTGAAGAAACGATTAGTGACCGATTACGAGCAATGCGAAAAATCTAAAGATGGAAAAATGGGTGCCACATCAACTGAATGACAGACAAATGGAAAATCGAAAAATTATGTAAATTTCCCAAAAAATTATTATGTTAATTAATTTCGTGTTAGAATTCTCCTCTTTTCTCGTTAGAGCTTGAAAACTTGATATAATAAAATGAATTGGAGACCAAGATGACTGTGGATCAAACACATTACTACATATAATGGTAAATAACATAATTCTCAGAAGCAATACGCGCACTAGAGAGCTCATTAGCAAACCATCACAAAAAGGAAAGTTAATGTGCAATTGACACAATTCGAAGCACCATAGTTATTGGACACATATCAGGCTTCCTAGAAAAACAAAGATATCGAGAAATCAAGTAAATACAAAAAGCGATATATGATGACATTAACGGGCATTCCTTCAATACTGCACCTAATCCAACACTCCTATCACCACAAGTAATATGCATAAACCCAAGGTGGGTAATTTATTATACATTATTGGTTCTATTTTAGGTTACTCATAAATAGGTTGTTTCTTGTAATCCAATAAATTACTGAGTCTACTAATCTTATTTAAGAATTGACTTACAGACACATGATCTGTGAAATATCTTGTTATAGTTTTCAACTAGCTTCTTTTCAAGCTTTTTCACAATATTTGTTACTAACAAGATTGTGTCCCTCAATACGGCTCTTATTCAGCCTTATATTACTTAGGAATTCCCAGTAAATGTTATTGTCCAATATCTAGTCAGGCCGTTGCTCCTCTGAGAAGATCGTCAGACTTTTCGTGTCTTGTGATTCCCAGTATCCCCGGCACCTACAGAAAATTTATTGCATTCTTCTTTACTGGTATCATTAATTCTTCAGGATGTACCCATACTAGCCTGAATTCAATCTTAGAGTTTCTCAATACACTTAGTGCAGCCTGACCATCGGTAAAAATGTGGATCCGCTCGTGCGAGTAATTCGCTCTGTTAAATTTTTACTTATATTTGAGAATAGCATATGTAGCTACCTGAAAAGCTATAGGCTATTGGCTAGTTTACCCAATACACTTTTTATGTATTATTTTCAGTCTTAAACCCATCTGTACCAGGTCCACCCATTACACTTGCATGCATATGTCTTTTACATATTTGTCAATATTGCTACCACCTAATGTAAGTAAAAGACAGAGAATTTCCAATCCTTATAGCCTTCTCCTTACCTCTGCTCTTATTGCAAAGAGTGGTAGAGAAAAGTCCAGCAGAATGTCCATTGCTGCAGTCGGGTTACTCTTTATTTCGTCGCAATATTAAGGAAAAGTGTTTGTATAAAACCTATTTCTTCTATCTCTGTATACTATATCTGCGACTACCACATTAGCGATGCATAACTAAGAGTTATTTTCAACACCATTGTATATATACAACTAATGCAGCATTGATTGTTTTAACCTCCATATTTTGCCATACACGTTCTTAACTACTATAGAATTGTGTATGCCGTAAAGATTATTCTATTTACATGTACTACGTAAGTTTCGATTCCGAGATTCTACGAGGATACTTTGACAAGTAGTGAGAATGATACATAGTTGACGCTCTAATTGGTAAAAAAGTGCACTGTAATTTAGGTTGCCTATTTATGTATATGTTTACATTCCGTACAATTTTTTGGGATTCAAAGGGCATTCTGCTCATTGATTATCTCCAGAAAGGTGCCACAATAAACGGACAATATTATGCAGAACTTTTACAAAAATTAAATGTTGAGATTCGTGTTAAACGGCCAGGAATGGCAAAGAAAAAGATTCCGTTTCACCAAGACAACGCTCCCTCGCATACCAGCACAGTTGCGATGTCCAAAATCCACGAGTTACATTTCCAATTAATACCGCATGTGCCTTATTCGCCGGATCTATCCCCTCCGACTTCCACCTTTTTCCAAAATTGAAAACAGCACTAGGTGGAAAGAAATTTTCGTCAACGACGAGCTTATCATCTTCGTAAATGAGTATTTTGCAAGCCCTTCGGAATCGCATTTTAGAGATGGCATAAGGGCATTGGAGCACCGTTGGACTAAATGTATTGTTCTTTTCGGAGAATATATTGAAAAATAAAAATTATTTTGTATTTAAAAAATTCGTTTTTCGTTTCCATTCTCACTACTTGTCAAACTACCCTCGTACATCTCACTAGGATGTTCTAATAATTTTAGTTTCTTCTGACGCGTAAAAAAATTATGGTCGTTTTATGTGAACTAATATTTAAGGCCTCGTTCCAAATTATTAAACAATAAAGAAAATTGATTTAGTTGTTTTTGCGTTGATCCTCTAGTTACAGTCCATAAAATTATGAAAATATATTTGAGAGCAAATTTAAGAGAGATCGAAATGAAAACAGCGAGATGAATTTACAATAAGCCTAAACAAAATTTCCCACATAAGACCTTAAGAAGATAACATCGTTTAACGTAGTATCTATTAACGTACATATATAAACAAAGTAGAAATGTTATTTACCTAAATGTGAAAGAATTTGACATTATAAATGTTAATACTCTGTGTTCTTGTAGACAAAATTATTATAAATCCTTTACCGTTCTAGTTTATATGCACATATAAGATAAGATTAATAATGTAGACACCCAATAAAATCAAATAGGTTGTTGTTATTATTCGCAACTCTTGACAATGATACATCAGTACTATGTAGTATCTCACTACTCATGAATTCCGATACATTTTTATGAAAAGCAAGGCCAAGTGATAAACCTTCAAATTTTTAAATTTGTTACAATCACCTTGGATCGTATATAAGTAATAAATACATACATATCTCCTGGCATCACGCTGTATCCGTTGTTTTTTGAAGTTATTATAAAGCTTACTGCGCAAACAATAGATTGAAGCAATAAATAATATAATAGATAAATAAATATTTTTTCTTTTTTGTGTAGTTGCGAATTAAAGTTAACTTCCTTTTACTTTATGCTTTATAAAGAGCTGTTCAAATTAATTTACATGAAATCCGACTATGTATGAATAAGGTAAACCTTTGTTAGTGTGTGAATAAAAATTTAGTGGAAATCATATTGACTGATATTGTTATCACAAAAAAGTATATTGTTTTCTCATTGTTCGTTCATCAAACAAAAATTTTTATAAGTTAATTTTGATCTAACCGCATTTGAATCTAATAAAAGTAATTTTTCTTGCAGAAACACAATGTACATACGTAAATTATTACTATTATTGCTCTTTTGAATTTTATAATTAATCATTTATGCAGTCCTATGAATAACAATTGGCTCCTAGAACAAAAGCACAGTCTCACAAAACTTAAACGTTGTATTTAATTAATTTTAAATCCACATTATTAACATGACGAATGTATAATAATAATAATACCAAATACATACCAGAAAGTATCCTCGATATGATTATAAACCATACAGAGACAGGACAATACACCCAGGCAGACAAATTACGAGTAACAGGCCGGCATTACACCTAGTGACAAAAAAGGACAAAAGAAACTTTACATAATATATATTGCAATAACAAATGATATAAATATTACACAAGAAGAACAAGAGCAAAAATGAAATATAGACCACTTACAATCGAACATAAAGAGTCAAGGAACAGTAATAATATTGTAGTGCCGATTGCTTTGACAGTAACAGGTATTAAAACAAAAGTACTTCTCAATCGTATACGAACTCTAGAAATAAGTCACCATATACATACAAATATACAAAAAGCTGTCATAAGACAACAGAAGTAGTCAGAAAACTTGTCAATCAATAAAAGATTTCACAACCAATATCCATCATTCGATCAACAATCTCAACTACGAAAATCCCCTTCAAAATGTGTTCATAAAATATTGTATAACCTGCTATAAATGTTGTTTTGAGATGAATAAAAAATCGTGCAAAACTACTCACAGTCCGAACTCAAACCCATAGATGTATGAGTTGAGTGAAGAGTTTCTGGTGTTACGCAGGGATTAAAGACAATCCAAGATGACAATCAGATGGCACAACTAATTCAAAATTTTAAAATAAGAAATCGTAATGAACGTAACGAGAATGCATTTGCTTAAGTTATTATGTATGTATATACTCGTATGTACTATGGAATAGTTTCAGAGAATATATTTTTAAATACGCTTCTTTATGTACATTTTGCCTTGCAGAATCGTCAAAAATACGAAAATATTATATTCCATAAGAAAAGAAAATTGCATTGCTTGGTTACAACACCATTAATTAAACCGCAAATTGTAGCACCCTTACTTACCCGATTTAGTGAGGATGGTTTTTTTTTCATCACCTTTAAGTCCAATTATTATCAGCTATTATAATAGATACAAAAGGTTTTATTGTAATATTGTTTGGTCGTATTTTCGTATACTCTTAACGATATCGCAGGGCGAAAAATATGCTTAGAGAAGTGTATTTACAAATATATTTTATATAACCAAGAAAGCTACTGCTAGAAACTAGTATCTTTATACAAAGTACATGTTTCATTATATATGCCCCCTTGGGTTTTTAAGCTGTTGTAGATTGTAATTAATACTAAAACTATGATTCTTTAATGCATTGATTTTACTTTTTTTCTTTAATATTACCTTCTAAAAAAGTACTTCCTATAAGAAACAATTCTTCGTATTATAGTTATGCATACCTACGGTATAATGTTAGATATAAACGAAGCAAAAAATGACTTCCCTTCTAGGCTTTTATGCTGGAACCAAGTATCTAGCATTACTGTTTGACTTTCCGACATTTTGACCACCTTCACAAGGATTATCCTCAAAGCTACTGGTGATTGTGTCAATGCTTCATTGAACCAGTTTCAATGCAGTGAAGCATTTATGTTTTGCTCTCAAAAATAGATCTAATTGATAAGATGTGATTATTACAACTAATAAACCAGTCATTAAAGCTCTTCTTATAGGCACTCTCTGCTAAAATCTTCAGCTTCTCAGGCGATTTGTAATTTATGGTTTTAATAGGTTCAAAAGATCTTTCATCTTATATATTTGACGAATGCGGACTTAATTGAAGGTCGATGTGCTGGAAAACATATTAACCTTGTACAAAATCCAAGGTTATTCCATAAATCTGGTCTTTTCTGGTTAAAGTTATCTCTGACAAATGCTTCGTAACGCCCAGATAGATAATATTATTTGTTATCTCTATCTAAGAAACTACACGATAGTGTAGATAGAAAAAAATCTTAGATAAAAAAAACTGAAAACAGCCAACATAATTCTCATTCAGTTTTTCAAAGACTTGACTCGTTTTTGGAGGTTTCGGTTTATTGTAAAAGCAAGCACCATTACGAAACTTGTTAGCTAGTATTAATCTAAACCTCTCAAACACGCACAATGTCATCTGTTTCGATAAGTTTTATTAATGTGAAGAGCGAATTGGAATCATTTTTCAATATTTATTTGATCAAACATACGGAACCATGGTGACTCAATAAGTAAATTAACTAACTATGAATTTTATGAAGTAGATTCAACTATGGCTGCAGCTTTAAATATTAATTTTGTTTTTATGACTTCAATTCAACTAACGCTGATAATAACACCTGTGAGTGAAATTATGAGATCAACCTAGCATACCACAGAGCTTTAGTTAGACAGCTCTGCGTTATTGGGTTTTCAAAATCAAAGTTATATCAAATTAATATATATATATATATATATATATATATATATATATATATATATATTGCTATTATAACTATATACACATATAGTGCCAGTAAAATTACAATATGCAAATGTTCTTTATAATGTCGATGAGACAAGATTGTGTGTCGTCAGTCTATATGTCCAGAAATATTTACTATGAGGCGAACGATAAGTGACAAATTCACCTCAGGTGGGCATAGCTTTCTGGTGATAGTGGTAATAGGCTTGAATATTACACGCGAATTTTCGCCGCCCATTCCTTAGGGAAAACTCCAGATATGAATAAAAGGTGTTCGCTTTTTGCATTGGATCCAAAACGATTTGTTTACGAAATGCTTTGACCACCTTTTAGAAAAAGAAACAGGTCTCCACAAATAACTCTCCCACTTCTTGTAACATATAGTTACTACACATTGCCTCGAAACCTGGACGTATTTATTAATTACCACCGCAGCCCGTGCATGAAACTCAACTACTAGAGAAAACAGCGATGCGTGTGTTGAAAACATTCTAAACCGAAGAAATCAGAATTTTCCTGCGGTCAGTCGAAGTATAACTCATTGGGATATCTGCAAAATATTCGGGCAAGCTTGCAAAAATACAAACAGGAAAGATCGATGAAGGAGTTATTATTCGTAGAGATAGCTTTTCCGACGAAGCATTCGAACAGCAGAAAGCAGCACGTATAGCCTACCACTGCTGATATACAATATATATCCTAGTAATCTGGATGCGCATAATCTTCCATATGTTTTTCTCAAGGATATTTAACCCATTTCACATCTGAAAAAGAAAATTGGCTCAAAAAGTCACTAGGAAAATCTTTAAATCATTCACAATATAGTGTCATCATAACATATATATAACTGATCAATCTGGTTCAAGTGCTGCAAGAAAGCCTAAACAAAAATACAAAAGCAACATGTGCTTCCATCTACATCTTTCGAATATGAATCTGAACTCGCTCTTACAGAGAGAACACATCTGTTATTTAATATAATAATAAACATAATAATAATAATAGAAATTCATTATCCAATTGTAATATAAATTATTAATTACGGGATAATTATAAACTAAGAAATATATACTGGAGAGACGAAATTATATCGCCTTGTACTAAAAATAAGTTTAACTAATTTTAAAAATATCATAAACAAAAACGAGAAAAAAAACATTGTAATCGAAATTTCATTAAATAAAAACTTTTTCGATGATATTGAATCAATATTGGGTAAATCAAAATCCGAGCAAGCAGAATTAACACTTTCACACATTAATAGTACTGGTGACTAAAATGATGGTACGTAATAATAAATGGTGGTAAAACATAGTGTTAGTTTAATCTAGGATCGTCTATGTTTAGGCAATTTAACAAATTGTGGACAGTTATTAATTTAAAGGCACACATAATTTGAAATATATGTAGCTCTTCCGTCACTTAAGGAAGCAGCACCATACACCTACAGAATCTTTCTGTAACAAAAATTATGTTTAGAAACCTAGAATGCTTGCGATAATACACAGTTTTAATCATCTTTCTCTCAATTTTTTGTACCAGGTTTATAAAATATAAACACCCTAGATTCCATACAACCGAGCATTATTCCAATTTGGCTGGAACAATTGCATTATACGTTACAATAAGCACTTTGCTATTCAGTTGTCTTACATTCTTATTCACAAGCCCAAGTGTTTTAGTAGCTTGTTTACATATTTCCAGGACACAATCGTTAAATATCAGCCTTGAGTCAAACAATACGCCCAGGTCTCTAAATGTATTACAGTTTTTTGTAAGTGTTTCAAATACATTATAATCAAACGAAATTGTATTCAATTTTCTGGTGAAAGCCAGGTTATACACTTCATAATATTTTTTTAACTCCATTTACGAAGGATTTCAAAATCAGCCTGTAGAGCATCGCTATCACTTAAGATATTTTTCCAAAAATTACGCGTACATAGAGCAGTGCGATGACAATCCATTCCTAAGGTTATTAATAAATATAATAAATAAGCGACTCTAAGGCGAAATCCTGTTTTATAGCGAAAATAGACTGATTACAAATAAATTCGAACTCAAAATCGCTACATATTTCATCCGTCCATTCAGATATGAACGAAGAAGCTCAATAACATCATCGAAACATCCAAACAGATGCAACTTAATCATGCACTCAATCAATTTGCCATTATCTTCTTATACCAACACAACAACTGATTCAGAATGCACTTTTTGCCAGGAGAACTACAAAAAGTAGGATCGGTAAAGTATGGGAGCAATGTATCATATGTGATGGCTGCCCTCATGTAGCTACCATAAGTGGCGAACAAGATGTACATACAAAGGGTACTAGGCAACCTTTGCAATACAGCTTTGTTTATTTAATTTTTTCAAAATAATTTCCTCCACACTCCATCCACCGAAACCAATCTTTAAACCAATTCTGCCAAGTTTACTAGGGAGTAAAGCACACTCGTGGTCTCAAGCCCGCGGAAGGTCCTCATCACTGGAAAACCGCCTCCTTTTTAGCTTCATTTTCACATGCGGGAACAGTGCAAAGTCGCAGCAAGCAAGATCTGGGCTGTAGGAAGGGCTCTCGTGAAGTTCCAATCCTCTCGTGGTCAAATATTCGGTGCAGGCTGTGGCGCGGTGAGCTGAAGCATTATCGTGATGGAGGAATCAGGTGTCTATTCTTGACTTTGACCGCAGGTTCTTCATAGATTCACTGACTTTAGGAAGGCACTGTTTAGTATACCACTTAGCTGCGACTGTCTTATACATGCCTAAAACGAGGCATTCCACAATTCCACTCGATTTGAAAAGCTATCATTTTTTATCCCTTATTAAATTTTTTAGCATCTCCCGGCACTAAGTCACACGTCGTGTCATCTGCTCTTCAGTCGGTCGATACGGCACCCAGAGAGTACAAAGTTTCTTCAGGTGCAAATGATCATGCAGATTCGAACGAATTGCTACTGCATTTAGACCTGAGGTACCCTCTATCTGTTGGTAGGTCACTCGCCTGTCCTCGCCTAGCATTTTCCTCACAGTGGTAAAGTTTTCCTCCGTAACTGACGTTCATGGCCTTTCTGGCCTCTCAGCATCTTCCACAGTTAAATTTCCCCTTTGGAACTCTCTATATCACCTGAATATTGTTGTACGACGTGGACAAACATCACCTAGTGCAAGAGTCATTTCTTCGAAGCACTGGTCTATGTTTAAACCACGCACGAAATTATAACGCAAAACTGCCCTAATCTCATTTCGTGACCACAATGCCATCGCAAGCACTTTACACTCTCACTGCTAATGAATAAGCGAGCCCATCGACATGGCGCGGCGTCTACTATGCACGTATGAGCATGTCGCAACAGGCAGCTTCAACGATTCATTGTTGTGGCATATGGAAAAACTAGTACCCTTTGTTTATATATGCAATTTTTGTATACGACGCAATAGAGAAGTATATGTTTAGTTCATCTTATTCTTTACTCTATCCTATGTTACGTAATATACCCATTCCATATAATCTCCACTTTTCTACCGCACATACATGTGTCAATCTATAACTCTCAGTAATTTGTGAATATTATTGTTTCTAAATAAATTCATCAAGTGATTCTTCTAAACAATACTGTCGACTACTTAATTCTGAAACGTAATACTGTCGACTACTTAATTCTGAAACGTAACGTCCAAAATCGCTCTAATTTTCGATTTATCTCAGGAAACAAAAATGTGATTCCATATTCTCCGATATTAATATATATGCATTTGGGATTACTATAACTATCTTGATAATAGAAAAGCTATAAATTATTATTAAAGAATGTGTAAAATTGTTTATCCTACTAAAAATAAAATTTTATAGACTTTGCTCGCTTTCTTTAAATAAAAATTGAAAAGTAAGTTAAATTATGAGAACACACACAATGTTTTTAAATAATTATTTTAATAAAAGGAACAATACGTCCCTCTCGTACATACATATGAATTTCTGAACGAAATAACGGAGCCGTGTCGTCTCGCCAAATAAATAAGTTACCATGATGCGTGTACAGACGAACACTTTCAACTTGACCATTGCCATTAGGTGAACGTTATTTTAATAATTAATTTGCATTTATTGGAATCCATTGTTGAAGTATTCAATATTTTTTGGCATCCAATCAACGTTCATTCAATGGGAAAAATTTATAAATGCCACGTGGATAAATTAAATACGACAAAGAAATAATAAATTTCTAGAACAAATTTGAAGAAATATCATACATAACAATGCATATGTTTATTTAGTATTTATTTTTTTTTATTTTAATATAAAAATGCATTTGCCTTCTATTTAAATTTTTTATTCTTTAATAACAATTACCAACGCTTAATTGCATATATCTAAGTGCCCACAGGCATACCCAAAAATTGTTCAAGGCTGTCTCTGGTACATTTGTCTTGTTGCGAGCGTTGTCAAGCCGATTCAATCGATCGCCAACACTGAAATGTCTGAAACTGTAACATTATTCTTCGATAACGACAAGGCCTAGTATTCCTTCTTGTCGTCGTGTTGTTGTGTTGTACGTACATATACAGAAACGTACTTGTATTGGCTTGTACACGGGCGTGTGTTAGTGTGATCTATAATAAGTCGAGAGCAGCAAAGCGAGTCCGCACTGTTAAGAGAGCACAATCGCCAAGTTGTGTAACCCAGTGAAAGGAAGGGCACATCTCTCGGACCCCGCCCTGGCCCGAGGCGTCGGCCCCCGCAACGGCTACCAGGACTTCCCCTCTATTCCCCACTGTACCCCTCATCATCTTTCGACTCCGACGCAGACCTAGACTTCTATTCTCGCCTATATTGCTACTATCTTTATTATACAAAAGAGGTAGGATATGTGCTCTATATTCAACACGGAAGCATTTTATAAAATTAAACTTCGCAATGAATTTTAAATGATCTTGAATACGTTTTACATTTTGAACGTATCTTCTAGTGTCCTTTCTTTTTTGTTTAAAGTCGAGTTGGTATTTTCTATCATGTCTGTCTACGCAGTTTTTCTTTGCTAAATTTTATAGTATTCTTGTGTGTTCCGCTAAAATTTTTTTATTTCATATATTGTAATATAATTAAATTATTATTGTAATATCATAAAATTAATAACAAATAAACATTTGTCATGGAAACCCTCTCTGAAAAAGATATTTCCACAAGCTAATGGCTGCGATTTTTTCTGGTTCAGAGGAGATGGTTTCCAAAGATTAAATGACCATATTGTTTTATGCCCCTCTATTAGAGGGATCGAAGGAAAAATTTTTGAAGCCGCTCAGAAAAGTCTCACGAAAAGTTCTCTCTCATACCAACAACGAGATTTCTCACACCAGTCACAATAGCTGATCGCAAAAAAATGATTAATATAGATTTCGGATTGTGCCCCATTCAGAAGATTTACGAGGATTTAGCACTAAGTGATTTCTACTGACGACTAAAATCCAAACATTTCTTGACGGAAAAAAAGTTTCTGTTAGAGGAGAAACTTATGGCAGCAAAGGAGTAGCATTTTGAGCATTTCGAGACATATTATTGGCAAAGAGGTATAATGACACTTTGCTTGAAATTGTCTTTCTATTATATATTTAATTTCCCCATCTGATTTACTGGATATAAAGGATAAAAATAAATGTCATTCAAGATACAAAAAAATGCACATACGAATAAGTACAGAAAGTTACGAAAAAAATGAAATGAAATTCTAAACACCTGTACAGAGGTTATCTGATTCCGCTTCAAAATTCTATAAGAACTGATATAGTACAGCTTTGGTCTTATACTCATTTATGGAAAAATAATGTATGCATTTCAAATATCCTTAGAAATAATCAAATCAAAATTTGGTGATCTTATAACAATAGTTAATGGTTTCAGAGGGTTTCTTCTATCAATTTAATTACAAGAAAGTAATCCACTATACGATTCTCCCATGGGACATTATATGCAGCTATATAATTTTGCCATTACGGTTACTTTTATTTTTAAAACTTTCAAATTCTTTCCTTTATAGAAAAAGATTCTGCCGAAGTCTTTGTCCTTATGTTTTCTATTTATTCTCTCGATGAAGATATTTTTTCTGGAATGCTGCAAAATTGCAAGCCTTGCTCTTGTACACAGAAAAGACGATATTGCATATTTGCCAAAGTTTTTGCAAAATGTCTTTACCGTTGCATTTATTCGAATCTTAACCCTCTGATATTTGGTTTCGTCAACAAGTGTTCAACTATAACAAACTTGACTCTTTTTACATAGCGTCTCTGTGAATAATTGAATGAGTGCTCAAGTGGACGTTATTTATACCTATTTGACTGAAACTTTTAATCGTATTGATCATCGAATATTACTCAATAAACTCGAAACTATAAGGTTCGCCTCATCATTAATATTATTTATTTCTTCATATTTATCCGATAGGAAGCATTCTGTTTCTTATTTAGTCATCAGATTTTTACTTCGAGTGTCCCACAAGATACGAACTTGGGGTCATTAGTCTGATACGTAGACTTTCGCGGTCATGGTCTATCTTCTTCTGGGCTTCCGGGCTGGAACAATGTCACTGGTATAACTGCCTACGTTTCGTACCCACTCGTATGAGACATCTTCAGGGCTCAACCACTGCTACTGTTTGTTGCACTGAAACTGACAGTTTCAGTGCACCGAACATTAGCAATAATAATAATAATAATAATATTCTTTATTGTCCGAGAGAACAAACCATTTATAGGACAAATCCAATACAGAAAGTACAGTAAAGAAAAAAAAACCTTAATTGGATATATGAGTAAACTAAAACATACATAAGACTTAATTAATACAAACAAAATTAAATACGTAATTACAAAATATTGAAAAAATAGGAGCCGAAGTGGACCAACACCTGATTCAAGGAATTACTTCCCAAAAAAAGGGATCAGGACACATTCTGAGAGCGTTCCTGCACATATGAGCTAGGGGTGCCGCCAGGAGAACATTAGTTCTAGCTCTCGAAGTAACAAACGAGTCGCGAGATCTAATGGCATAAAATGGTACTAGTAAAGAAATCCGAGCCAACAATAATGGGGCCTCCACATAACTATTAACTAAGTTAATAAGGAACATGGAACTTGCAGCATCCCTTCGACAAGACAAGGATTGAAAGTTATGCCTTTCCAATAGCCCCACATAATCTACTCCTCGCAGTGGGTATGTAGCATCAAGACGGTTGGATATATATTTCAAAAATCTTTTCTGGGTTCTCTCCAGAAAGAGAGGCTGATAAATATAGCCTGGGGCGAGCAAATGAATAATAAATGGTTTTGAGAGCGTTAATATTATTGAACTGCCTACAGGAACGCAATAGGAAACCCAAATCTCGAGATGCCGAAGCATATACCGCAGTCATGTGGTCGGTAAACTTCAATTTAGAGTCAAACATGATCCTAAAATTCATAATCCCCCACTTCCTTAAGGCGATAGTGCTTTTAATAGTTTACTTTCCAATAATGGGATTATTAATTTTAGCATAAGTGACCACAGCACACTTATCATCATTAATAGTTATATCATTCTGCACATACCAATCACTGATAATATCAAGGTTATGTTGAAGAATCTGGCTGTCTCTACTAGTGGATGTATCAGAAAAAATTTTTAAGTCGTCGGCGTATGCTAATGCATTACAAGACAGACGCTGAAAGAGGTCATTTATGAAGACATTAAATAGTATGGGTCCCAAAGTAGATCCCTGCGGAACGCCAGAAGACACAGTGTACACATTCGGGGAGAACCCATTATACAATACATAGCAATTTCTTTTGTGTAAATAAGTAGGTATTAGATTAATTATATTTTGACACAATCTGAAGCTGGCCAACTCAGAAAATAAGAACGAGTGATTAATTGTATCAAAAGCCTTCACGAAATCAGTGTAAGCGACATCAACCTGTTGCCTGTTGTCCATTGATTCACTAATAAATTGCATTATTTTCAATAAGTTGGAGACAGTAGATCTGTCAGCAATAAAACCATGCTGTTGGAGAGAAATGAAGGGTTTCAAGTAGTTGTTAAGTTTACGATGAAGTATATAATCAAATATTTTAGCACGGTTGGAAAGAATACTAATTGGTCGATAGTTATGCACAGAACATCTATCACCTTTTTTAAAAACAGGAACGAGCCTAGTAATTTTCAAAAAATCGGGAAAAGTTAAGGCCTCCATGATCAAATTGAATGATAGCAACTGGCTGGCACAAAACTGAGGCACAAAATTTGGAAGTCCATCATGACCCGACGTCAAATCAGGCTTGAAATGGTTAATACTCTGACTAAGCTCACTTGATGTGTGTCAGGTACAGTATGTTAAAACACAAGTTATCGGATCTGGTGTTTGGGTGAGCAGTATCCGGTCGAAAAATACCAGAAAAGAATCCAGAGAAGGCAGATATACATAAATGGATCTGTTAATAATGTAAAACATATAAATATATGCTCTGTAGTATGCTTCGTACCGTAACTAGATTGCAAATCTGTTAGGTGAATAAATATTATTATTATTATTATTAATTCCCTTAATATTATCAATACACTATTTCGTATAGTATTTAGAACGTCCTTGGTAACTCTAAACTTCATTTTATTTTAAGAATACTTGGGTTTTAAAAATTCATGATATTAAATATTTACTTCTATATTTAATGATGAGTTTTACTTCGATACATTTCTATTGCAATCAAAATTACAAATACACACACACAAATATTTAGTTCATTTTCCAATGCTATTCAAATTGCACAGTTACAAGGGATCGGTATGCGCTTGTGTATTAAATAGGACAATCTATAGAGAGACTACAAAATTAAATATTTACTTTCTGCTACACTTTAACAATAATAAGCTACCTAGTTCATTATATTTTAGTATGTCACGATTATTGCGTTCTTTAAATTAATGAAGATGGTACGTTATTTATGATTTTTGTATTATATCTAAGGCATGTAAGTGCTAACTAAGAGTTCATTGTTCTTGGGAATGTCTTATAGCCAGAGAAGTTTTATTTGATTAAAATATGCAATGGTTCATATTTATATAATAAACATACGATATATACATTTCTGATCTAAACGGTGTTTCCTGATTTTCAATAATATTTGTTTATGTTCTAGGAATTACAACACATTAGAATGAGAACGACCTACAGGTAATTATACATTAACAGCAACAGATGATAATGAAGTACAAATATAAGCTCATTCAAGGGAGTTGGCAATATGAATATAAACTGTTCTTACACTTTCATATATACGTCCAAACACGAGCTCTTACACATACATATACACTTACGCAAGTACACAGACAGAACGCTATATACTTACATTCATCGATACACGCCATGATGATGAAAGTTGCTGTCTGTTAAAGAAATGTTAATGAAATCGTTGTAGAAAAAAAGTGTTTTCAATTTATTACAAGGATTGAGGTTCGGAATCAATTAATCTGGCTTATGTTTAACTTTGAATTGCTAGAACAACCGCATATCAACGACACAATGATAAGCTAGAATATAATTAATGTGTTGACATAGTATTGACTTGTAACCAGGTAATATTTTGCGATATATGTACTTACATGAACAAGTTCTTAAGTTTGTACAGCATAATGTACAAAGGATACATCATGTGAATTCTATCTATTATATTCGCGAACACTTTCGAACAAAGCAGCATACGTACTTACATATACATACATATGTATTACTGTGTTATTTTTATGTACTGGTGATTAAATTTTTGACCTGCAAGGTATTTTGTTAAACGTAGAAAAATGTGGTGAGGACGGTAACAAATCGAAGCCTAATTCGCTAATTCTTGTCATAGCAACAATATTTGTTTAGGGCAGTGTATTGTCTTGGTAAAAAATGATCTTTTTCTTGCCTAAACCACGACACCTTTCATTAATTTTTTGCTTTCATTTATTTAAAAGATAATTAACAAGAAGAAGCTTTTGCACACCAAGAGTTGGAAGCCATTACCTTTTCTGCATATCGAACAGCTATCGTCTTATTTAGGGAAGAAGAACCACTATGCCACGAATGTTTAGATAGTTGTTTTGCTCCGGGAATGTAACGATGAATCCAAGTCCCATCTGTGCTGATAAATTGGTGAATAAAACCTACCTTGTTTTTTTGAAACCGCTCAATTTTTGATCAACACTGAACAGTCGCTATACTCACGTCGCGGACACCTTCTTCACAGACAACTTCACACAACAACTTCTTTAGTGATGTCAAAAGACGATCTTTTGACATCGTAGCATGCAATTTCTTAAAGAAAGCAATTACCTAGCCTACTTGCGCTTTGGTTTGTTTATAAAGGTTTTGCTATATTCATACTTGGTTATGTTTTTCTAGTATGCTGAATCTTGCTACATTTCCGCCGAGCCAATTCCTTATAACATTTCCAGTATTAGCTTAGATTCAGCCTTAGAGCTTCTAATGCAACTTGGCTGTCGATGGAATAAGGATTCGCTTATGACAGTAAGCTCTCCTAATAACTTCTTCCTCACATTTTTGAAATGCATAAGCTTCTGCCTAAAATACCGACACATATTTCTCTAAAGGAAATTTTTATCATCACCGCGATGTCAAGACTAACAAGTATTTATGTCTTGCTTAACTTTCCCATAACAACGCATTGAAATATCTCTATCCGTCAAACCAGCGATGCATAAATAAAAGTTGGTTCTAGATAAGTTGTTGATTCTAGGTAAGTCTCTGTCAAAAGCTATTCCGAGTAATTTAATCCCTATAATTATCAACTCCGATTCTTGTAGTTTTAGAGACCTTCATTTCTTTAATTTACTTGTAACTCACTTACGTGTAATAGGAAATATGATCATTTTATGTGAGCTAATATTCAAGCCCTCATACCTCGTCTATGCGCCCGTCAAATTCAGGGCTTATCGCATTCTATTTCTGATTATACTGTTGAATTTCCCTGGGTCATAAAGACTACATACGCCATCTTCACATCCCAAGATAAAATACCCTTCACAGCTGAGGAGCACCAGTCAATTGTGATGAGATTCCACAATTGGAGTACAACGTTCCTTTGAGTTTGAGAATAGCTTCTCGCAACTCGCGCTGAAATTTCTTGCGAGCGATGTCTGTATTATTCGATTTTACAACATGGTATTGCAACACCTCTTTTAATTTAGATCAATATGGGACTTCAAAAGAAAGGAGTTCATTGAACTTGTTCCAGACAGAAAAATACCATGCTGTATATTTTTCCATCTGGAACAAGGTCATCGGACTCTTTTTTTGAAGTCCTATATTGATCTAAATTAAAAGAGGCATTGCGAAATGCAACCTCTATCTATAGCAAAGCTCAATCATCACTTCTTTCAATAACACCACATTCATTGTACGATCTGATGCAATCCCCTTTTTACTAATTTCCATGCCAACTAAAAATGCTGGCTGTAGTGAAAAAGTAGAAGTTCTAACGCACTACCCCTGATATATTTACCAAACAGTTTTTCCAGAGCCTTCACTATAAGAAAACATCTAGTTAATGGTTTTCAGATATTTTGCCGTATCTTGTCTAGATTTTCCAGGTTCTAATATAAAGACTACGTTATTTCCCAGGACTGGGAAAGGCAAGTAAAACGCATCTCTTCCTATTCCAGTTATATCTGTCAAATAACTTATTCGGAGGAACTATTATATCATTTTTTTATACAACGATTATAAAACCAGTTCCCCGACCCAAAGAAACGGTTTTTTGTTCTAGGGTGGACTGCTCTCCCACAAAGTTACCATTTTTTGAATTTTCGGGTTGACAATCTGCCTTTCTTAGTAGTTTCATTAAGTTATTAGTGTTCTAATTATTCTTATAGTACTCCATGAACGCTAACGTATGCATTTGTCGATTTAAAATTTAATAATACACTTATTAATATAATATTTATTATTATGGAAAATTTTATTAAAGTATTTCAAGATCACGTAGCGAAACAAGTCTAATTATGTTTAATTACGTTCATATGTTCTAGTGTTTGGAACTATCCTTGAATTCCAAAAACCACAATATAGTAGTAGTATGTTGTCTAGAAACGAACATAAAATTTCAAATATTTCTGCATAGAGAATAACTAAAAAGTATATGATGAAAGGTAATTCATGTGTAAGGAAATAACATCGGATAACTTTTATTGGTTAATATGTAATTTAATCTTAGTACTTAAACTTCAATAGTAATAAATGTACAATGTCATTGTTTTGTTTCAGAAATATTCCATTTCATTTACTAAAAAGGGGGAAAACCAACTTCTGGCTTTATTTTTACAATCCATTCCCTTTAAAAACCAGGATGGAAATGTAATTCAATTAAACTAGATAAAGTCAGAAATAATTTTTTTATACTATTAATATATTCAATTTGTAATAAATTTTAAATACTGGAGTAGAACGTCGGTCTCAACCAGTTTTAATTATATAAATATGCTCTGAATTATGATAATAAGAATGGCTGAAAGTTTTGTTTGTATAGTAAGATGCAGTTTGAAAAACAATAATCAACACTAACTTTTATTCTTTGTGAAGTAAAATGACAACTGTTACCTTAGGATAGAGAAGGAGAGAAAGATAGAAAAATTCGTCGATCCTTTAAATACTGAAAGATTAAATGTAAAACTTTCTTCCTTTTGAACTTGATGCACTCCTGTTAAACTCAAAGCATGAAACATAATTAAAACATTAATGAAATGTTTCATTCATTCAAAATTCTTTTCGATTTGCTTTTTATTTTAACTCTTATAATATCTACAATCTGCCCATCTGCAGTAAGCAAATTTAGTATATAATAAATTGAAGCATGAGGTTAACGACTCACATTAAAGCCTTAACCAAGTGATTGGCTTAATTTTTAAAAATAAACGTTTCAAGCCTATGCAAGTGCAGGACCAGCTACGCGCAATATCCTAGTAAAATGCTCATGCTCTGTAACATGAGTGCCGACAGATTGCTTTGTCTCGTCAATATATATATATATATAAAAAATTAGCTAAAAGTGTTTTGGTCTACCGTTATAAGACGAATTTCATTGATTTGAATTATATATATATATATATATATATATATATATATATATGTATATGTATATATATAGTATATACTCCTTTAAAATGGGCTTTAGAAAGCATGATGAAATATACTAGGTTCTAGATGGTAGAGGTCTAAAGTTAAGATGTCTGTCTTTAGTATAGTACATACTTTGTTCGATAAAATTATTTATTAGGGTGTTGGTGGTTGATGATATATTTATAATTTTCGGTGTACAAAACATTGATCAAATATGCTGAAAGCTCTTTATGCTAAGAAGTTGATGACGCCTTGTCTTTGAAATGATGATGAGAAAGAGAGTTTAGATGTCGACATATGGAAATATGGAAGATGATTCATCAAAACATCTAGGAAAGGAAAATGAGAAAAAAAGTCTATCGGCACTCGTCTATCCGCGTATGAACATTTTACTAGGCTAATGTGTGCAGCTGGCGCTGTACTTGCTGAGCATAGATTAGAAATCGAGCATCATATCCAAATTAATTATACTCAATCCTGTGCTGAACTAGTTATTATTGTGTGTGAAATATTCGACCATTGTAACAAATCCACAGACATTTCACAACATCCTAACCTTATACTCAGCATAGTTCATGCCGGTTTCGTAAAGCCTATTTACCTTATGTATAATAAGATTATTTTTAAAAACAACTTTAACTCCAAATCCTATTCAAAACTTTCAGATCTCTTTTCAATAGAAAACCATAACTCTTTAGAAGCATTCTGTTACACATAGAATCCTACTAAAGAATTATAGAAAATCCATGCTCATGCAGGAGCATATGTATTAGCAAAGCAAACTGATCTATCAGTAATTGGGGCTACTGCGCGTAGATAGTTCTGCATTTGCATGAGCTTGAAATCTGGAACCACATACAATTCAAGTTAGGCAATATTTTTTGCTATTGTTAATACAGAAACATTATATTGTCATCAGTTAAGGCATATGAATTGTGTGTGAAGTGTAGGTTGGGCAACATGGTATGAACCATCGATAAATTAACAGAAATACTGTGACAAAATACGAGTTGTAGTTAGGTCTAATTAAAATAATAATAATAATGATAACTAATGTAAATGCTGAAACTGGTAGCCGTTGGATTGAAGACAAAGCTACAGTCTTTGTGGAATTGAATTTAGGAAGCATTGCAACATATTGGCGGTAAATATTTGTATTGTAGCGTTAATTTTAATTATCACTTCCTGTTCATTGCCAGGAGACGATGCATAAACTTTTCCTATTTATTTTATTTTTTATTTGTCGAGTGCTATAAGTACGATTCTGATGAACAATAATCAAAGTTCCTTCTTCAAGTTGGACTCTACGGAGTCCTGGTCTACCCTTATCACGTTTACTGGGTATAAACGTGCCGGATCTAATCGTCGAAATGTATAGACAAATGTATGCTGTCGGTGTGGATACCATATTGCATATTCATCTTTTGCTAAGTGCCCATTTCCATTGCAAAATCCAGCGTATTCGTTAAAAGTGTATGTTACAAGTCACTTGGAATATCACAAAAGTGAGATAAGTAATGGATGCGGAAATAATAAACGGTAAACACAAAAGTCAAAATTCGATAAATAATTATTTTTAAATTACAGACGTTATTACTGGTCAAGGTTATTATTTGTATTTTAATGTAAAATAGCAGTTAAAGAAATGTTTAATAAGGCAGAAATATTGGCATAAAACGATTACATCAACGTGGTGTAACGTAATTTTATTCTTTCCGAAAAAAATTTTAAAAAATTCGAAATATTTTTTTGTCACACATTTTCAATATTGATGGTCTTGTATGCCTTAACGACTGACAATACAGCATTTCTGTATTAGGATTGTCTACTCGAAAGTAAGTAATCATGGAGTCGTCTTACTTGACGATTACCCGTAAGTCACTCGCAACAGACTTACACCAGTTTCAGAAGCAGCCATTCTAACCCGGAAACCTAGATATATGGATAACGAGTGGAAAATCTACAAGCCAGTTTTACAATTAAAATATTTTGATTCGTGTCTTAAATGTACTTTCAATCGAAACTGTATTATAACGTTCAAATAAATAACTGCAGTCGAAGAAATTCCTTAATCTTGGCTTACTTTATCTGCCCATTTTTTTTAACACATATACAACTGACTGTATACACATTCGAAATAAAACGTTCAAAGTAGACTACAATAACAAGAATATATTGTCCAATGTAGTCAATCAAAATCTTTTGTCTTTATTCTATTAGCCAACAAATGTATTTATTATTATTATTATTGTTTAATTTATAATAGCAGATATTGAAGTTTTCGATATTTGTTATATAATTTATATAATCAAAGTTTCTCAGAAATATGTAATAAGAATTTATTTGTTTATGCTTATGTACATAATTCGATACTTGATTGGAAGCAATAAAGTACGCTGTATACAAATAGTACTGTGCGGTTAAACGGCATATCTGACATTTCGAACAATCCATACAATAAATACCGGTTGCATCAACTCACACAATAACAGTCCTTAAATTAAAAGTCTTCGGGTTCAGTCCATAAACGTATTTGCATGCGCTAGACATTTACACGTACGCTCTCGAAATTAATTTCCGTTTCTTACAAACGAACCAGAATCTAATACGATCAAAATATGCAATTCTGCAATAGCGCTACTCCATGACGAGCTTGAGTAAGCAAGCAGAGCGTACAACAGTAGATATTCTAATGCGTGGGCACATACACATATAGCGGGCAGTCAGCTCTAGTTGATTCCGAGTTTGAAAGACCACGCCCGAATCGAACGACCTACTAACGTTGGGATTTTTATCGAACGTAAAGAGTGGAGTTAATATGACATACAGGATGTCGTATTGTTCGGGCGATACTGTCACTTTTAACGTTTTATCTCGCTCCAAGTCAATAAACGTATATAAAAAAAAGTAACAAATAAGCGACGTATATACCATCTCTAGAGGACTTATGTAGTAACCATGATACATATAATTATTATGCAAAAGATTCGTATCAGTACGGGACTCTCGTAACAGCAACAAATAAAAAAAGGTCAATAGGATATGAATATCTACATTAATCGATATGATTATTAAACTAATTGTATATCCTTTAAAATAATATGCATTAAATTATTTAATGCTAATATTTATAGAATATATTAGGTAATTATATTATACTCGGTGAAATATGGCAATTTATACAATATACAATCTCTTGTCTTATAATCTATATCATACTATGTGGCTTGTGCTTCTTCGGGTTAATTGTTCCCTCCTAAAACCTATAGAAAAAATATAAAAATGGAAAATATTTCCAAATTCAAATAAAAAGTATTGATTTAGCGAAACACATTTTGCTCGCAATAAATATTAGTTTATGTTCTTTAAATCTAAACATCTAAATTGAATAGTAATCCAATATATACATACAATAGGCAGTATATATACATATTCATACGTCGCTGTACTGTTATCAATAAATATTAACAAAAACTGACTCAGTAACTTGGGCATAAATTTAACAATTTGCCGTTGACCTGGTGAATATGGCGGATGTGGAAGCAATTCCCAGTGCAATTCGTTTAAAAATTTATTTGTTCTTCATTTGATATGAAATCTGCATTGTTTGTTTCTCGCAAAATGCGTACCGTAATGGGCAAGATCAAAGATGAGAATAATATTCTGCGTTAATTGCAGTATCTTTTGGTAGATAATCCATAAAAATGATCCCCTTGAATTCCCAGAATAACATAAGTTAATATTACTTTTGTCGCCAACAGAGCAGCACATGCTTTAAACGCCTTTCTTCGGGTTTGCGCCATTATTTGAATTGATTTTTGTTTTTATTTTTGTAAGAATTCAAGCAAAGTATCCATATTTCATCAGTAGTTATTATCCGTTGTCAATATTTGCTACCGTAATGGACTAAAAGCTACTGAAATTAGAATTTCATTAACTTTTTGTGTATACACATATATATATTAAGTTCAATGGCTTTCTTCTAATTATATTTGTATATTGTGTTGTTGTAATAAAATATTTTGGTCGATAGACTTTAGTTTTACGTGGCTTTGTTTTTAAATTTTTCATGTAAAACTAGAATAAAACAGCAGATAGCTGTTCATTATTCTTCGAAGTATTTCCACGAAGATTAATGCACTTTTGCATGCGCTCTAATCAACTCTGGAAGTAGTTTTCCAGTCGTTTGTTGTTACAGTCAAAATTGCGTTTTTGAAGTCATGGACTGCTCCTTCTGACGATTGGAACCTTTGACCTTTCTTGATTTTCGGGAAGGTAAAGAAATCGTTAGGACTTAGGTCCAGACTATACGGAGGATGGTTGCATTAACAATTCAAAAAATTCGTCATTCGGAGTTGGTTTTTCGAAGCTCAACGATGACTTGCGGTAAACGAATGGTAGTATACCAACCGACAGCAACAGTTCTTTGATCTTGTAGAGGAATTGTTGTTACTAGACCTGCTTTCGAGACAAATGTTGCGACAATCTTTCTGGAAACACTTCGAGAACAGATGACTTTTATCGGCTTTTCTTCGCCTTGGAACACCCTAACAGGCAACGCGTTTGTTTTCTGGCTTGTATGAGTAAGTCGAAGATTAATCACCACTGACAATGTTGTACACGTTTTTCTAGTTTCCGGCGTTGAAGCGATCTAGAAATTTTTGACACCAATTCACTCTAACTGCTTTCTGTTCCTCGGTCAACAGATGCGGTATCCAATGCGAAACTAATCTTTTTACACACAATTCTTTATGCAAAATTTTTTGAATTAAGGTCTTTGAAGTCCCCAATAATGCTTTAATCTCGCGATCTTCGTTAATGATCTTACGTATAGCATCGAAGTTTTTCTGAGCGATTGTCGTTTCTAGTGTACCTGCTTTCGAATCGTCACTCAGACTAATCCATCCACGTTTAAATATCAACGAAAAATTCATGACTGATGTGGTGCTTATTTACCGACAACAGAAATCATCCCGGTGAGGCATTCTTGTTGAGATAATTGCCTTCAAAAATTATAAAAAATGATACCACCAAAATGTTCTCGGTTTAGTTCCATTTTTCAACTAACTTGTCAATTTTGACAGTTCGTTGTAGCTACAACACTACACGTATCGCCCTGAAACATTGCATGTAGGTTAACTAAAGCTGGAGGTTAATTTTTAGTACTGAGATTTGATTAGTGACGCCTTTTATGTCCCACTATGGATAACTTAAAAGGCATTCCCATAGCGAGTTATTTTTCCAATAAAACCTTATTACTGTAAACTGTGTACCAGAACACCCAGGAAAAGAATAGTCAGAAAGAAATCAATATTCCCGAATAACCTGCATACCAAAATTCAGTTAGAATTTACTAGAGGACACTAGTACTATCATATAACTTATTCCTTCAAAAACCTTTGGCAAACAAATTAGTTGTGTACCATTCGGAATTGACTGTTCTACAACTCTTTAAAGGCACGGTTGCAATGTGACTGCTTTTTCCGAAAAAACAGGCGACCATTTACTTTTATGTGCTTCGAGCGCGAACAACTTTTGTTGGTTTTGGCTCACCTTGTGATATCCACACAGTTGACTGCTGTTTACTATCGGACTCATACGTATAGATCCAAGATTCATCACCTATAATGGCTCTATAAATATTCTTTGAAGCACCATCATTGTATTTTTTGCGCATGTCTTGGCACCAATCGACGCGAGTTCTTTTTTGAGCAGTTGTCAGATTATGTGGTACCCAACGCGAACAATATAATAAAACTGTCAAGGTGAATAAATTGTCAAAAATGACAAACTTCACGATGCAATCATCAGATCGGAGGCAACACTAACAGTGTTGCCAGTTCCCAAAATATAAACCATTGCCCTCGTATTAAAAGATAAAACTTATATAATTATTCTAGAAGCCTTCTATTTATTATTGAATTTAAGCATATCCTCGAGTATACTGCAATTTTATAAGAAGGAAAGAATAAGTAATACGGAATTTAAATTACTTCAGGTACAAATTAAATATATTATTATTATTATTATCGTTATGTAATATTATAAGTCAGGTAATTTTTACGCAAGTATGAGAGTGAAATATCGCACTTTTAAACATGATTAATGGATTCTTGTGCGCTCATTGTTATATAGAAAGTTTAATAACAGCCATTAGCATGAGGAATGCACATTATTTGTTTTCAAATTAGCTATGCAATTATTTTTTAACGCTGTAATACACAACAAATAAGTATATGACATTATATTAGTTACACCAGATCGCAGTATCATTCTACACCTGATTTATTAGGTCAATAATTTATTGTTATATTGCCGTTACTATTAGGTAACAGCATTCCATAAAATGATCATAAATTTGATCCTGACGGATATACATATATATATATATATATATATATATATATATATCATACATACATACATACATACATATATATATATATATATATATATATATATGATATCGTAAAATCGAAGGTTTTCAAGGATGTGATGTGAAGTCAGCTCGTTTCGGATTTATACTTATGTAGATATTTTTCTGTTCTGAAAAAAATATGGGTACAGCGTTTCAGTAAATTCAATAACAACAAATTAAAAATCCAAAAATGCTCTACAATTGAATTTCAATGCACTACAATGTTTCGAAGAACAACTGCATCTTAGATACAATTCAATCGAAGCTTGAAAACTGAAATTACACTTTCCTACTTAAATTACGTCAACATGGATCATAAACATGTCCAAATACACAATATCGAACGAGCCTATTTTCTTGAATGATCCAATGGCCCATACATACACATACACGCAGTTGCCATATATGGCATTCCTTTAAAATTGTGAGATATTCAAACATCAGTTTCGACAGTTCCTAAAGGACTCCTTTCACTCATCTCCTTGGGCTTGAATCAGGCGAATGACATCGATCGCTCCCGTTTCTGCTTAATTCCTGCTAATTGGTACAAGTCTATTATATTTGAAACAGAATTTTTTTAACGATTTCTCGTCGCGTCTTTTACTACAGCTTTGATTTTATTTTCGATTTCTTCGCTTAGAGATGATAAATAAATATACATGGATGGTAGCTTCCAGTTGGAATTGTTTTTATTCAGTTTTTTTCAGTTTAGCGGTAAACCGTATGTTGTAATTATTAAATTTAGCATGAATTCAGTCGTTGGTGGCATGCCATTTCCTTATTCCTGTACTTTTAATTACTTACATGTTCTCCACTGTTCGTGTTTGTCCCAAAACATCAGCGATTTATGGCAAACTTTAAACATTTTGTAAAATAAATCAGGAAATGCACCGATATATTTCTTGACTCTGTCGACTAATGGTAGCTTTTTTCTATCCACACGTTCGATATACTATTTATATGAAACGTAAAACAATAAACATAGCCAAGTCAAGTACCGATGCTAACAAATAACACAATTATATGCATACGCATTGCTCAGGACGTTTGATAATTGACGGAAATATTCGCTTCACTGGTCTATGTATACAGGCACATGGGCACATACGTATTTCATACAGTGGATTCTGACCTGTCACACCGGGACAAACGACAAGCTAATTATAAATGAAAATTGTAGTATATTCTACATATTGAGCGAAAAGTACAGTAATGTGTGTATGTATAAACTGTTGAAAAGTGTTATCTACTATCAGTAATGGCATAGAAATATGGAGTAAGCGTGAAATCACGAAACATATATTCGTTTGTTTATTTGAAAGTCACCAACAATATAACAAATTATGTACATTAAAACGAATACAGCTTTGAGAAAATGAGCAAATCGATAGGAATCAGAAAATTACGATAATTATTACAATTAATTCAGTATTATAAATATTTATAGGCCTCGGTTTATAGGTTTACTGGCTAGCAATGGAATAGAAAACAGGAGATAGCATCGACAGAATAATATCGGTATTTGATCGCTCGTTTATTACAATAGTTACAAGTGCTTTTCAACACTGTTTTGTTTAAGATTATTTTTAATCAATTCTCTATATTAAATCCAATCTCAGTTAACTGGTCATAGTATACTTATAGTGCAATTAGAAATTGTAATCTACAGAAACGATTAAATACATATGTATTTGCTACTATTATGCAATTGGTAATAATAATTTTGTCTTATTTTAGAAATTCTTGCTGATCAATTTACGTAAATCTCGATAACTTAATACGAACCATGGACGTATCTTTCAATCCAGTTTAATTAACACAGAAATACACGGTTTACCATTTTCTACAAGTACATTGCTACCCAAAAGTACTATATGGGCACTATAATGTAAATTTTTCATGAGATTTGAATAATTATACCAGAAATTATTTTTCGTGCGTCAGTTGAACAAAGGAACCTTTAATTCGGAACCCCTACACAGCAAACATCAACATAGCATTTTCATGAACAGTGATATGTATAATATACAGTACAATGTCCGAAAACGCGCAGCATAATGCCAAGGAAGTGTATATACTACTGTGGGCAAAAAATAGTAAGACTTTTTAATTTAAATTTCGCGCGAAAACCTATTCGTCGAAATTTTTTTTTTCTAGGTTGGTATGACTGTCAGTGACATCTGTGCCAAATGTCACAACAAAATAATCATTAGTGTTTAGTATACGCTTGTCTTTCTGAAGTACAAAAAGTGTATTCGGCGATTTTTACAATGAGTGAAATTATTCAACAAAGAAGTTCCATTAAATTTTGTGTACGGAATCAAATTTCTGGTGCCGAAACGTTCAGAATGTTGTTGTCGCGAGCAAGTATTTTCTGTTAGATGTGCCATGAGCTACCTTTAAATATTAGGAATAAAACTCCACTTCTCTTAACATTAAACATAACGGAGGTTGTATCTAAATCAAAATGCTCAGTAAAATACTCGAACTTGCCTTCTGCAATAAGATCTATTCTTCAGTGTGAGGATTTATGTATACTACAAACTCCAGAAAATGCAAAATATAGCGACAGTGATTTACGTATTGAGGAAAAACAAAACTATTACAATGAAGTGGACTTCGAAGGCAGTACTTTATTATAAAGACCCATATAGAGTGACCCCAAAGAAAATAGTCTAACGGTATCAAATCACATGATCTTGGTGGTCAACTAACATCACCGTTTCTTGAGATTACACGTCCAGGAAATTTTTCTCTCAATAAACCAATTGGTTCGTGTGCAAAGTGAAGTGTAACGCCATCCTGTTGAAACCACATATGTTCTAGATCAATATTCATTAATTCAGGTCACAAAAATTTGGTTATCATCCGACGATATCGATCACCATTGACAGTTACAGCTTCACTAGCAGCATTTCAAAGAAGTGAGGTCCAATTAAGCCACCTGATCATAATGCAAACCAAACAGTAACTCGTTTAGGATACATAGGTTTCTCATGAATAATTTATGGATTTTCGTCAGCCCAGATACGACAATTTTGTTTATTAACATAGCCACCAAGTTCGAAATGTGCCTCATCGGAAAACATAATTTTTTGATAAAAATTAGCTGTTTGTGCATTGATGAAATTGACAAATGAACGACGTTTTAAATGATCTATTGATTTCAGTTCCTGTGTTATTTGAACCTTATATGCCTTCAGAGCTAAATCCTTGTGCAAAATACGCCATGTTGTTGATGCACTAAGTCCAAGTTGTTGTGAACGTCGTCTAATGGACATTTCAGGATCTTCAGCAACACTTTCATGAACCGAACCAACATTTTCTTTTGAACGATCACTAAAACTATATTTTTCACTTTTTTGATCTTCCACGTAACCGATTTCTTGAAATATTTTAATAATTCGATCAATAGTGCTTTCACATGGAAGATTATGTAAACCATAAAATTCACGTAATTTTCTAAAAACTCATTTCACAGAACGCTGATTTTCATAAAATAATTCAACAATTTGAACGCATTGTTTTACCGTGTACGAATCCATTTTTATAAATGTACATCACACTTTTTAAATGCCCACATACCCAGACAAATTTAGTACGCCATCTATATTGTATTTATTCTTGAAGAAAATCGCGCAATTTCAAACACCCTTTACTTATTAACTCAAGGGAGTCGTGGTGATCTAGTACGTGATTTTAGTTTTTACAAAAAATAACTCTGAACTTTTATGATTTAGACTAAAACAATTGAATCTTCGTGATAGAAGTACTAAGATATGTCAGTTTTGTAACCGCCATGATGAATTAAAGAATATGCTTTTTCAAGAAAATTAATTAATGTATTTTAATAATGTTTGCTCATTATTAAAGACTGGTGAAACATCAGAATAATGCTTGTTTATCGATTATCTTAAAGTTAACTTAAAATCTGTACTTCTTGATAATTTACGTCGAACCATCAACCCATGCTACTGAAATGAAGCAACAATATGACAACATAAAACTAAAACTATATCTCGAAATAATTCAGTGTAACAAATATGTGGTTATCTAAAAGCCATACAATTTTACTTGGTTTACAGCTTGGTTACATCAAATTTTCTTGTTTCCTTTGTTATTGAAATACCAGTGACTGATACAAAAATGTTAAAACAAAAATTTACCATGTACCAACCCTGAAAACGTCTACCTACGTTCATTATACGTTGAAGAAGGATAATAAAATATTGCCTAATAGCAATGGATCAAAATAGGGTCGTTTTTAAGTATTTTAAGGAAAAATTTTCTAGAATAAGTGATAAAAATAAAAGAATATATTTTTATAAGCCCACGAATAAGAGAATTAATGCTGGACCATAAGTTTGAGAAGAGATTAAATGACAGAAGAAGTCTGGTATTCTTTTCTAAAAGTCATTATGAACATTCTAGGTAATCATAAAGCAAAAATTTTGAGACATAATAAAGAACCTGTTTGATTCAAACAAAGCCATGGAGTGCAGTATGTTTCTTATGATACATATCTTGGATTCTCACTTAGATTTTTCCCTGAAAAGCTATCAACGACGTGTACAGTGAGTAATTTATTTAAGATATTTCAATTATGGAAAAGCGTAATAGACAGAGTCATAATATGCTCGCCTATTACTCTTGTACACTCAAAAGAGGCACTTCAGAAGCAAAATATACATACGAGAAAGTCATCAATTCTCGTTTTAGGTACTAATGTTATAATAATGCATGAAAGTGTATCTATCCTAAAATTTAAATGATCTGTCACTAGTAAACCTTGTATGTTAGAAAAGAAAACAGACGGCATATTGGAAGTCAGCGCAGAAAATAATTTTACATCCACATATTTTACCTTATATGAAAAATAATATTTTTTTGTAAATTATGTTATGAAACTTTTGTAAAGAAAAATATTGAAAATAAGAACTAATACAAGTTTTAGAAATGCATATATATTTCAAACAGCGTAACAGAAAAGACACTATTACTACTGTAATTCAAAACAATCAATCTCTCCCTTCTTTTTCTTCTTTAATTGGTTCAAAAATGTTACCTTCATCGCTCGAAATATTTGGATGTTCGATATCGTTTTCATTATTATTGTTCATTTTTTCGGATGACTTGTTCTCAATCTTTTCTTTACCATATAAGTTTTCATAAATGTGCTGACATTCGATAAAATCAAGAGCTTTACAAAGATATTTTGCAATGACTGTATCTGCTCCTTTGTAGTTACCGTGACATTCATCATTAAGTTTGCTTTTTAGATATGATATGAATTAAGTCAATATCGATTAATTCACGGTCCAATCATAAATCATTAACGTCACATTTATTTAAAGTGCTTTTCCTTTTTCAATCTTTTGTGATAAAGCAATTGTACTGGATGTTCCTTCTTCAGTTGTTAGTTATTGCGTAGTTTAACTACTTGTGATCATATTTCTTTACAGTAAACATTTAAAATTGAATGCTTTGCAAATCATAAAGCAATAGGAAGGGAGAAGAAATGCTCGCAATAATTTCTGGAGTATATTGCTCAGCTATCGTTGCTGGCATTTGTCCTTCAAATCGATTCAAAATTTTCATTTTCATGTCCAAAGACGGAGAATTTCTCTTCCTTCGTATTATTGAAGATTCGTAAAATATTTCTGGATTGAAAGTACAATATAAATTGTAAACCTGTATGTGGGTTTGGTAAATACGTTGTTTCCTTAGTGTGCATTGTTAAAATATATTAATTCTAATATCTGGATGTTTAATGTCGGGATGTTTAATGTCTGGATGTTTAAATGCAATACTTCCATATCCATGTTTTTTATGAAAGATACATATTTTGGCCACGTAAATTAAGTTCGCGCATGAAAACAACTGCGTAAATTGCGTCATAATATACTCAAAAAGACATTCGCGTAAAAAAAGGGCTCGTAAATTGAGCGACGAGCATATATGGATTTATAGAAGACTATCTGAATGTTGTTTACAATATCGGAAGTAGGAAAGAATAAATGAGAATGAAGACGATACTGACGTTTTGGTGGTTCAAAAAGAATTACTTACAAATAATTCTTTCCAAATATTCTAAAAACTACACGTAAATATTGTACTATGTGAAAGTTACGAAACGTGAAACTTGAATATTACAAAAATAATTTATATCCCTTATCCGACAATGTATCAGCTCATCGTCCATTGTCTATAACCGATATGTCTTATTAAAAATATTTTTTTTATTAAATTGTTCACTAGATTCGTGCAATTTGGTTGAATGTAATTATTTCCTCTCATAAGTGGTAAAAGCAGGCGGTAATTAATCTTATACACAACATATCAAAAGATATAAGTTTACATTCTAGAGTTAATTTAAGGAATTTGTTATGTACTTACCTTGAACTTTATTTAGTAAAATATGTAGTACTATTTACTTCAATATTCAATTTCAGATTGTGGAGAAAATTTTATGATAATTTTTTAGTAAAGAATCAATTACTTATACTTAGGTCAGTAGATATTCTATTTATATATATACATATATATATATATATATATATATATATATATATATGTGTGTGTGTGTGTGTGTGTAGATATACATTTAGTTGTTTTAAATAATTAATAGTGTAGTGACTAGCGCGCTTGAATTGTAAGTTTGAACTATTTTAAACACTTGATAGTACTTGTAAACTTTCTACTAAAACAAAAAAATCACGAATTTTCAAATACATATTTGTTTTAAGATAATTGTTGATTAATAGATCCAATGAATAATAATATTCGTAAAACACAAACTATATTGAAAAGTATTGAAATCAATTATCAACAAATATAGTAAATTGGCTTGTTTTCTAAATAAGAGCAACTAGAATGGTATAAATATCACAGTAAATGAAACTGAATGTGAAAGCAAATTAAATTAAATTAAATTAAAACAATTTTATGAATTAACAAATGAAATAAACCGAGCGTTATTATGAAAATGATTGTAATAATAAAGTTTTTTTCTGGTTATTTTTCAAGTAAATATATAAAATAGATATATAAATTTTTAATTAACAAATGAATTTTAAATAATATCTAGCAAAATTGTTATATATTGTTATGATATAAATGTATGAGAAGAATTAATTACCTTGTTCATTTATCAAGCATATTAAATAATAAATAAATAATAAACCTCGTATAATTTTTGTGCATATCGTGTTGAACGTTTCTTGATAATGTTTTATTATACATACATACATTGCACTAAACTTAATTTATTACTAGATACTTACTTAAAAACCCTATTATAATCTTAAATGACGATGTATATATATATATATATATATATATATATATATATATTGTATATACATTGAAACTCGCTTATTGGAATACTCATATTGTCCGCTAAAATTATTCCTATGTGCGGGTTATTCCATTATCCGTTTTTAACTTATTTTTTCTTATTACTAGTAAGTTAAGTATGTATAAACATACATACTTCGTATTCTTTATATCTGCGATTTTACAACTATAAAATTGACTTCAGTATGATACTGTAAATTTATGTGGCGATTTTCATAAGATGTATTTAAGAATACATACAAAAGAAATAAAACACATTTCAGCGTAATACATATTTTTAATTGATACTATTTTTTTATTTCAAACTCTACACATCCTTAACAAAATAATCTGTAATTATATTTTGTTTTCTTTCTTTACACAAAATATAAGTGATTTGGTTATCTAATTCATAGAAATGTGCAAAATTACAATCAGTTTTTGATTCTAAAGAACGACGTATAGTGTCACATACTAATTTCGCTTCTTGGGATGATGGCGCGGTTGATGGAGTACCCTTTGAATATGTATTTTCAATTTTTTTGAAAGAAATTTTGGAACGACTTTTCCATCTGGTAAACCACCCATTTGTTGCTTGAAAATTTACACTACCCAGATTTTGTGCAATCTGCTCGGCTTTTTCCTTCAAAATGGGTCCGCTGAGTGGAACTTTACGCGCTCTTTTTTCCATAAACCAATGATTTAAAGCATTTTCTACGTCAGCATTCTTCCCGTTGCGTCTTCGTTTTTTTGAGTAGATTTAAAATTATCACGCCAATCACTTAAAATACTGTCTTTTCTTTTTAACAATTTACTCACTTGTGCTTGTGACACCAAATTTTTTGGCAACATCCGACTGACTGCAAGTTATTTCTTCTAAAAACTCAAGCAATTTTACTTTTCCTTTAGAGCAAGGTCTTTTCTTTTCAAGTTTGTCGAAGAAGCCATTTTTCACTCACTTTCGACTGCAATATCAAATAACAAACTGACCGGAAATATAGAAACTTCCTGCTTTTAAAACCTCCGAAAAAATTTTTATTGTATGTATGTAATTCGCACAGGATTAGCCATTATCTAAATACTGTTTATGATTTTATTGCAATACGTAATTATCCGAAGATTATCTGTAATTATATACATAATAGCTTTCTAAAAGTAAAATAAACATTCGCAGTAACTTATGGTTTACTTCCACCTTTAGTTAAGCAGGTAGTGAAATTTATTCTTCTATGAAGACAAAATCGTATTAATATTCTTAGAAAAGGCATTCCTTTACCCAATATATTCTATTGAGAGGGTTTCCAATAAACGGTTTTACTGTGTATATATATATATATATATATATATATATATATATATATATGTATATATGTATACTTATATATATATATATATATATATATATATATTATATATATATATATATATATATATATATATAAGCAATAAATAAATTGCCATCACTATTATTATTATTTAATTGAGTATTTTCAACAAGGTTTAACTTTCTTTCAAAATATCACGATAATATAATATTTAACTATATTCACATAGACGCTTAACAAAAACAAGAGAAGTTGTTAATTTTGGTGATAGACAAAAACTTCGTTCTTTTATATTATTAGGATTATTATATATATATAGTTAAATATTATGTTAACGTGAAATTTTGAAAGAAAGTTAAACCTTGTTGAAAATACTCAATTAAATAATAATAATAATGATGGCAATTTATTGCCCATAGAAACGTGCATTCCAATAACAGTACAAAATAAAATAAATTCATACAACATTGAACGATAGAACAAGAACGCGCCGAATATCGGTAACAAAGTTGCCAGAGCATGTGTAGATAGACACTTGCTATCTTGGCGATTTGCCAAATATGTGTATGATAAAGGGAATTATTCAAATATTAATAATACCCTGTTTACTTTACTACAAACATGTTTCAGAGATTCACTCATCATCAGGTAAACTTGTGTTATTAACGAAATATTCCTTTATAGGGTTTATTGTATCTTTTCGATACAGAAAACAGATGAAAAAACATTGCCTTCCTCTCTCGTACAACACACATATTTGAACGACAGAACGAGAACTTATTCACCTCACAAGTCGGTAACAAATCGCCGAGATAAGCAAGCGTCCGTCTACATACGCTCTGGAAACTTTGTTGCAATTATGCAACTTATTTTAAAAATCATAGTAACTTTTAATTTGAAAATAATGTTTCTGAAGTAGTCATTACTATTTTGTTTTCACAAAAATTCTTTACGTAAAACAAATATTAATTACATTAAAAAATATTTAGTTATAGATAAATAAAACATAATAAGTTGTAGAAAGAAAGCAAAACCATATGTAGTTTTATTATTAAAAAAAAAAATTTAGACAATAGTTTAAAAAAAACTGAAAACCACGGTCAATGTTATTATTGGTAAATGTATTTTCTAAACAAATTTTATTTTGTATTTAGCTCGAGTTGGCTGCACTTAATAAATTATTTTTAAACTGCGTTCTGATTTCATACCAAATTAGTTGTGCTGGCTAATCCAAAACTTTTTTTGATAATAACTTATTATTCAGTGCGTTTATTGGGTTGGCAACTAAGTACTTTCGGTTTTTATTGATAGAGAGCGTTGCTTTATTTTTTGTATAACGTATGTTAGTACTGTATTTTACCGTTTGTCGCGTGATACTAGTCACATTGACGTAACTTCATAAGCAAATAGTGCGTGATTTTTATTAAAGCTATTAGTTGTGGGTTAATTTTAAATGGAGTGGAGAAACGAACATTTTCGACATATTTTACTATTTTATTTCCGTAAAGGAAAGAAAGCTGCTGCGGCTCACAAAAAGATATGTGGAGTTTACGGTGCTAATTGCTTAACAGAGCGCACGTGTCAGAATTGATATAAAAAATTCCGTTCTGGAAATTTTTCCCTCAAAGATGAGCAACGTTCTGGTCGGCCTTCTGAAGTTGATGATGACCAAATCTCAAAGTCATAATTGAAGAGGATCGTCATATAACTGTTCGAGAGGTTGCGGAGAGGCTACATGTATCGCACACAACAATTGAAAAACATTTAAAATGTCTTGGGCTAGTTAAGAAGCTTGATATTGGGTACCTCACGAATTGAAAGAAATTCATTTAACACAAAGAATTAACTTTTGCGATATGCAATTTAGACGAAACGAAACCGACCCTTTCGTAAAAAGAATCATCACTGGTGATGAAAAATGGGTCCTGTACAGTAACATAGTTCGAAAACGATCATGGAGCAAACACGATAAACCAGCTCAAACCACATCGATAGCTGAATTGCATCCAAAAAAGATCATGCTGTCAGTTTGGTGTGATTACAAAGGTGTTGTGTTTTTTGATCTGCTTCCAAGGAACCAAACGATCAATTCTGATGTTTACTGTCAACAGTTAATAAAACTGGATGAAGCAATCAAAGACAAACGGCCAGAATTGTCAAATCGGAAAGGTGTAGTTTTCCACCAAGATAATGTAGGGCCTCACACATCTTTAGTAACTCGTGGGAAACTATTGGAGCTTGGCTGGGAAGTGATGCCACATCCCCCATACAGCCCTGATCTAGCACCATCTGATTACCATTTATTTCGAAGTTTGCAGAATTCTTTGAATGGTAAAACTTTCACAAACGACGATGACCTTCACTCGCACCTGGTTCAGTTTTTTGCTGATAAGGACCAGAAATTTTATGAGCGCGGAATCATGCAGCTGAAAGAAAGATGGCAAAGGGTCATTGAGCAAAATGGAAAGTATATAATCGAATAAAAACTATTCTTTGTTTAAAAAAAAAGTGTTTTATTTTATACTACAAAACCGAAAGTACTTAGTTGCCAACCCAATATATTCACCAACACAGTTCGAAAAAAGTATGGCGTAAATAGTTTAGTCATTTTTTGACGATTATAGACGTACCTATGCTTTACTCCAAAGAACCTTTAAGCTTATTTACTAATATAAGCATATACAATTTAACTAGGGAAAATATACAATCGAAATTATTGACCACGTAAATAAAAAATAAAAAATCTGTGGCTTAGCTTTGTTATTCCATGAAAACCACGCAATTAATCTCAATTCTAAAGAAATGATTTCGTAATTTCGATTTATCATTATCGATTTGTTAAGCTAATTTACGCCTTTGATTTTTATTCGTACTGTTTTACACTTCACCACGATTTCCACGTGCCTTCCGATGTTCTTCCGCAAAGGAGACTGTGCCACCGCAAATTAGCGACCAGAAAAGAACAAGACCGTAATTGAGGAAAGGAAGCACGTAACAGGGTAACGAAAGATGAAGCAGAAAGAATTGCTTCTTAATACATTGAGGTTGATAATTCAACGTGATTGTGCAACGGGCGGATGTACCGGTCACACAATTAGACTGTACTTCAGTTTATGCAATATTACTTTACCATATCGACGGTAAGATATGAAATCGTTATGATTAATATTTGCGAAAGGATTTGCAGTCAGGAATATTAGTCATATTTAGTTTAACTACTGTAAAACTTAAAAGAACGTTAATGTATTAACAACTACCTTCATTAGGTGGCACAAAATAAAGGTTTAATAAGAGGAAAATCCTGTATTTATTGCAATTTTATATTCTTTAAATGATAACTGAACGATATGAAACAAGTGATAGTAAATATTGGTACGTTATATGTATTACTTAAAATTTCCTAACAGAAAATGCGGGCACCGTAAATGTTACGTAATTTCGTTTATATGTTAAATACTTTTTGAGAGAAGAAAGTGTAATTAAATACTTTATGTAAAAACAGGAAATTATATTGTTAAACACTTAACCGTATTAAAATATACATGTTTAATTTTTTATTTGGAATGTATGTTATATATATTTTGCGTTTTATGTTTATTATTATTTTATGTTATGAATATTATTGTTTTATGTATATTTTAATGTATTTTATATATTAATTATATTTGTTTTCTTATTATACGTAAATTAACGCACACATACTGGTTGACAGCAATTTTTGTTGTTGTATACACATTGTATGGCTGAGGACTGGTCGGCGACCTCACTGTTGCTGCCGGGTAGTTACATAACGCTTCCCCAATAGGTGCAAGGATGACAGTGTCAAAGATTTCCACTCTATTAGGGATGCATGCGTACCTATGTAGATGCGTTAACCGCGAAGAGAGGTATTTTGAACTGTTTCGTTGCGTACGTATTTGAACGGATATTTATACGTATAGAACAACTCGAACTGCTTCTTTTCTATTTAGTGTTTGAACTGCTATATCTATACTTGCAGAGTTATATACACATGTATCTCCACATACCGGACAGTTGTACAAAATAAAATTGTTTAAAACATTTGTGTATTTGATTTCAATTACATAGGGCTTTCAAAACAGAGAGTTACCTCAACAAATGTGTAAGAGTGTTACGTTGAAAAAAGAGGATCCGACGTCATTCTAAAAAATAATTTATTATTTTAATTCTTTGGCAAAGACGTATGTGTACTCCTTAATTCAAGAAGACACAATATGCAAAAGTACATAATGTATGAACTTTGGACTAACATAGCTGGTGAAATCAGTTTACTGAAACAATTGTATGGTGTTACAATAAAAATTATTTGAAATTTGTAACTAGTTATTTAATCTACAACTAGTTCTGTAAAATTAAATTTCGTTTTTGTGGTTTGTGTCCAATTATGTCATAAGCCTTTTCACCTAATCACGACCATGCAATTGAGAATATGTATTTAGAGTGCGTAGTATTCCGTGACTTTGTTACAAACCCCCACTCGCAGTAAAACTAATCGCTGATGATTGATTTTTCAATGCAAGTTTCGCCGGCGAACGATTATGCATACTACTAATACATGCATATATGATAACTATGTAATTGTATCCATCTTCGATGTAATTTTGAGTACTTCTTCTCCTGTTGCAGTAGTTGTAGTGGAGCTGAACCTGGTTCTTAACTCCATCGTCTTCATGGGTATTTGAACCTGTGGACATAATTAAAATAAAAATTAGCAGGACTTGCTAATACAAGTCTTGTAAGTCTTCAACGAAGTATTACGGAGAAATTTTCCGTCAGTTACCGAAGTAACACTGACTGGGGCCGTTTGTGAAAACCTGTGTGTCGGTTTATATCGATGACTGCAATTAGCGGGTTTTCGTGACTGGAGATTTGAATAATAATTCGCTGATAATTTTTGAACATATTGGAGAATAGTGGGCTGCCACTATTCTATACAGAATTATCCTGAAAATGAATACAATTTCAACTAGCTATATTTCCCAAACTACACACTTTATTTGAATTATGTCAATTGCATTTGAATAAGAATACTCTAAAGATTAGAATTCTATCACAAGAGCAAATAAACTTATTACAAAAATAAATAAATATAAAATAATATGTACAAAAAATTAAAGCATAATCAAAAACACCTCAAAATAAATATAGAGATCCATAATAACGATAATAAACGATATATTTTATTTATTCTTAAAAAAAACCACGCAATTTGAAACACCTTTAGATATTTTTATAAATTGCTTTTTGTAGGTTATCTGAGGCTGCTCAGACAATCTACGATACCTAAATTTGACTTACGTATATTTTATTTTACAACTGTGCATAGCATATAGCAAAGCACTTGTTTTTAATTATAAATGGTGACAATTTATTACATATTACACTCACAGTTTTTTATAAAAAACCTTAAACTAAACAATTTAAAAAATTGTAATGCCACATGTCTCCACTAAATTGGCAGTCAATTTATCTTGGGAAAAACTGGTTCCCTTTTTCGTTTTTAATTTATTTTCATTATGAATATATGTATGTTTGCATTCTTTAGATATATGTACATGTATGTACACATATAATGATTATAAGGTGAATATTATCTTATTAAGTTCTGTAAGTCGAACTTTGCTATTTGGTTATAATAAGTAATTATATTCAATTAATTTTTGCATAAAAAATTAATCTTTTCGGTGTTACAACAAAGTGCATGATATATGTCAGACGTTCTGTATATAAATGCGTTAAATTATGATTGTTGTTAAATATTATTTATACATAATTTGACATTACAGTGACATAACAAAAAAATACACACGAAGGTTATCTCTACATGCTTTTTTTGTAAGATTTGTAAATTAACACCTGTTTTTTTATATAAAATATTTGCACAGCACATATTTGGTGTAGAAATTGTAGCATTAAACCGAATAAAAAAAATTAATTCGTGATCTTATTTGGTACAACGCACCATAATCATAATTACATTAATCAATTCTATAGACACAAATTAGTGAAGTATTATGTATCATAAATAGATTTATTTATCCTAGAGACACAAATGATGAAACAGATTATCATAAAAAACGAAATTGTCGCACAACATGAAATGTAATAAATTTTTTTAAAAATTATTTTAAAAGAATGCTTTAAAAAATTTGTTGCAAATTATAACATTTCTGTGGTAATAAGTAATATTATGCCGTAAATTTTTTCACACCAACTCAGTTAAGGCCGGCAAACTCTTCACTTAAGCCATATACATGTTTATGGATTTGAGTTCGGACTGTACACGGCTGATATTGTATGATTTTATTGTCTATCACAAAACGGTATTTACTACAAGTTTTATGATGTTTTCTACACCATTCAAACCATATGTGGGAACCACCGGCCCGCGAGGCATTGTCGTATTATTTCATGTCTGATATCTACGCTAAAAATTATGATCACTACTTTAAAACACAACTTTAAAATGCACTACTTTTAAACGCGGCCCGCAAACGTATTTGCACATTAAAGTTTGGCCCACAACATGTCAAACGTTGCCCATACCTGATTTAAAGATTGTTTATCACAACTGTTATTGTGTTGACCAAATGATAAATATCATGTTATGATATCAATCGTAGGTTGAGAAGCTGCTATTGTTGTTTTTATAATGATTGCTTTTTGTATGTTCGTGTGTGCATGTAGATTAATTCCTACTTTCTATGCGATGGAGAAATTGCTTTGTTATATCTAATTATTATTATTATTATTATTATTATTGATCTTAGCTGTAAGCCATTAGTTGTATACTAATTTTATAACATAGCTCGAAAGGACATTAGAACAAACAAAAGTCTTACTTCGCAGCTTAAACCAATCGGATGAGTGCAAAACAACAGAGGTAGGCTACCAAAAAAAAAGGATTATCCACATAAAGTTAAAAAGAAAGGTGGACGACTACATTCGAAGAAATATATCGCACATTTGTTTACATATCAAGTAGTTTCTGTTTGAATGAACGTATGGCTGTAAATTACTAACAATACCATTAGAAGCTGTTGAAAGTTTTAACGGCGTCGCTAGTTTCTTCATTTCTCATAATTAAAAGGAACGAAAAACAAGATTTCCAAACTTTGTTCATAGCTAACAACACTTGCTTAATTACATTTTAGCACCATACGATTCAAAAATCTGTTACAGTAGTTTTAAATCTGATGATGCAACAATGTAGTCAAATAATTCAAAACTCTGAAACGATTGCTATTCGTTGTGAGGAAAACTGTTTTAGAATCGTTTTCCTCGACTATTCATTATGGTTAAATTAAATTTTGAAATAGTAAATGCCGATTTTTATCCTAAAGAAGTTTTCTAGGCAATTAAACTACCGAGAGTGGAATGGAGATACATTTGATCACTATGATGAATGGTATAGAATTTCGTAATTAAAATTTGTAATTTTATTGCTCCTTTGTATATACATACATCATCTTATATTATTTTGTAATACAATAGGTCTCTGTGTATTTATATGTAGGTTTGGAGATGCACTTTCAATTTAGAAGGTATTTATTAAATATTTTATATTAACAATACCTATTCAGTGTAACTATTCACTATTCCCTCTCACGGAATGAAATGTAATAAAATAAAAATAGTGGAACCATGTTTTGGAGCTTCACATATATCTAATTTAGATATTCTGTTATTATCATATAGCAGACATTTTTCATCACATGCTATTAATCGGTCTACAAAAACTTTACGATTGCGTCTTATAGAAAGCGAAGAATATGCTTCTAATTGGTCCAAACTCATTTATGCAACTTTTTAGCTTTATTTAAGCATGAAGATACCATAGTATGTACAGTAGTTTCTCTACTAGTTCTTTCGATGTTTATTTTAGATCTTTGGAAGCCTATCCAAGTCTAGATAGTTTTCGTATCAATGTTGTACAGAACGTTTGTACATATGTGGTAGTATAACCATACACTCGTACCACATAAAGTTTAACTTCATTTGTTTCAGCCTCAGACTACTGCTAACTCTATTTTACTTATATAAATGGCGTAACTTATACAAATGCTTGATCTAATTAGTACAGAAAAGAAGGATTAAAATATTATCTAAACTATTTTGTCAACATATTTAATATACTTTTTTTGGGAAATATACTTTGTTATATTTGGTAATAATCAAAGTGCACTTGAGGCTATATTGCGCCGTGAGGACCAGCGTATTGTCATGGAGAAGTCATGCATCTACAAATTCTTAGGAAATTGTTCCCATGGCACTTTTTTCCGATTAGAGCATCTGAAAAACAAAAAAAATCACTATCTCAGGTTACAATCAATTTCAAGAATTTCTTTTATTTACTTCACTAGGTTTCAGAAACATCATAAACAGGCTACAATCGTAAGATATTAAGAACGAGCAGCTGAAAGTTATTCTTGTACCAACCTTTTGCTAATATCATTTATCTTCAAATTTCCGTAAAGAATTCATCTAACACCTCGTAATGAAAGCTGCAATATTTGATAATTCTTTAACTTTAATCAGATGGTCAGGCAATAGGAATATCTATGAAAGTTAATCGCCAATATCATATTTATATATTCTGATACTTTATCAAATTATATAAATGGAAAACAACCAAAAAACAGCATTCAATTATTGAAGAGAAATTATAAGTTCCAAAATTTTTCGTTTAAGCAAAGACAGCCCAGATGTTCACTATTTAATCACAAATTGTAAAAGCTCTAATACTTCATTGATTAATAAGGATAAATTAATTAACATAATTGCAATCAGAACTACTTTCAATAGTTCTACAAAAAAAACGGGTTCTTGCATCATATTCAGGGATATTTGACTCCAACAAAATATTTTCAATCACTATCATTTCAGTAAGTGTTTCTTAAACATTATTTAAAGGCTGCTTAATTAAAGAAGATATTAAGTCCTAGTTTATTAAAAAAATCTAATTGCTATTCTACACTTAATCCTTGAAATTTTCATCCTTATTCCATTAACGTATTCAATTGCTACTGATGTGGCGCCTAGTAAGCTATCGCGATCAAAGCTTTGTTTTCCAATACGTCTGCATTTTGACGGGCTACATCGTAATAAACCATGTTAGGTTGGGTAACTACAGCCTATTATATTGGACTTCAGGTAGCGGGTGAACACTCTTGGTGTTCCTGACAAAGATAGATCTATTTCTCTAATGCGACCCTACCAGCGCTATTCTTGATTATTGTCTCAGCTTCTTGACCAAAAATTACCAACCTTAAATTCCATTCTCAAACCATTTTCCCTACTCCTTTTCTACTATCTTTCAGACTGTCTATCCTTAGAAGAAAAGATTAACAAACCTCTCAGCTAATGTTTTGAGTGACTTTTGTTCAGCAGTGAGAAGTGTGAGATTGTGATAATAATATTAGACTGGCATATTACTTAACGCTAATTTTGGTACGATTTGAAGAATGAGTTTTTCATTAATTTTCAGGTAATATTTACTCAGAAAAGTAAGTTGTATAATTCTTAAAATAAAGTGTGTAATTAACAGACAACAACTTACAACATTTTATAAGAGGATAGTGTTCTAAGTACTTACGGCTCTATCGAGTTAGTAGCATTTACAAGAATCAAGACTGCTCAAGCGTACTAATAAGTTTTTCAATGTAACTTTATTGTTGTGCGAAGCCAATAAAATTATTCTGTCATTTAAAGTTAAAACGAACTTCGAGATTAATTTCAATCGAATCTTTGAGTATGTAAATAAATCTATTGGTGTTCTTTTTGCTATTTTCGATATGTAATCAAAATGTAAATTTAATAGCACGTTACATACTTAGATATGATTAATTAGTTGCCATTTAAATGATTAATTTAAAGTTTGGTAATTAGCAACTAACCTGTCACGACTACCTGAAATGATGAAGTAAGTGTTGATATTTAAAAATTAGATTTATATAGTTGGTATGTTTTTGCATTAATACATTATAAATTAATTTAGCTTTTTTTTTATTATAGACTTATCATTCCAATTTGTCTAATGGATTATTTAATTATTTGCAATTATACTTCTACTTAAATATCTCGAAAAATACTTTTTCTAGTGGTTTCGTTAAAGTAACTTCAACAGCAAGCATTTCTTTCTCAAAATATTTAGAAAAATAATCAAATATTTAAGAATTTTAAAGAGCTATTGAGTTTAATTAATTGTGGCGTAACGAACGCCATTGAATAGAAATTCAATTCTATTTTGCAAAGAACAACGACTAATTAAACAACGAATTTAAAATTTCCACTTTAGTATATTGTTAATACAGTAATAAATTACTGGCTTATTATGCTAGGCATATCGGAATTGAATCCTACAACATTATTAACAATTTTGTATTAATATGTCCAAAATAGGTAATAACAAAGAAACTCATAGGCAGGCGCCAAAAATGGCTTTTAATATTTATAAGTAATTAAAAAGTAAAACAAGTGATGTTGATCACAGGTGTTATTTCCAGAACAGACTAACCTGTTATTAGTGAAGAAAATATGTATTAGAAAATAATGCTAAAAACGATTTCCATTCCCAAAAAAGAGTGCTTGAACACGTAGTCTAATCGACTATCTGAATATTAACTTCGTGATCTATAAACCACTACTTATGGCTTTCATAAAACAACATGACCAGTTCCAGTAAATATGTTACGCAAGGTACTTAAGAATGATTTAGGCCTGGCTTGGTTCGTATTTTAAAAGTACAAGGCTTAAAATGACGGAAAACGACAAACAATCTTCAAGTTTTATCCGAAAAGGTAAATATTTGTACATTTCGAGTTTCTAAATTGGAAGAAATTATATTTGTCCGAAGAAATTAGAATAGAATATTCTGGTTTGAAGCAGCGTAACAATCACGTCATCATACATAAGTAGACACCAAAAAAACAATCACTTTCGAAAGTAAATTTTAGAGTTACTCACCAAAAACGACCTTTTTGTGATGGTATTTTTATAATGACAATATATCGGGAACGAAAAGAGATAGAATGTTCCAGTTTGAAGCATCGTAACAATCATGTCATGATACATAAGTACACGTCAAAAAACAATCACTTTTGAAAGTTAGTTTTGGAGTTACTCACCAAAAATGACCTTTTTGTGATGACGATAACTCTGGAATAGAAAAAGATAGAAAGTTCCGGTTTGAACGAGCGTAACAATCATGTCATGATAGTTAAGTAGACACCAAAAGAACAACCACTTTTGAAAGTAAGTTTCGCAGCTACTAACCGAAAATCTACAATTTTGTCCAAATGACTCTTCCGAAGAGACAGAAACATAGTATGTTTAGATGAAACATGGATAACCAGTGGACACGGCTCTTCTAAATGTTGGACTAACAAAAGTGGAAATGGATTATTTTCTCTAATATCTAAGGAAAAACGAGGCGTAATAATAACTTATGGCATGCCAGTTCTAAGAAAATAAACAAATTAAATCGTTTTCTGGTTCCCTACATTTGCATTTGATAGTTAAATTAAAAACGTAAATGCCAGTCAAAGTATATATAATTCACAAATCACTTGGAAAAATCATTTTTCTAATTTGTTGCTGTAAAAACTCTATTAAAACAACGAAAACATGATAATCAATCATATACATCATAAACTTTAGTCTAGTGTAATTTAGTTTTTCAAGAGTTCTTTACGGAAATGTCATATCAGATCCAAATGTCTAAAAGTCAAACTATTAAATGCAAATGCAATGAATTAAAAAACGATCTAACTTGTTTATTTTGTTGGCAGCATTTTTTATATTTCATAAACTGCGTTTCATAACTGATACGAGATTTAATAGTATGTACTATTTACGATGTTTCTTAACGGTTTCTCTAGTTCCAGATAAAACACGTGAAAAATTCTCTGTCGTTTCACATTAAATTTAAATTTCGAATCGAATCATTGTGTATTGTTAACCATCACGAAGATTACGAAATTTTAAATGTACCATTATTTGTTTGGAAAATGTCCTAAAAGAGGTAAATTATAAAAAACAACATATAATGCCGTAAGAAACATAGAGCACTCGGTCTTTAGGGGCATTCTCGCTTCGCTCATCGTGCCCTAAACTGGCCTCATGCAAATACCTTATAACGATTATTTTTTATTATACTATTATGAAGTGACTTTATATGTTATAAAATTGATTAGGAAAGTAGTAGTAATTATTTATTCCTGAACAAATCGTTCAATAAAAATCGGCTATTAGAAGATTACAGATTTTAATTTCTTTAATTTAGGAAGCGTTTTAAGCAAAATAGTTTTTGATGAGTTCTCAAAACTACCAAAATACCATTTACATCTGATATTTTAAGCAAATTATTCAGACTCTGATAAACACTTATTGATACTATTGGTACTGTTTTCCATAGTAATTCAAAGAAGCACAAAATATTTACCTTCATACATATATTTTATTCTATTGGAGTTAAGAAAGGCTTATGTTAAGGGTTAATACAAAAGGTACTAGGAAAGTTTGCAATACAGCTTTGTTTATTTAATTTTTTCAAAGTATTTTCCTCCACACTCAATACACCTCTCCATCCTCGGAAACCAATCTTTAAACCAGTTCGGCCAAGTTTCACTAGGGACTAAAGCACACTCGTTGTTCCAAGCCCGCGGAAGGTCTTCATCACTGGAAAACCGCCTCCCTTTTAGCTTCATTTTCACATGCAGGAACAGTGCACAGTAGCAGGGAGCAAGATCCGGACTGTAGAGAAGGTGCTCGAGAAGTTTCAATCCTATCGTGGTCAAATATTCCGTGCAGGCTTTGGCGCGATGAGCTGGAGCATTATCGTGATGGAGGAAACAGGTGTCCATTCTTGACTTTGGCCGCAGGTTCTTCATAGATCCAATAACTTTACTGAACAGTGCCTTCAGTTCAGTATACCACTTAGCTGTGACTGTCTTCTGTGAGTCCAAAATGAAGCGTTTCACAATTCCACCCGATTTTCTGATAACTACGGGTGTGTCCTCATCATCAAAGACCCAAACTTTGTTTTGAGCTTTTGTCGGCACAGCCTAAGCCTCGTCACCTGTCACGATGTTGTTCATATACCTAGATTGTCCCTTATTAAACTTTTTTTGCATCTCCCTGCACTAAGTCACGCGTCGTGTTATCTGCTCTTCAATCAGTCGATGCGGCATCCAGAGAGAACAAAGTTTCTTCACGTGCAAATGATCATGCAGAATCGAACGAATTGTTGGTGCATTTAGGCCTGAAGTACCCTCTATCTGTTGGTAGGTCACTCGTCTGTCCTCATCAAGCATTTTCCTCACAGTAGTAACGTTTTCCTCCGTAACTGACGTTCGTGGTCTTCTCAGTCTCAATATAGTTGTGCGATGTGGACAAACATCACTTAGTGCAAGAGTCATTTCTTCCAAGCACTGGTCTATGTTTAAACCACGCACGAAATTATAACTCAAAACTGCCCTTATCTCATTTCGTGACCACGACGCCATCGCAAGTCTTCACACTCTAACTGCTAATAAATAACCGAGTACATCGATATGGCGCAGCGGCTACTATGCACGTATGAACATATCTCAACTAGCAGATTCCTACGATCCATTGTTGCGTCATATTGCAAAACTTTCCTAGTATCCTTTGTACAAGTTTATTACTATTGCTTTTTAGTAAGTAAGTATATTCAGTTGGGACCAAGTATTGCACACTCCTACGCTTAGTAATTTGATTGACTATAAGGTAGCAATTACCAGGTCCATACTGAAAACGCTTCGAAATTTGTAACTGTTTAATTTATACATGTGAATCTCGATAATAATTAGACAGATTAAATTTTAATACTCTCACAAAAAATCAAAATTTATCATTTAAAAATAATGTTAATTACTATAATCCTGGAATGCAAAAGACCTAATCGTTTGTTAAGGATACTGGAAAAGTTGGTATTGAAAACGAAAGCAATATTTCAATTCCCTAAAGCTAGGTATCTTTTATTGCTATTTATATTTATTAAGAAAAAGAAGACTAATTATTCCAACAGATTCGTGTTAAGAGCAGCAAAAGCAGTTAAAAAATATTTCACGGAAAAATGAAATTTACACAACTCCTAAAAGTTATATGTATTACAAAAGATATGACAAAAATTTATAACATAAGTACTAATACATATTATTACAGATATTAATAGTCAAGCAGAGTGTTTAAAACCTCTAGCTTTCTTTCAGTTATTACCATTATAGTATTTATAATCAGTACCATTACTGCTATTAGTTTCCTTAGTTACTTATATACTTATTCTGTAAACACTCATGTTCTGTTTCATAATATTCAGTTTTCTTTCGTAATTTTGGCAAATTTCTCTTTTGCTAAAATTTCTACATCGATCAATTTAAATAATAATTAAGTAATTTCCGAGCCGTGGTAATCTTACCACGTCCATAAAGTAATTCCTCAAATGTACATATGTCATATATCTATTTCTATTTCCCTTTGTCAACTGGTAAAGTTGTTTTTAACATATTCAAATGACACATTTTTCTTCATTAATTCGTCACATCATATACCGTATCTGTTTTATTACAGAATTTGGTGGTAAATTTCTAGAATTCATCTAGTCATGGTAATCTATACTTTCGTAGCAAATTCAAAAATTAGTCATGCGTTCGGAAAGAATCCCATTCCTGCATGAATTATAATTAAATCTGTTTTCTTAGAGATTGGAGAAAATAGTTTATTTCCACTTTTGTCTTTACAACTTTTAGAAAATGTCGAATGTAGATATATTGTATTTATGTTTCATCTAAAAACACTATGTTTTTTTTCGTATTACGGAAAAATTTAATTTTCTTCTAAGTAAGAAATCCGCAATCCTTATTCCGTTAAAATAAATTTTAGTAGTATATTTCTTCCAAACTAATCTAAACATTTCTTAAGTACTTCGTGTAAACATATTTACTGTAAATCGTTCTCCTATTTTAAAAAAGTTATAAACAGGGATTCGGAGATAAAGAAGTTCATGTTTAGGTAATCCCGTTTTATCACAATTATTTAGACATGGATATCGTTACTGAAACAATGGATATTCCCTTCTTCTGAATGGAATATTCATGGCATGCAACTTCTCCTTGACGCTTTTCAAAATATAATCGTGTCCTTTTTTACTCATAAAATAACTATACACATTAAAAACAATTTTCCTCGTCTCTAGCGGGTATTTCAATTTAAAATTGTGAATAACCCTCTATAATAATTGATGAATAATGCCAATTTATACACACATTCTATATATATTATATAATAAGATCTTTCAAGTTGTTATAGGAGGCTTCGTCACTTCATTAGTAGGTGTCTACAGATTACAGCGCATCATTTCCACCACCAAGTGAAAATGTCTGAATAATATATGTATGTCATGCGCTAAAAGTATTTAAATGTAGGCGATAGCGCAGAAACAATGAATATTAATTAGAGATAATATACTTGCTAATATAATTTAAAAGGAGTGATCATCGATTTTGGGGACATTAGATCTTAATTACTTCGTTAATCAGCTACTTGCGTCCTTATCCCTCAAGTATTTTCAATAGAATTAACGACGTGCGAGATAGACGCGTTCTCGCTTTGTCGTTCAATACATTTTTGTGTTGGACGAGAGAGGGAGGCAATGATTATTTATTATTTTTCTGTACCGATATGATATTGGGTTGGCAACTAAGTACTTTCGGTTTTGTAGTATAAAATAAAACACTTTTTTTTTAAACAAAGAATAGTTTTTAATCAATTATATATTTTCTATTTTGCTCAATGACCTTTTGCCATCTTTCTTTCAGCTGCATGATTCCGCGCTCATAAAATTTCTGGTCCTTATCAGCAAAAAACTGAACCAGGTGCGAGTGAAGGTGATCGTTATTTGTGAAAGTTTTACCATTCAAAGGATTCTGCAAACTTCGAAATAAATGGTAATCAGATGGTGCTAGATCAGGGCTGTATGGGGGATGTGGCATCACTCCCCAGCCAAGCTCCAATAGTTTCCCACGAGTTGCCAAAGATGTGTGAGGCCTTGCATTATCTTGGTGGAAAACTAAACCTTTCCGATTTGACAATTCTGGCCGTTTTTCTTTGATTGCTTCATCCGGTTTTATTAATTGTTGACAGTAAACATCAGAATTGATCGTTTGGTTCCTTGGAAACAGCTCAAAGAACACAACACCTTTGTAATTCCACCAAACTGACAGCATGATCTTTTTTGGATGCAATTCAGCTTTCGATGTGGTTTGAGCTGGTTTACTCTATGATCGTTTTCGAACAATGTTACTGTACAGTTTGCTCTATGATCGTTTTCGAACTATGTTACTGTACAGGACCCATTTTTCATCACCAGTGATGATTCTTTTTAAGAAAGGGTCGGTTTCATTTCGTCTAAGGTGCATATCGCAAAAGTCGATTCTTTGTGTTAAATGAATTTCTTTCAATTCGTGAGGTTTCCCAAATATCAAGCTTCTTAACTAGCCCAAGACATTTTAAATGTTTTTCAATTGTTGTGTGCGATACATGTAACCTCTCCGCAACCTCTCGAACAGTTATATGACGATCCTCTGCAATAATGACTTTGATTTGGTCATCATCAACTTCAGTAGGCCGACCAGAACGTTGCTTATCTTTGAGAGAAAAATCTCCAGAACGGAATTTTTTATACCAATTCTGACACGTGCGCTCTGTTAAGCAATTAGCACCATAAACTTTACATATCTTTTTGTAATTAGCAGCAGCTTTCTTTCCTTTACGGAAATAAAATAGTAAAATATGTCGAAAATGTTCGTTTCTGCACTCCATTTAAAATTAACCCACAACTAATAGCTTTAATAAAAATCACGCACTACTTGCTTCTGAAGTTACGTCAATGTGACTAGTATCACGCGACAGACGGTAAAGTACAACATACGTTATACAAAAAATAAAGCAACGCTCTCTATCAGTAAAAACTGAAAGTACTTAGTTGCCAACCCAATACGATAAACTATACGAAGGAATCGTTCGTTAATAACACAAGTCTGCCTGAAGATGGGTGATTCTCTGAAACATATGTAGTAGACAGGATGTTATTAACATTTTAATGATTCCTTTTAACATTCTGTTATTCGGTAAATCGCCGTGGTGCAAGCGTCAGCCTATATACGCTCTGGAAACTTTGTTACCGACAATACATTCAATACATTTTTGTGTTGGACGAGAGAGGAAGGCGCTGATTATTCAGAATTAACGGTGATAAAAAAGCTAATCCATTGTCTAAATGTTACTTCCCTCCTTTCAGATTGTAGAAATCCGATTCTGGCGTCATTGCTTTCTTATTGTCTACTACAAGAATGAATGAATTTTCACCAAATGAAAGACGTTTTCATTTATTTATTATTTATTCTATAGAAAAGCATAACATTCCCAGGCTATACTGAAACAAGTCTGCGAGTCACGAGAGAGATTCTGTAAAAATCAACTTTTATTACTAACTGTACAAGATAATAATTTTTATTATTAAAAATAATGCTTGACCCATTTATGATATTTTCTTGTCACTCCATGTGTTTCTTGCTTTACTCAGACACTAACGATTTGACAATAAAGTTGCAAAGAGCAAATTCCATTTCCATGAACTGCAGGAATTAAATTGATTTCTATATTAACTTTGGGAGCCTAGATAATATTCTTTTATGTTAATTATTGTTGTACGCCATCAGCTTTGAATTTACATATGTGTGTTTACATAGACCAATTCATTTTCAAGCTTAGCTGACGTGAGTATTGCCCGGTCACTGTTACCCTCACTTTGTGGCTGCTTAGATAAATACATACAAGCTTTGCTTTGTATTTTAATTTAAGCCTTATGATAAACGATGTTGCTTAATTAGAATCTAATTCCTTCATTACAATCATTGCCATTTTATTTGATAGAAAAAAATATATAATTCCATTTATTAATAGAAATTAGCCGCTTTTAATTTTTGTATAAACTGTCCTAAATGTTGCAGGTCCAGAAACACAGAACACAACTTGGCAATGTGAAAGGTAATTCCCATTTAAAATTCAGAAAATTGTTCGAGGCCAATGAGTACAAACTTAAAATCTCTAAAATATATTATTCAAACGTATTGCAATTTGAGTCCAGAAATGATCTGTTGCACTCGACAATGATCTAAAATATCTTGAAATTGTTATAGATAGTGTCTACACTTATAAACACGTGTACATATTTCATCTTTCTTTTCTCTATCTTTCACTCTATATGATAAAAAAACATATATTATCCAATAGATGCCAAATTATGATTAATTATTATTTACCCAAAAAGAAAGGAAGAGAGTGTATAATGTCATTTCATGTTACAATATCTATGTGATATTAATTAATTAATTTTATTGAGAAAAAAGTCGGACTTTCAGCAAAACACGTAACTAGTAATTATAGAGAGCGGAAAAATATTATTATGCTAGCGCGTGTCTTTTTTAAACTACTTGTATATAGTCCCATAATATGTTCTAGTCTATTATTATAGTCGATAAAATTATTTTTTAGAGCTCTCATGTTTACTTAGCATTTATTTACAGGATGGACAGTACGTTCTCATGTTGGAAATCTTATTATTTTTCTTATTTTTTTTATTTTATTTTTCATTTTCACTTCTATCTAAACAACCTTCTTGTTTCATATATGAACAGTTTTATAGTAGCAGAATTTGTAAGAAGTCGCGATAAGAAATTTATGCCATGACCTTACCAAATGCCACTCTAAGCAATTTTAATTGTAATCCTTAAATACCAGGTTATTCTTTTTTTTTACTTTTTTAAGTCATATGAATGTGTTCTGCTGTCTCCGAGAGATAGACATATATTTCTCTCATTACTTTGTATTATTATTTCGATAATAACATTCGACAGGTACGTAGAACAGCTGATAAAGCAAGATTATTTAACGACTTCTGGAATTGAGTGAACTGATTGTCATAATCAATGCTTTATTTTACTGTAAATTATTTCATTATTTACATTGTAGAAGACAATGGTCATTTATTTGTACGTCGTCGCTTGTTGCACATCTAACGTATGCTCTGTTCTTAGTTTTTTAAAGTAATATGAGAGCTTTCAATAATAATAATAAATAAATCTTTACTGTGCAATAGGATTTTTCAGTTATAGGACAAAAACATAACGCAGTAGAGAAAAAATCATTCAAGTTCTAAACAAAGCAACTAAACAGCTACATATCAACAATGCAAGACTAAAAAAATGTCCTGAACAAATTTATCACTAATGCGACACATTAATGTTATAAGCGTTCTTTGCAGTACATTGTTCCTTATCGCCGTAAGGTGGAATGTACTTTCATGCCTGGCAAAAATCCTAGGAACGCTAAAAGACACTGGCGATAAAAGAAACTCACAGTCAATCCTGTCATGAAATAAATTCCACATAAGCTTCGCACAATGTTGATTTTTTTTTACGTACGGAGATAGCATTCCATGTCTGGAGAACAGTTCCAATTGACTAGTTAAAACGCGTGGAAACGTTCCATCCATCTTGTAAGATAAGAATTTTAGGAATCGTCTGTGTATTCGATCCAGCAGTAAGCAGTGGGAAACAAAAGTAGGGTATTATCCGATATCAACATATTCCAGCTTGCTAATAACAAGAATATAATAAAGAGATTTTAATACTACCATGTCTCCAAAATACTTAGAAGCACGCATTAGAAATTCTAAAGAGATACATGCAGATGCACAAGTTGCCAGAATATGAGGTGTAAACGTCAGTTGGTGGTCGAAAGTAACCCCCAGGTCTTTAATTTGAAACTGCCTGGAAAGAACCGTATCACCTATTTTGTAGTTCAACAGCAATGGTACACTCTTTCTTGTGTATGATACTACCCAACATTTATTCACATTTGATTTCAGATGCTAAGTGTTACACCATGCTTTAATGTATTCCAAACCCAATTGCAATTTGTAAGTGTCCTCGACGGATGCTACTTTATAATAAATCTTAATATCATCAGCGTATGCTAGCACAGGAGAATCGATATTTAATAGAAGATCATTGATAAAAAGAACGAAAAGTAGTGGACCCAAATTCGATCCCTGCGGAACCCCAAAGCTAGTTGCGAATTTATGCGACGAAAATCCATTGTAGGAAACATAAGAGACACGGTTTTTCAAATAGGACGACATCAGTGCAATCGCAGACGGAGCAAATCCAAAAGAACTGAGTTTGAAAAGTAAAGCAGAATGACAAATGACATCAAAAGTATCTGACAGATCAGTGTACAAAACATTAACCTGTCCTCTCTTGTCCAAGACTTCGATCACATACTTCTATCGAAGAAGTGAAGAATATGGACATAATGTTTGTACCCACCAAGTACGTAAAACCCCCAACAAAATCAGATTAGTTCTATAATTGAGCGAAATGGTAGTCAATGTTTTGATTCGTAGTGAATTATTTCGTACTTTCACTATCTTTCGGAGAAATGATTGTGCTTTGATATTCCTTATATGCTAACAGATGATTTCTTGATAAATGCATAAGTCCTAAAACTTATAATCTCTCAATTCATGGTGCAATTCGATATTCTTTAAAATTCTAAGTGTACTTGAAATTTGGGTTGACATCCATAATATTATATAAATTACAAATAAAATTGGATGTAACCAATCTGTCGGCGCGAGAATTTATTTGCAGTAAAGAACTGATCAGCTTCAAGTATATTGATTGGACCAAATTTTAAAATTTTGTGGGCGAAACTTTTGGACTATCGAAGGTTGGATTTTATGGAGTTGGTATGAGCAAGAATTTTTTAAATTTCAAAACGGATAGCATTGGTGATAGCAAACGGGTTGTATTTCGGTGATATTTTCATTGGGACTGTTTTTAGTGGTCGGTGTAAAATTTGGTCCTTTTGAATAGAATAGAAATTTAGTGTGTGATTGGAATTTTTCGATTGTTTTTGGGTGACAAGGTACCTAGTACTTTCAGCTTAATTAAAGATAATACTGTGTAGAAAGTTTCAGTCGGAAGGTATTAAATATGAAAATGCAGATGAAGGAGTTTGGTAGAAAGGTAACTAGTCTGATTTGCTTAATTCGTTCTTGAACAGAAAATGATATAATATATTTATTTTGGAAAAATTTAAAAATAACATGTTGATCACTTCTAAGAAATAAACTAGACTTACTAATTGCAGGCGTTGTTTATCATATGTTTTAGTGGTGTTCTTCTCCCTGCAGAAGCTAGTTAGCATGGCTTATAGATTCCCACGGTTGTTGTCCATAGTTTCTTCAGAGCATCTGAGTTGAAACTGTGCCTCCGGCATTTCTGTTTGATCTGACAGTCCGTTCGCTTTTACACCAAACATGCTCAGGGTCGATTATATATTTACTGTACTTAAACTATGGTTCACGGGGGTCATTGGTGGTAACTGAAGCGTTGCGTCTGCAGCAGAGTGTCTTTGAAAAGAAAATTCGATTGCTGTCTGGTTTACGATTGATGTTTATCAGGAGCACGTTTGGCAAGGAGCAGCTTTTTAGTATAACGGTGTTAAGTAACACAACTGCTAACAGAATGCTTTGTCTCACCAATGTACATACTGCACACTAACATGGAATTTTATAAACACCAAGAGCTTCTAGATTATTACGGTTTTAACACAGAAGGGGTCCAATACTGTGAAGTAGGTTTTGATGTTGTGTTAGGCTTCTACTGATGTAATCAATTAATAAAGTAATTGGGTGTTGAAAATAGAAATATAATGAGAAACGTAGCTGGATAGCCTTGGGTTGAGATACTGATTTACTACTATATTCTTAAATACGAGAGGAAATTTTAAGAGTGCATACGTCATTGTAACCGTTCTCAATAGGGGAGGTAATAGTTACTATCTTTTATGATTAAAAAATGAAGTTCTTAATGTCCTAGGTAAGGAATCAAACTTCTAATTGGCCGTATTGTACCGTTATCCCAAATAAAATAGAGAAAGTAATTACACAAAAAAGCAACTGTCCATCAAAATTTATTTTCTGCAACGACAATGGGCAGTTCTACACCATTTACATTGCTCCCAAAAATTCTAATAAATTGAAGTTTTAGGTTGTGACTTATCCACACTATTCACCAGTTTCAGTTGCTGATTAGAAATTTCGGTTTAAAAAAACTTATTGAAATAATGGAGCAAATTTTGCGAAAATGGCATAATTACACATCGTTGGTTCAAATACGTTGAAGTTGAAGATGTACGTGTTGAAAAATAATGTTCTTTTATTTTGAGCCTCCCTTTCATCAAATTGTTGTCTAGAAATTTGTACGCTCCCTTTATGAAAAGGATATTACTATATACGGCACGAATGGATGTTATTCATAATTGTAAATTAATAAAAATATAGAATTAAATATTATAAGCAATTCTTAAAAATTTCAGATTATTATTAATGTCAAAATCACTGTAACACCTGCTTCGCTATTTTCGAAAAATATATATAAAGCAAATTTACAGGCATATATAAATAAATATAGGCAAAGTTACTTTGATGCGTAGACCCTAAATTATTAAAATTACATACAATTTTCACTTCAAATCGAAGTCGATAAGTTACCTTTACATCTATTAGTCTGTTAGCTCGTGTATAAAATTTCTCGTTCAATAAGTGGCTACCGTATAATCATTTCGAATGGCATTAAAACGAACCGTATTAGTTATGCAAACAGTTTTATTGTTCTATGTGACATACCGCCTTACGTATGTATAATTATTTTCAATGGAATGTGTCTGAACTTGTAATTATTGAGTGATCTTATTATTGATCAACAAAGTGCTAATAATCGAAGTCTTAGGTTTGTAACATTTGATATTTTAAATAAAAAACATAAAATAAAGTATAAGTGCGATATGTGTCACTAGTTCTACGAGGAGACTACATAGTAAAATAATACAGAATAGAATATGGGAAAAGATGAAATTTGTTTTCTCGAAAGATCAAAGTGGTTTTACAATTGGTAGATTGTGTATAGATAACATACGTATTCATTATCCAACGGCTAATAGAGAAGAGACTGCAGAAGGATGGCGGAATATATACATATATATATATATATATATATATATATATATATATATTATATATATATATATATATATATATATATAAGTATGTATACACAGCCTGTCGCAGAGAAAATCGAACTTTCTTAAAATAAGAACTAAAGTTTACTATATTGATTAAATTCATCTATTTGATTCAAAGTAATCGCCTTCGGCTTCAATACAAAGTTTTCCATAGTCAATTAACATTTCGAATGAGTTTTCATGTTCATCTTTAGAGATGTTTTCCTTCGACGTCGGCGCTGTCGTTTCGTCGGCAAATATAGTTTGGAAAATAGGTAGAAATCACTGGGGGCTAAATACTGTGAATGGCTAAAATGCCATTTGTAGCTAAAAAATCAGTGATAAGCGTCGTGCAACGCCATGGTGCATTATTATCTAACAAACTCCAGCTATCATTTCCACGATATTGAGGGCGCATACGACAAGTACGCGCCAAAAGGCTCTTCGTAGCACCAAGATAATATATAGCATTGACTGTGTGACTAGTTGGTACAAACTCTTTGTGCACTATGCTATTCGAATCATAAAAACAAGTCAACATTGTCTTTACTTTTGACTTATCCAAACGGCTTTTTTTCGGTCTTTTTCAGCTTGAATGATTCCATTCAAAGTTTTGACGTTTGGCGTCTGGATCGCATTGAAAACACGACGTCTCATCGCCGGTTACAACAGAATACCTAAAGTTTTAGTCCTTTTTTGTGTATTTAATCAAGTCTCTACAATGTTGAATTCTGTGCAATTTTTGATGATCAGTTAACTTGTGTTGTACAAATCTTGCACAAATCTTTTTCGGTCCCAAATGCTGTGTCAAAATGCGATAAATTGAGACTTTGGAAATATTTAATTCCATTTCAATGTATCGCAATGAGAATTTCTGATAAATTCACGCACAAGTTCGATGTTACTTTCCGTAATTACTTTTTGCACGAAGATCTTCGTCGTCATTTATATTCATACGACAGTCTTTAAATCGTTTATACCATTCATACACACTCCTACGTGATAAACGCGTATTCACCTTAAACTTGTTTAATCATATTAAACGTTTCAGTAAACGATTTGCCAAGTTTAAAACAGAACTTGATATTTGCTTTTTGCCAAAAATTCATTTCTTGACCAATGCCAAATACACACTGTTACTTTACGCGCAAATGTCTTGATTTTTTGTATAACATTGGTGAAAGATCTTCCTTACCGATGCAGGATTATTATCTGTCACCACTCCTATCGTATTTAATATCTGCGTTGATAAAATCTTACGGAATGGGCATCCCAATCAACGATTATCAATTTTTAATGACATAGAATTCATGCAACAATGGCTATATACAGAATATAAGAAGTGAGGTCTAGAAGCCAGTTTACAAAGAATCGAGTATTTGATTATTAATTTATAAGAATCATTTGACGATCTCATTTAAGCCAGCGCCTATTTAAAATAAATATGTGAACTAAACATCTAGTAGCTCTTATTGGTAGTAAGATTAAGATGGGTAAAAGAGAGGTACTAAGTAAATATATAAAGTTCGAAATGACGCAGGAGCATTTAATTCTGTATAGTCAGATAGAAACATAATAAACAAAAATAAAAGAAAAATAGACCAGACGATGGTAGATTCAGTAATTTGCTAGGGAGATGTTGGTCGGATGAAGAAGGGAAGCGTGTAAATGCAGTGGACATAGATTATATACGGAGAAGTACTCGAATTTCTAGATGTGTGGTTAAGAAATAATAAATAAGACACTGTTTCTTAGCAAAGTTTCATAGTGTACTATATTATTTAACATTTTTTATGCGTTCTCCTCTATTCTTCGTTGCAGTCATTCTTCCTCGGACTATGACTAATATATTTTTTATTTTTTAACAGTTAAATTACTATTTTTTGGTTTAACTTTCAGTTTTTTAATCTTCTTCTTTCTTAAATTATCGTTAAGAACTACAAAAGACTAAGAAGAATGCATAAAATAAGTTAGATAATTTAAGTATATGATAATGTAGTAATTAACACTACGACACGTTGTGAAGAAGTAATGTTTTATTTATTATTTCTTAATAATAAACTAAGAAATAAAAAGACTAAAACGTCCAAATAAAGTAAATCAAGAAGTATTGACATTAAAAACACGAAGCATTCGCTAGAAACGTGATTCAACTACTAGCAATACGAGATAAAAAATTTATTCTTATTCTGTCTGTTTTCTTGTCATAAAATATGGTTATTTTTCGGCTATGGATTTGAAAGCTACAATGCATCTTCGTGAACTACAATTTATCGTTAGATTGTGCAATTTAGATGTAATAATATCAGCATTGAATATGATACGCGACCAGGATCATCAAAAATTGCTCCTTTTAGATTATCAAAGCTTTGAAATCAAGCAGGCAGTTATTAACAACGTCTATGTAATTTTACCGTTATGTTTCTGTATCCAAACGGTAAACCCAACAGTAGTCGTGGTAGCCTTTCCATAAAGAACTGCGATATTTACAACGACGGGTAAGATGTACGATTTTTTTTGGAATCAAAGGAGATAATTTTCTTGGAATACCTTGTGAAGAGTCAAACTCTTAGTAAATAAATTGAAGAAAGCAGCTTCTAAAAGATGTCCAATAAAAGTTTTCTTTCATAACTACACTGCTATTCATACCATTCGGGTTGTTCGAGAAAAATTGTATTAATTAGAGTCTCATGTCAAGTCAAACCCACCTTATTTGTTAGATATAGTCGCAAGTTTCTTCCACTTATTCTGAAAACTCGAAATTTTTCTTACTGGAACGAAGTTCTCTCAAGATAAAGATAGCCGATGGATAAATAAAATAAAAAATGTAATTCAATAACTCATTTGTTACATTTCGACGCTCATTTTATATCAAATCATCCTCATATGCAAAGATGTATAGTAAATTTGCACTTTTGCCTAAATATAGAGACCAGAGATCATTATCGCACTGATTCGATATTCATCCCTTCCTCACCAGCAGCAGTTATTGGCGCAACACTACCACTTGCTGCCATTGGACTTAGTTTTTCACGTCCTTTACTAGTCAAATAATAGATTTAATACATAATTCTAATGTTCTTAATTCTTTCACCACAGCTTTCGACTTACAGTATCCTTATATTTCTAAATTTTCACATTATTTGGAGAAAATAGGGTACGCAAAGCTTCTTATATATATATATAAATTAATTATAAGCTAGCTAAAACAAATCCGCTTAGAAAATATTGTACATATGGTAATAGTTTAGTTTTGTCATTCTATAAATGTTAGCTAAAATTATCTAAAATATGAATAGTGAATTATTTATTATTTTTCCTTCTTTGCTGATGCTTATAATCAAATACTATCAGATATCTAAATTTTTTCTAACATTCAAATAAATTCTTATAAAATAATATATTAAATTGGTAAATAAAAGATTCTATAAAGTCTAATTTTTATTTAGAACTAAATAACTTTCCTTGCTTTGTGGCTTTGAAGACAGAAGACGTTTGATTATAACGCGTAACAAGAAGAAAGTTCAAGCCATTCACGAAAAAATAACTAAAACAAAACATCGGACATGGACATAGTTTTGATGTTTATTGCGTGTTACCTATTTGTTTGCGTTTGCGATTCCTACCGCTTACCGCGCACCCCAGATGCCGTCAACTTGACAAAAATTCACTCTGCACGCTCTGTTAGTTTAGAAACTTGTAGTTCGGCTTTTCATTGCTGGCAATCAGCTCACATCTAGGTAGGTACGACAAATGAAAAAAACACGGTGTGCAAAGCCAAATTAAAAATGCGTAATCCACGTTGTATTTATTATTCTCTCTTTCGCTTAGTATGCAGATCATTAAATCATAATTTGTGTTCAGAAGGTATGAAAATATGGTTCTTTTTCTCATATTTAATGTTAGATAAACTTCTTTTCGAAAATACGGATGTGGTAGTAAGTAATGATTATGAGAAATTATGATCACTGCAGAATATTTTATTGCTTATTTGTAATGTGTATCACAGGAATTTATTTTCGTTAATAACTTTTATATGCAATTCTCTAATTTGTCAGCGTTTATACCGTTTTTGCCATTAAATCATAGGAAGTACACATTAAAGGTTTGTGATTTATTAACTGGTAATTTTTCAGTGGTTAACTTCAAATTATGTTCGCCTTCGCTTTCACACTAGATATCAGCGCGCAACTCATCGATATTCTGTGGGAGAAAATAGGATAATTTCACTTTCCATCTATTTGGTTTAGAAATCGAAAACTTGTTATCATTGTAGGATCAACCAATTAATTAGGACATTTTATGCTTTATTTGCCTCAGGGAATAAGTGCGTTTATTTATTTTCTTTATATATTTTAAGCACATACCAATACGTAATATAATTAATAATAATAATAATAGTAATAAATTAGGTATGTCCAATTTGACCAGGAATTTTAAATTTAAATAATCAAATTTCTCACAACTCGAGGAATTCATACAACTGTCATATATCACGCATATTAGGAGTCTTTATTATAAACGCTCTTCCCTTAAGCGCTTCCTATCTTCTAATTTAAATAAAACAAAGTGTTTGTGCGACATCGATATTTTTTATTCGTTTGAAAGGCCTAATGATGTTATTATGAATTGAATATAACATCGTGAAAATGTCCGCCGCGGCTTTGATGAGTAGCACGCATCCGAAATATCCTATTTTTCATGACTCTGGCGCATAAATCGGGCTTAATTTGACAGATAGCATGGATTATGTTGGCTTTGAGGGCCACTGTGGTTTGTGGTTTATTCGCATAGACCTGCGTCTTAAGCAAACCCCACAAGAAAAAGTCTAACGGGATCAAATCGCATGATCTCGATGGCCAATCGCATCACCTCCATGTGAGATGACTACGCTCTCAAATCGCTCGTGTAGAATGTCCAAAGTGACATGAGCTGTCCTGTTGAAACCACATGTTATTGGTGTCCATATCATCCAATTCAGGCCAAAAGAAGTTGGTAGTCATTAATCTAAAGCGCTCGCCGTTGACGATGACGAGCTGGCCAACGTCGTTTTCAAAGAAATATGGACGGAAGATCCCGCCAGACCAATATCCACACCAAACGGTGACTTTGTCGGAATGCATTGGACGCTCCTGGATCTTATGTGGATTGGTATCGTCCCAAATTCGACAATTTTGTTTGTTGATGTACCCATTCATCCAGAAATGGCCTTTATCGCTGAAGATGATTTTTTGATAAAAATTAGTCAGTTTCCAACTGCCCCAGAGCCTATTCAGCGAACACACGTCGTTGTCTATGGTCGCTTACCTTCAGCTCCTGGGTCAGTTGAATTTTGTAGGGTGCAGGCCCAAATCACGACGCAAATTCGCCAAGTTGTGTTCTGCAAAAGGCCGAGTTCTTGTGAACGACGCGAAATCGACTGCCTCGGATTCTCCTGCATATTCTCACGGACAGCGGCGATGTTTTCGGCAGATCTTGCTTGTTTGATTTGTCCTTTATATGGCCTGTCTGTTGGACAATAAAGATATTATTATTATTATTATTATTATCTTGCGGTTCACCATCGTATGGATGTTGGTTCATTATTTACTGAGCCAGTGAGCTCAAATTTATTCACCACACTTCGAATAGTTCTCTCGGTCGGACGATTATGGGGACCGTAAAATGGGCGAAGCGCGCGGATGGTTGCCCAAACACAACACCCTTTTCGATAAAACAATTTTATCATTTGCACGTGTTGTCGAACGTTATATCCGTCCATGATAAGTCCAATGGCAGTCAATTCGACAGATGTAGCTTCAACAATATGGGCGCTATCAACTGTCAAAGTTCGGAAGTTCCTATTGGAAGACCCGTCACAACGGCTTTTAGTAAACACTAAATACTATTTGACATTTTTGCGTTACAAAATTAAACAAATCAATCTCCTACTGCAGCAAAAGTACTCACAACCACAAATAAACTTCAATGAGACTTTATGCCGTTATCAATGAACATTTTGCTACTTTTGATTTGAATTTGCATGAATCACTAAGACAATTTCTGGGCGGAAAAGATAGGTAACATACTGTGACATATTTACTGTTACATATAAAGACTTCCTCTTACTTTTGCTATTTTCAAATTTCCTTCTTCGTTCTCAAACAACGACAATCTCCACTTCATTCCCACTACCATATTAGAACGAACCTTACAACGTATTACTTCTTCGTGAACATATAAAATTTGAAATTCAAGTATCCAATTTGAATAATAAAGTGATAGGAGCTATTCGGGATTAGATATCCAGGCACCGTAAAAGTTTCTTCCAGAGGTGTATCAGCAACCTGCGATTAGCACTACGCAAAGAGAGCATATTGAAACAGTATAATTATATGTACTGTACTAGCATTTTGATAAATGCTATTCTGATTTAATTAGTATACCTAATAAAAATGCGAAGACCGCTCATATTGGAACTGAAATTATTACGATTCTGTACGACGAGTTACAAAGTGCCGAGTTACCGACGAGTTACAAAATGACAATTGTCGTAAATTATTTATTTCAATTTGACGAAGCTAATGGATGAAATAAAAGAGCAGAAGTATGTCGCAAAATGTTATGTTGATTTGGCGAAATCAGCAACGGAATCTCTTTCCATCTAATAAAGAGTTGAAATATGATTAAAGAAGTTGCGATTTGCATGACGGTCAAAATTCTCCAACCAGTACGTTAAATAAACCATCAACACTAAAGCTGTAATTATTACGATAGATTCGGATATAACAACTTCTTCGTTCTCTAGAATTTTCGAGATATCTGTTTTCGTATTTACGCTTCTGCACAAATTTTAAACATGTTTAGAGTTTATGCTTGCTATATTACGATAGCAGACATCAAATGCGCAAAAAGTAGCGAATTGTAAATACTGAAAACAATGTGTCCAAAACCAAAGTGCATAATTGTGACAATTTTCTGTTATTTTTTAAGTTTCTCGATATTTTTTGTCGAGTAAAATTGTATAGATAAAACAGATTTATGAGGCGACATTTAAAGATTCTGCCTTGAGTTATCTCCATAAAGAAAAAGTATTACAAAACATTAAATCGGTGGAGTGCTCTGCTCATTGCTCACGGGATACCTCATCAAGTCAAGATGAGTTGTTTGGCAAACGTTTCCCTGAAAACTGTCATTGACACTCAAGCTGTGTGGGCTGTTGTGTTATTCTCAGGTACTTCCTAGAGGTATTATTTACTAGTATTAAAAGTGACCTGGAGATCCCAAAATTAGCTGCCGAACTGCGTTACTTCGTCACCCTAGGAAACTTTTTACCTCATTCCCGGTTGTCTTGAATTATTTTTTAACTCATGTTTGCTATCGACAGGTGCGAGACTTAAACATCCGTGACTGTAGCGTTGACCTATCCCATTTCCACATTTTCAAGGCCCCAAGGTCTTCCACAAAAAAGGAAACTTCTCTTCTCCATCTTGTACTACAATAACAAAAAATTATTATAGAGAGAAGTTGCCTTAACTAAACAAAAGTCACATTACCAGAAAATAACCTGAGCTGATCAAAAAGTGGTAAATTCATTGCCATAAATCTGGCTCACACCTGGTTATTATTGAGATAGAGTTTTCGTACAGTAAAAATGTGAAATATATATCACACCATCCACATAGCCCTATTAAAGTCTCACGCGACTATTTACATCTTCAAGTAAAAGGTTCTAGAAGAATAGCGGCTTCAAACAGAATTGAATACCCTTGAGATTCGAGAAGCTCACAGAGAATGGTTTCTAGCATAGCTTTGGAAAATAATTGCATTTTTCGGGATAAGATTACAACCAAAATTTATGTGAAAAGTATATGCTCATGATTTGGTACGTAAATAATACAAAATATTGTATATAAAAAGAAAGCATATAAGTCAGGTAACAGTTCCCTAGCTTTTATATTAACCTGAAGTGTTACTTATTTACTTAATCCAGAAAATCTTATACTCTTTCTGATATAAGGCGGGTATAAAGCCGAGTTAATTTCTTGGTCTACTTTTATATGCTTTTCTCCACCCATTTCGATCATGATCATTCCTTAATTTGATTCAAATTCATTCCTCTCTTTGTCGCTACGCTTCAAAGTTTATTAATCTAGGACTTTCTGGGTCTGTCATGTTTCCTTTTTTTATTGTTCTCACCTTGTATACTCTCTTTAGTAATTTATTTCGTTATCAATTTTGTCAATTCGCTAAATTCACAAAAAAACCGTGCCAGACAAAAATAATTCTAATCTACATAAAAATACTAATTAATAAATAAATAATATAATATAAAAAAGTAAAAACTGAAAGCTAAAGTATAAATAAGAAAATTAATAGGAAATTGATAATGGTGGCAGATGGGAGCACAAGGCGAAGAACAAGCGTTCTCATAATTCTCACTACATTCTGAAAACTCGTTTGTTTTCTTTAATTCAGCGTTTTGATCAAAGTAGAAAATCTTCTTCTCATCATAAAAAAAAGTACAGTAAGTAAAATATGTTAGAACAAAGGACTATAGACTAGTAAGTAATACGTGACTGTTTCAATTTTTATTCAGCAAATAAAATTTCAAACATAGGATTAAAAGAAATCAGAAGATATTGTTTTCCATACTAAAACCAAAGCAAGTTAATTAATGCTATTCTAACTCGAACAATGTTCTAATTTGTTTATTTTTGCTAACATAAACATGAAAAGACATGTGCATCTATATTTTGATGTCGCATTGTAACTCTAATTTGGTTCGGTATTTATTAAGCCCACGTGAACACATACATTTCAGCCCTGCCCAGATGATATGTGTATCCACTTTTTCCTACGTTCCTCTTCTTCATCTTGTTCTCGTCTGCCTTCCCGCTTGATGATGATTTATCGCATGACATATCATGCATTCGCGACTATTCTAGCTTGATAAATAGGACATTAGATAATATATGTCGGAATGATAAGTGAATTTCATTTGAAATGGGCACGGTTTATACTTACTTATATTCTCTTCCTGTACTTCGAGATTTGATGTGTTTATAGAATTTTATTAATAGAGATAGTTTCCTTGAGACTTCTTAACACTTATAACAGTCATCTGAAGACCAGATCATATGCATTTCTTCATGTTTTACTTAATATTATTATTTATGCTAACAGAAGATGAATAGTTTCAATAGGAGATGAAATCTTCCAGCTGAAAAAACTAGTCAAAAAACAGATAAAATTAAATGGAATTAAATATACTTATACCGCTAAGTGCAACGCCAACTTTTTCTAGATTTTATTTTGTGTTGAATTTTTCGCTAATTTGTATTCGCTCTCATGACTTTTGTAGTTACATTTGCAAAGTATATACATAGTTGATGTGAGGAAGTATTCACTTCTTGCTTGCTGCCAGATTGTTCAATAACTATGACAATAGTTCGACAAGTAGTGAGAATGACACATAGGTGGCGCTCTAATTGGTAATACAAATGTACTGTAATTTAGGTTGCCTATTTATATGTTCACATTCCGATATGTAGATAAATCGGTGGATTAGTTTATTTTTGAAAGCTGATTGAAGAAGAAGCAACACGTCATTTTGTTAAAATGGAAAAAGCAGAGTATCGTGCGGTGATTAAATACTTCGTAATTAAGGGTATGAAAGCTACCGAAATAAAGGATGAGTTACGGGAAACATTACGTGAATCTGCTCCATCATCCGCCACAATATGGGTAAATGAATTTAAACGTGGTAGAACAAGCTGTGTTGATGAAGCGCGCTCTGGAGCACCCAAAATCGTGACTTCTAAAGAAATGATTATAATATCCATAATATTATTGCGAAAGATTGACGACTCAAAGTGAGAGACATAGCAGACATGGTAAACATTTCAACAGAACGCGTACACCACATTTTAACGAAAGAATTGGACCTTTCCAAGCTTTCGGCAAGATGGGTGCCTCGATTTCTTACGACTGATAAAAAGTTCATTCGTTTGCGCATTTCCAATGAGTGTTTGGTCCTTTATAAGCGGAATCCGGTTGATTTTTGTAGACGATTTGTTACTTGCGATGAAACTTGGATACACTACAGTACACCCGAAACTAATCAACAGTCGAAACAATGGTTAGAACGTGGTTTTGCACCTCCAAAGAAAGCGAAAACCACTTTATCGGCAAACAAGGTGATGGCATCAATTTTTTGTTATTCAAAGAGCATTTTGCTCATTGATTACCTTCAGCGAAGTGTCACAATAAACGGACAATATTATGCAGAACTTCTACAAAAATTAAATGTTGAGATTCGTGCTAAACGGCCAGGAATGGCAAAGAATAAGATACTGTTTCACCAAGAAAACGCTCCCTCGCATACCAGTACAGTTGCGATATCAAAAATCCACGAGTTGCATTTCCAATTAGTATCGCATGCGCTTTATTCGCCGGATCTAGCCCCTTCCGAGTTCCACCTTTTTCCAAAATTGAAAACGGCTCTAGGTGGAAAGAAATTTTCGCCTAACGACGAGCTTATCATCTTCGTAAATGAGTATTTTACAAGCCTTACGGAATCGCGTTTTAGAGATGACATAAGGGTGTTGGAGCACCGTTGGAATAAATATATTGCTCTTTTAGGAGAACATATTGAAAAATAAAAATTATTTTGTATTTAAAAAATTCGTTTTTCTTTTCCATTCACACTACTTGTCAAGTTCTCTCATTTCTCTACATGCGTCTTATTATTCTTCTTTTATTCCCTACATTTCCTCATTATTGAGCCAAGATATTCCTGATAAGTTCTCAATTATCTCTATAACACTCGTACATCTTGAAATTTTCCAAACACATTCATAGTGTCAACTTAAATAAGCTCGTCGTCTGGTGTAATAATAATATGTCATTCAATCTCGTTTCATTTCCGCTAAATTATCCTTGTAAGCCTCTTCTACGACAAATATTTTTAAAGTAAATTTATTTATTATTTTACATTTTTCTGGCTCTAGAGTTTCTGCGTTTGTTATAACTTCGATTCATAGACCATAACACGTCTTTCTTCTTATTATGGTCACACTTTCTTGCAATATTAAGGACAAATGACCGTGATATACTGGACAACACCTTATTACCCAGATATTGAGTGATTATAATTCAGCATAATATCTTAATTTAAAATATACACACCACTCATAGATTTTTAGGTATTCCCGCAATTTATATAATTGTACAATTTATATGAGGTGATGACAAGTTATTGTACTGCTTATTTTTGTGACTTATTTTGCCAGAAAATCCAATGATACATGAATCATAAGTCTTCATATTATAAGCATGTGTCTGGAGTTATTTGACCAGTTGGATTTCTGTGCTCTACCAGAGCGGTTGATTTTTCCAACTATAATAAAAACATATAATTTGAAACTACGAATGAATAGTAAAAGTAATTATATATGGGTAATCCCGTAGAATGGAAGGATGCCCTCAAATAAAAATTATAAGTCTTACATAACTTACTGCTTAGCCAATATCCGTTTGCCACCTGTGATCAGCTCAACTAAAATCTCAAGGACGATCTTCTCTTAAAGTTAAGGTAACTACAAGGTATGCAGATCCTTGGTTTTTAAGACAGCAAAAGCTCTCTTAATCGAATAGAAAGATTCAAAATTTACCAATGTGAGAAGACACAAGGTATAGGCGCGCTATTTTTCGAATGAAGAAATAACGGAAGGTCTCACACACCACCGTTAGCAACCTAAAACATAAGAGACTATGGTAAATAACAAGCAAAAGGAAAAACTAAGGAAACAACAACAATATTGAATTTGGAGAGAAATACTATAGCATTAAGCATTAGGCTTATGGGTGGTATTGGAAAGTAATTCAAACAAAATAATAATATATTACAGAGAAGATAGGATGTAAAGCATAAAATATCATAACAAAAGAAATACTCGATCTTAATATTAGCTGTAAATAAACAGATTTAGTAACTACGAACTCTACTGAGATAATAAAAGATAAGCAATAATACATATATAACAATGATTAGAGCTCCCAAAAAAAGTAAAATTATTATTGATATAGGTGTACAGAATTATAAATGCAGGATATAACATACTGATAGAGTTAATCTAACAAGTGAGACTTAAGGAATCATAAAAATAATATACTTTTCTAACACAGGTAATGCAAGAAGCTTTTAAGATACCGTTCTGCTCTAGATAGGACAATAAATAAATGCCCGTATTCCAACTCTCTTCTTGACTTTCATTCAGGGTGCTCAAACTAGTTCAAAAAACAAACTAAATAGGAGAGTGGGGGGGGGGGTTTCTGTTAACCATATCTAATAATATAGTATTGGTACACCCTAAGCCAATATTGAAGCAAAAGATGGGTCTATAAAATACGTTCGGTATTTAGTTGACAAAAAAGAAGAAAGAAGAGAGTACCTTTTGTAGCTAAATAAGAAAAGTTAAGCACTATTACCAGCTTATTGTGTTTCTTCAAATATTTTATAAATACGCGGTATTTAAAAAAGATATGTACTACATAAGTATTTAAAAATGCTACGTATAGTTGGTTTACACTAGTGCGAAAATATTCTTTGATATATGTCACTTTGAGCCCTTCAAAGCAACAAGAAAAACAAAATAACAATAAATCGCATCCGAAGATAATGCTTAGTTCACTACTGAAGTAGTAATTATATTAAATAGCTGCAAAAAAGTTATGTGAAAGAAAACAATTTGCTGACGGTTTACTAATTAATTGTCAGCCAGCACAAAAAAACAACTATGGCTGACCGTCCAACAAGCCTTTAATTAATTTAACATATTAACAAATAATATATAAATATAATATTTGTCTACTGAATCGTGATCTATTTCCTAAAGAGGCCCTTAATCAATTACATTGGAGCTAACAAATTTATAAAGGTAATATTTAAAACATGAACAATTACTAGCAAATAAATTAGAATTATTAAGTAAATTGGAATTATCAAATTTTGCAAGCAATATTTAAATATGAAACAACTTATCAACAAGCTTTCAAATTGAATTATGGCTGTAATTGTGCCAATTTTAATAATAAGCGCTTGTCTATCGAGAAAATGACTAGTTAAGGCAATTAATTCAACATGAAGGTGGAATAAATAATTGTACGATTACTTTCAATTTAACCAGTTTGTCGTTAAATTTAAACTATTGTTTACATGTCACAAATCAGGATCTAACTGCTCTTAAATAATCCCGTAATTAGACTGAACGGGTGCATATAAACTAATCGATTCATTCCACAGTATTATGAATATAAATAGCAATATACAAATAACAATTAACTTTTTAAATGATAATAATTACGAACGTCTTGTATCCTTGGTTTAATTTCATTTTCCTGATATCTCACATCATAGAGCCAGGCGGCAGATGGCTTCGCTGAACATTAAGACTGTAGCTTAAGCTTCGTCTTCTTAATCAGATGATAACGGGATCTTCATAAGAACACTAACACAGTCCTTTAAATAAAAGGAAAGAACTCTAAAATCAACATAGAAAGGAATAACAATGAGAAAAATTACGCCACTGTGTAATACAAAGTTTACTAATTACATACCTCAGGGTTGTTTTCGAGGGTTAATTAATAAAGTAAAATCACCCTTCTTAGTAGGATACCAATGTTTAATTCAACCGGGACTGCAACTATGTGGACGATGTTTATCAACTTATCTGGCCCAATCCAAATATAAGTTGATGAATTAATCGATTTGCATAATATTTTATTTTATTTACATGTTTCTATTAGTATCGTTGCGAAGCAATAACTTACTTCGAGGTGCACAATCAATATCCAAAGTTGTACTTTTAGTGGCGCGAACGATAGCAGAATTGTTAACAGTCAACGTTAACAATCGATGGAGAGGACGATATAACCATGCCATCTTTTATGCAGCTCGAAGTGCAACGTCTTCAAAAGAAAAAGAAAAAACGCGCAAAAGAGCAGAATATCGACTTATTATTGCGGCAGTTAATTAAAAAATGCTAAGAACAACTTCAATTACAAGTTACGACGATAATCACATATGTAAATCTACTAATTAAAATAAAAATCAAAACCTTAAATATCTGTAACCTTTCAATAATATTGATTACAAGATAAGATTGAGAAATACAAGAGGGCGTTAAGAAAGATTAACTAGCTAAGCATAGTCTGTCCTAAATAAAACGGAACGTTTTTAAAATAAAAGCAAAAACTTTCAATTTTGTAAAATATATTCATTTTATTCAAAGTAGTCGCCCTCGGGTTCAATACAACGTTTTGCACGGTCAATTAACATGTCGACTAAATTTTTAAGTTCATCTTTAGAGATGTCCTTCAAATTCTATGCAGATGCGTTTATAATAGCTTCGATATCGACATACCGATGTCCATTCATCGGCAAATGCAGTTTGAAGAATAGATAGAGATCACAAGGGACAAATCCGGTGAATACAGTAAATGGCTCGTGGTTAAAATGCCATTTGTAGATAAAAAATCAGTGATAAGCGTCGACCAATGAGATGGTGCATTATTATGTAACAAACACCAGCTACCATTTTCACGATATCGAGGGCACACACGACGAATACGCGCCAAAAGGTGCTTCATAACACCAAAATAATATACAGCATTGACTGTTTGACTAGTTGGAACAAACTCTTTGTGCACTATGCCTTTCGAATCATAAAAACAAATCAACATTATATTCCCTTTTGACTTCTCCAAACAGCTTCTTTTCGGTCTTTCTTCGCTCGGATGCTTCTATTCAAAGCTTTGACGCTTTAGTCTATGGATCATATTGAATACACCACCTCTCATCGCCTGTTACAATATAGTACCTGAAATTTTTGTCCATTTTTGAGTCTCTAATCAAGTCTGTGCAATGTTGAATTCAGTTAGTTTGTGTGGTACAAACCTTGCACAAATCTTTCTCACTCCACAATGCTGTCTCCAAATGTGATGAATTGAATCTTTGGAAATATTTGATTCCACTCCCACGTATAGGAATGGGGAATTCGATTCATTTCTAATAAATTCACGCACAAGTTCGATGTTATTTTCCCTAATCACGAGTTTTTTGCACTAGAGTATTTACGTCATCATTTATGTCCGTACGACCGTCTTTAAACAGTTTATACCACCCATACACACTCGTACGTGATAAACACGCATCATTAGTACAATTGTTTCATGAAATTACACGTTTCAATGAACGATTTACCGAGTTTAAAACAGAACTTGATATTTGCTCTTTGTTTAAAATTCATTTTTCGACCAATGTCAAATACACACTGATTGTGAGTAACGTCTCTGCTTCTCATGATGCAAACGTCATGATATTTTGACATAATATTGGTGAAAGATCTATCTCACCGCCGCCGTATATTTTGTTAATAAATGGTGCCACTAAAAATACTATTTTAAAAAAGTTCAGTACTGTTTTCTCTGCGATAGACAGTATATATATATATATATATATATATATAGAGCGAGAGAGAGAGAGTACGATAGTATGTATTAACTGAGACATCTATCTGATTATTAAACCAGATACTGTAAGTGAAAAAGGTTGTATAGAATAATCATTAACAAAAGGATCAAATTATTAAATACAATAGAACTTATTTTACAACAGATAATTAATATTATACAGAGTTGACACCATAGTAATATTAATCCATATTTGTTTGGTAAAATCAGAACACTTTTTTTGTAGAAATATATTAAATATATATATAATTTGCTAATTAGATTACTTAATAACATCCGCTGTTTCCAAAAAGTTAATTAATAGGTGGTTAAACATACACCACAAAATAATTTAGCACATTTTGTAATATTTACACCTGTAGTACTTATAATCACTTATCAGTCACGAGAAAACAAATATTTCAAAATAATGATTGCCAATTGAATTCCACTTCGTACGAAATTAACGATCTTGTGCGGCATACAATCATTATGTCATAACATTCGCAAAACGCGAACAATAAAAATGATATTTTGCCGCGGCATATAGGGAAGTAACGCGCTGAAAGATTGTGGTTTCTCGTTACTCTTAAACGGCAACAAGAGACTCTCAGCATTCGAAAAGGAATGCCGTGCTATATGACAAATGTATACGTACATCGACATATCAGTTTATCACATGCAATTATTACATGTTAGATTTTAATGGTAGATCTGCGCCGAATGTCTTTGAAACAAACGACCGATAAATTTTAGATTAATAACTCAAGTGTCAAATACGGATAATCATTACATGCACACGTACCGAACATTTGGAACATTCTGCAACCAATATGTGCTATAATTGATTTTGCGCAATTTTCTACAAAAGAAGACATCGAAACAGTTCTTACAAAGTTTCTTTCACACATGTTATTTCATTTAATGTACGTTACTTTCTTAGGAATGTAAGTAATATGATCGGAATTTTTAAATTAATTGAGATTTAATTCGTAAAAAATTTTTTATTGTAGGGTAACAGCAATTACTTCCATATCACACCAACAAATTAGTGACTTAATTATATAAAAATATATTTCTCTAGATATTTCTTGCAGAAAAGGAAAACTTTTCCCAGAATAGAAACAGAAATAATTTGAAAGTTGTCTTTCCGGATATTCTTGTATGAGAAAAAGTTGTACAAGATTCTCCATCGCTTGGTTCATTTATAAAAGTCGATTAAAAACTTACCATAATGTATACAGAGGATCCACTAAAATTCAGAAAGAAAAACAAGAAGTATCTGTAAAGCATAGACATGAATATAATTAGAACTATAATGGGCCAAGTAAAACTAATATAATAATAGTAAAACATATCAATTTTCTTCCATAACAAAGAAATGGAAAATTGCAAATAAAATATTAAATTGACCCGAAAGTACTCATCTGAACCACAGGCTACAAACGGATAGATCTGTAAATTAACGAACACCTAAAAGAGATTGAGCAGCAACTACGATAAAATAGGACGGGACAAAATACGAAATTAATCATATAGAAAATAATTGCAAATAACTTCCATAAAGTGACTAGCTTCGCTGGAAAAGCGCATGTGGTAATTGTTGCCCAAATATTGATCTGGACAAGGTGAAGTTTCAAATTTCTTCTAGGGCAGTGCAATTTTAAAATCGTTTCTAGTATCGGAGATGATCGGCATCTCTCATAGTACTCTTCAATGATTGTAAAGAATAACCAACACCACTTCGCCTCTTGTGAAAGAATAACCAACACTACTTCGCCTCTTACGGCGAGGAAATCTAAGTAACGTAGCCATGGAATACTGTACATATACTAAATACACACTGTTGCTTCCGTGATCGTAACTAGTCGAAAAGACTTATGACCCAGTTGGACAGTCACAACAAAAAAAAAACACTAAACAGAGTAAATAATATAAATAGACGGTATACTCAAGATGCATGGTGATAGATTGACACGCGTGTATGTATTAAAAGACACCATAAAACTGAAATGAAGAGGATCGAGAAGGTAAAAGAAACATTAAAATTACCGTTTTAATTGAGGGCAGATGCTTTAAGCACAATTGCAAAGATAGAAGTGAATGAAAAACCGGTCAGAACATAAAAAAATTATAACAATCAAGTTAAAAAGGTAGTGTTCCACCTCCTCAAATGGAATTAAATAATTCCTGGGGCATTAGCTACAATACTCGGAGTGTAACAGCAATGATGATGAATGCATGATGTATGTATATCAAATGTGGTTATACGTTTGACCACCAATCAAATTATACTTTTAATCAGTTAGATGTGCAACATTGAATTTTGCAAAAATAAACAGGAGGCTAAGAATTTGTAGGAAAAGTATGACAATAGATAGTACTAAAATTTTTTATTTTGTAAAATATTGTAGTTTTAAATTCTTCTAGTTTTATCTGCTTTTATTTGATTAGAAAGGAAATTAATCTTTTGTAGTATTATTTTCTAAATTTTATTAATTTGCGAGTACAAATTTAATTTAATGTTATGGAAATAAAGATGGAGTTAAGAGGAAAAACACAAAAATCAAATTGAATCAACAATAAAATATATACAAAACAAAAAAGCCAAGGATGACTCCAAATAAAATGATGTATTCACGCGAATACATCAGAGAGATTCGTTTTTGAAAATATTCAATAACTATTAGTGAAAAACGAAAGAAAGTGACTAGGATTTTGTTACTTAGGTCAATAAATTTTTAAAGGCATTATACTTCTGCTATGGTATCTGGAAAACATATTATAAGGGCTGTTAGTAATTTTAAATTTATAAGTGAAGATGGAGACATACGATATATAATTATCAATTATGTTTTAGGACTGTGGCAGCTCATGCTCTAAAATACATAGAATAAAAAATTAATGTTTCATAGTTTATAAGCAAGTTATTTCTACTGAATATACATTTATGTTGATTTAAGGCCTTTTTCTGGTCATTATGTATTAGATAACACCCACTAACTAAAGGTATAGTCTTTACCTGAAAACAATAACTAGGCTATAGTTCATTTGGAAAATTTCCAGTTTTTCAGTTTATGTTAAATCAAATTTATAATTCTTTGGGGAAATTTGGGATGGGTAAAATTTTAACAGTTCAAAATGTTCAAAGGTACCTTCTCTCACATCATGTGAATATTTAGTCCAACAAATTCAAATCCAAGAAGACTTAATCATAATAATTCAGTTAACATTTAAATTGTCAGACAATAGGCCCGTGTTGGGTGAACAATAAAATACTGGTGGTCTATGACAAATATTCATTCTGGCCGTCGGAAGATTAAACATGTTAGAGATGAACCATCTCAAAAACTCGTATATTAATATTAATAATATATAGCTAAGTATATTATTATTTATATATAATACACATTAATAATAATAAGAATATTAAATAATATAAAATAATATTTATATAAAATAAAAAGCTAATATAACTCTGACGTGAAAAATACAGTTTGAACAAAATATCTAGTGCTATGCTATGTTGCTTTTGAAAATATTGGTAGTAAACAGAGCACAGTTTTCGACGCTCATTTTCCAAGACCATAAATCTATGTCTTGCCAAGAAGTGGGTTTACTTAATGTTTCATACAAGGTAAATACCATCCACTTGAAGACTCGGGTATTTGACAAATTTTACGTGAACTTTATTTATATAAATCAATGTTCTAATTATGAAAGCCAAAACCAAGAATTTAGCATCAGCCAAACTATAGATCTTTACTTTTTCTTATTATAATAATATTTATTGGGCCAGCCGATTTACAATTTAGTTACAGGACGAAGTATATTACAGAACACGTATATATTCCATTTAATGTATATAAATTATATGTATATATAATTCGAATGACGACACAAATAAGAATCAGAATTCCCCCTATAAATATGAAGAAATAAGTAATACTTGCGATGAAGCAAACACTATAGTTACCAATTCATTGAGTAGCATTAAATACATCCAAAAACTTTGGTCAAACCGGAGTAGGTAACGCTCATAGTCAGTAAGAATGATCAGATTAGTTATAGTTGCACGGTAAGAGCATTTGTCTAGAATTTTGACAAAGAAGTTAATTATAGACATTGTCCGATTATTTTTAATTAGACCGGTATCGCCTTTCCTGTGAACAGATGCAGGCCTTACAATTTTTCATGTCGGAACTGATGTCTTCAACGAGAGATTAAGTATAAAACATAACGGCTTGACATAGATATAAGTATAATCCGTTACGGAAAATGATCCCATGGTGAAGATACTTTCTCTTTTAGCTATGGAAGAAGATCAGCCTTAGAATTGTAACAGTAATAGCATAATTATATAATCTCATTCAATGTCCCATGGACGTAATGGATGATGAATTGCGTTCTTGTAAGTAAATTGACTGAAAGTACCATCAACTAGTTTTGATCTGTTCTCATGATACCTCCCTGTGATTTAAACGCTAACCTAGTGACATTCAGAATATATTTGGGAAAAGCTAAAGTTGAATTACAGGTAAAGTTTATGCTATCTGCTTCTGGGTTTCCGGGCTGGAACCGCGTCACTAGTATATCTGCCGACGTTTCGTACCCATTTGTATGGGACATCTTCAGGGCTGAACTACTGCACTGAAACTCAGTTTCAGTGCAGTAGTAATGTTCTCCTTTGCGTTTTAAAATTTTATTGCTTCAATTGTTTTCTTCTCTGATTTTTTATTTTTTCTTCTTGCATTTTCTATATCATAAATTTATTTTTCCCGTTTAATCAGACATCCACGTTTGTCCTACTTAGACATATAAACTATGCGAATATGTAGTTTTAAAAATTTCTTTTTTATTTATGTAGTACGCAGTTAGGAATGTTCTCGACCTCTGTGAAAGAACTAGTTATTTATTTCTATATGTTTGATTTAATATCAATACTTTGCTTCAAAAGGTTAAAGGTTTCACAATAGTATTATATATAATCACTTTTATGTATGATAAAAATCAGTAGTAATGGCTGAAAAATCAACACCTAGGTTATTAGTTATGGACTCGGCAAGGTTGGCGACAGTGGACAATGGGAGGACGGTTATAAAGCGAGGATAATTGCAACTTATGAGACGTTTATATTACAGGACTGCCAACCCACCTGGCCTTTAAAGTGTATCTCGTTGCGCGGCCCACAAGATTTACTATTCTAGCTATACCAGCGCGTCCTCTTCTCTATGTATGTATATGTTAGCCGTATCATATACATACATGTAATTAAGGACCATCTATGTCATTAATCTCTCGATTCGATGGAATCGAATACACATACGAACAATATTCGCGCCTGACATTTCAGACAAGACAATGTGTGGTGACTATTTGCATCACCATTAAGAAGGATTACGTTTCAGTGATATATCTTCGGGTGTTAGACTTAGGTTACAAAAGACCATCTGATCAAAGTTTATCATTTTTCGCGACGTTTAGAAAGTGTCTTCGAAACATATGTATCAAATATGTAAATTATCAGTCTTATGGTTTCTAATATATGCGATGCTATGGGCAACATAGTACTACACCCAAAAATATTGTGATTTTTAATAAATCAATTTTACTAGGCTATTAGAAAAAGCTGTAACATTTAGACAATTCTATTTCGTTTTGTCCTATTTTTACCTATTATCGGCGATCCTTTTTGTCACAAAATTAAAGTTATTAACCCCGAATTATGATAAAAGACTATTTCTTCATCTCCTCCTACAGCATTTTGTACGATTTCATGCAATTAGAAAAACGAACAATTGTTCATAACAAACACTTATAACAGATGTATTTTTCTCATCATACAATTTCTTTCTTCCCTTTAAAACCAAATTTTATCAAGAAAATATTAAGAAAAATGGTTTACTTATAAACCTTTTTCCAATCAGCCACAGTCAAATTATAATGTTTGTTTAAAACTCAACTGCATATAACCTGTAGTGCAATGTTTCTCTCGCTACAAAATAAAAAAAAAACATTAAAAGCTTTTATGCTCGCTAGACGTTTTCTTATGATTTCACACAAATTAGTGAATTTAATCACTAAGGTTGATATATAACCCCTTTCCACATCAACTTTCGTAATAAATAAATGCAAAATGTCGCATCTGGTAAACCACGGCGAAAAATACCTGCACGAAAACACACTCCGTACGCGATCTGTACCGTTGAGAACCAAAATGTACACTGATAGAGAATTACGAAAGTTAATGTGGAAAGGGGTTATATATCAGCCTTAGTGGTTAAGTTAATCAACCACAGGCTCCATCAAATTCAACTACAAATTATTGAATCTATAGCTCTCTCAAGAGTTCAACAATGATTGATGTAGCATGTCTCATATTGTAGTTTCGCTTCAGATTCTAATGTCGTTAATGTTCATTTGTCAAATCATGTTTTGACATATCCCACATTAAAGTATTACACTTCGCATATACAATATAATAATTTTTTGTCATGCTTTTAAATTGTTTTATTAAATTTATTGCGATCTATGATTCAATTTTAGACAGGAAATTTATTATCAGAGACGAGGTTTGCGAGTTACAAATACTCGTACGAAAAATCCTTTTGTTAGTCACGTACGTCCAGGCTGTAACAAACCAAAGATCTTCTCCTTCCAAGAACGAACGTATTTCTGCACGTAGCATCGTTTCTTTAAAGAGCATTTTAATATTACATTTACTATTAATTCTATTTTACCTTATTTCTAAGTACAATAAGACATTTAAACATAAATCTGTTTTCACACAGAAAACACATTTATTATTCTGCCCAACTATCTACTTCCGTAGTAGTTATATTAAATATGTCATGGGTCTTAACTAATTCTAATTTTTGGTATATCTTTTCCGTTCTCTCATTGGTTCTTTACTGATTGATCAATTCAATTACCCTTCGTCAAACAAACTCTTTTAAAAGACAAGAATTTTAAAAACACCTATCACGGCTTACAACTGAGACTGTTAACCCAAGATTACGTGTGTTTCGGGATTCATTTTCCTAGTGTCGCAATACATGTAGTGTTCAACGTGCTTATATCGCTATCGCGATATAACCTCGTGATCAAGGATAGATACACATACACATGCAAGTACACCACATATCTATGGATACTTAAGTTTTCTATTAATTCTTGTATATTTTACTCAAAAGTTTTATTATGTTACACGATTTATTTTACCACAACATTGAAAATTTCCTATATTTTTCTTTTGGTATTGCTTTCGCTTATTAATTATATTTATTAATATATTCAAGCTATAGGAATTCTATTTACTTAAATTAGTAAATAAAAGTTTGAGGACAACAGTATTGTTTCACTTCCGTTAAACTACTGATTTCTTTCAGTTTAAATAAACAAATTTATTATTAACAATTTTCTTTTTGTTATTGCGGTAACATAGATATCAGCCATAGGCGCGCTACTCATTAATAAAAGTTGCCTGGGATCATTCTAAGTCTTTCTGGGGTACATACATTCTAATCCTAACTGTCATGGCATGTACCTTCAATGATTGTTTGATAAATGATTGACGATTACTTATTTTCCTCCGACCAATATGAATAGGACTCTGCAAAATCTTCGAGATAAGGCTTTTAGAGTGTTTAAAAGGTATCAAATTGAAACAGATTAGTATTACCATAAATGGCAGCGCTTTTTAACAGCAAATGCTATTGCACGTGAAGAAAAATTATTACGAAATTTTCGTATTGTTCGTAAGCCTAACTCTAAATTCCCAAAACATTTCAAAAATATGAATAAAATATTTTTTTTTGATAACAACTTTGAATTGCAAACTGTCTAGAAGATGCGATTTTCGGGACTTCGTTCTATTAAGACATATTGTGCATGTATTGACCATCTTAAAGTGATAGTGAGATATCTTTCATTCCTATAACATCTGGAATATCACAGGTTTCGATATTTCTTCTTTTGCTCTACTCTGTATATATCTTTCCTTTTACTAATTACATAAAGTTTTGCATTTGCAACTTTTATGCTGATGACACTCAATTTTATTATTCCTTTTTTCCCGATATATTAGATGATGTTAGATGTTTAAACTAAATTCTGATGTTTAAGAATAACTACATGTGCTTAAGGCGCATTTATTTTGTCTAAATGCCACAAAAAACAATGTAATTTTATTTGAGCTTAGAGAATATAGAAATAGAGATACTTATTGCGGAAGTATTAGTATTCTTGTTGACGCGAATCGTACTCTGTGTGTGAAAGATCTTGGGATAGTTATAAATAATGAGCCGAATTTTGGAGAACATGTTAATATTATCATATTATACAATATAACTATATCTCTTTAAAAACTATTTATATCACCAGTATATTATCTGGTTGTTTTCTCTATAACATCACCTTGTACAACAGAGCTGTATTTAGTACATATTTTCACAGTGCTAGTATTCGTTTTAAGGGCACCTTAACATCATACGATAGCTACATAAATAGGAGTTTTTTTCTTGTCAAATCACTCAAGTACTGAATTTTCTCACTACATATTTTAAGATCAATGTATCAATTAATTGGTTTTAAAAAATAATATTTTTTAGGTACCAGTGGATCTTCTAAACATGTATGTTTCCAAATACATGTGCAAATTGAAGTGCTTTTTTTGTATTACTTGTTTTTGTATTTGTGTAGGTTACGTTTTACTTCGCACTCTCTCCTCTTTTAGTGCTAGGTATTAGTTTAAGTAAAGAGAGTAAGTAAAAGAGCAGACACTAAAGCTGCTGCAGTTGAACTCTGATTGTCCTAATATTTTTTTTATAAATTTTCAGTTACCATTTTATTATATTGTATACGTTATGAATGATTGTATTGAAAAAATATATGTTGATTTGTCATTATTACTATTATTTATTTGTCTTTATTTGCAAAACTATTAAAAACTTCTGTACTTTATCTATAGGAAGCTACCGTGACTTATTTCATTGAATTTTAACATTCATATAGCTTATTTGAGCTGTTTCCTTTTTCTTTTTATTTTCAGCTTGAGTATTCTGATTTGTTTTGATTAATAGTGATTTAATTATTTTACTACCTATTTTCTATTTTTACTATTTTGTTCATTATTTTAGCTAAATGCAATTGTAGATTGCATTAACACAGATTTTTTTGTCTGTTACTTTGAACTTGGGGCTTCTTGTCGTACTCCATATTTTGTATGTTGTTGGTTTCCATCAGTTTTACTTAATGTTTCTTTATTAAGCTTATATTTAAATTAACAATTGGAAACCACGCTTGAACTTAAAGGAATGGTCCAAAAAGTATATTTTGACCAGCAACGTTATAAGCAGTGTCATTTGTGAACCTTTATATGAAAGTATTATAAAAGGATAGAAATTGAAGAAAATAGTAGTTTTATTGAATTTTATTTAAATATTTTAGTTTTCTTCGAAGTATCGTTTATTTGACGCGCTGCACTTACTTGAACAATTTTTCCATAGCTGGGAACAGTTTTGAAATCCTCAGTTTGGATGCTGGTTATTGTCTGAAAAGAACTTTTTCAATTAATACGTATCAGAAAAACTTTTTTCTTTGAGTTAATTCTTGACACGTGAAAATAAGTCAGACGACACAAAATTAGGTGAATAAGAAGGGTAAGGAACAACACCTATTTTATTCTTTGCAGAGAATTATTGGACATACTAAGTAGTATGAGCAAAGGCTTTAGAAAAAAAGATAAATCAGCGTCGTCTCCGCGTTTCACAGGAGTTGTTTCTTTTCTTATTAAATATGCTATCCATTGCCTTACTGTTATTTGGTTTCAGGATAACTATCATTACAGCAATTGTCAACATCCGTCTCAATTTTAAAAGGATAATAAAAGTCCTTTTACAATCTTCCAGAGAATGACATATAATGACTATTATTTATTTGTTCAGAAATTTCTTGAGTCATTATTTCTAGATAGTATATTAAAATGCTTTGTCGTTTTTTGTTATAAAAGGTTCGCTAAGTCGAATTTGAACTTCACTGCAAGTATCATTACCGCTTTTTGAAATGTAAAAATTACTTATTGACTCGAGATCTACTTAGAACGCCTTCTTTCAAGTTCTCCGTAAGCATTAGTATAATCTCAGCTGCAGTTTACCCTTGAAGGAAACAGAACCTAATACACACATATTGTTCTTTATAATCCGTCATAGAAAAATTGTGGAACATGTTTGCGGGCATAAGAAAAAACAACAGAGCAGAGTTTTAGACTCTATATAAGGTAACGACGTTAAGCTGGCGCAGAATTCTGCAGATTTACTACTTTCAGTAACGGTCAAAAAAATTTCATAGTATCCGTTAACAACTATTGCTTAAACTTTGGCTACAATACCCTACCTTGCCATATTTTCGTCCACTTCACGCAATTATAGAAATAAGCGAGTAGTATTTAGATATCGCATTTGCTCAGCCGACAGAAGTGATCACCGTACATTTGTTTTATTTGTGTGTAAATAACCACGAAATATGGGACAAATGCTTTTGACCAAAATATTAGTTGTCCGTTACTAAAAATCGAATTTTCAATGAGGCATTCAAACGTAAAGAAGAGCGATCACTTTCATTTATGGAATCTAATCGTCGTCTAATTTGATGAAGCATTTAATCTTCGTTAACTTTATTACATTACGGTACTTTATTTTAAATAGTTTTCATTACATGGCTCTTCAAATGTCATTTACATAGAAATAACATCAAATGAACAAATTCTTTTATACTCGGAAAAGCTATGATTATTCGTCACACTCAGGTTGGTAATATAAATAAATTATGTAACGTCATTGACATATAATTTTGACAAATAACTACATACAAACGTCTTTATTGAAAAAATCAAAAAATTGTTAATGGAAAATTACCACAACAATTGTTCAAAGTAAGTCTCTTTATTTTTAATAAACTTCATGCTATTAAAAGTATTCCTTAAATTTGAAGCTGTATTCCCACAAATATGGAGGATAGCTTCAGTGTCACCAATTATTTATAACTTCAGCTAATGTAAAACAAAATTCATGACTTTGTAGACTATATAATAATTCGTTCATATGTCCTAAGAAAAATTAAATTATTTCTTAAACTTTGAAAAGAACTTGCATATGGTCAAGCTTCCAATATGAAATATATCAAATATTGGTGGTAAATAGTTGAGAATGAATTGATGTTATATTCACTTTTTTTTAATTACACAATTGTTTAGATATGCCTTTTTTTTATTTTTTCTACTACCTTATTTTATAATATTACATATCGTGTTCCGCACTAATTTCAAATAAGCAAGTAGAGGTGTTTTCAAGCTAAAGAAAATGTTAACTGTCTATGACATTTACGTTTTCGAAGTGTTAATGATTTTATATACAAAAAACGAATCGTTGGAAAGGTATCGTTTTCTTCAAGAATATGGTAGATAAAATAAATTTGGCTGTAGCTACCCAGAATATCGCCCAATTTTAAGTGAAAATGGCTTAACGTACGCGTCTTTAAAATTCATTGGTAAACTACTTTATCCATTAAAGGAAACATCATATATACAATATCTTCACATATATCAAAAACATTTCCTTTACAAGTCTGAATAAGATATTATTAATAATTATTTAAATTCTCAAATATATATGTAGAGATTCTTTTCTCTATTGATTTGTTTTCTTATTTTCTTCGTCTTTATTATAATGTTTGTACTTTTGACTTTCCTTTATAGTAGTTTACATAATATAATAAATACTATTATTATTAGCCTTATCGTGGCGTAAATTTTTCTCAAACTTGTCCTAAGGCCGGGAAATTCTTCACTCAACGCATATTATTTATAAGTTTAAGCTCGTACAGCACGCGGATGATACTGAGGTGCTATTATACATCATAAAAGGTTAAGTTAATACAAGATTTATGGTGCATTATATCTCTATATGAAAGATTATTATTAATATGTTAATATTTGCCCTTGTTTATTTTAAACTTTTATATGTAGATGTATCGTATCAGTTTTTTTATCGTTTATCCAGATGCCTTTTTACAATTGAGCTAGTATTAATAATAACAGATTTTTCATTGTAAGGTGTACACGGAGATCAAATTCTTTAAAGCTTTCATGGATTGTTTGGGATTTATTCCAATAGCAGAAATGAATGTCCATTTAGAAATCAAAGGCGTTAATCATAACAAATCAGCGTGCTACCACTCTTGAAGCAGCAGAAAGTCTCAGTAATCGAGTTCAACTATTTCCGACCATCTGATGCAGGTTGACTTTATTAATCGCCTTGATATTTGGATACACCAAAAATTAAGCGAACACAATTTGTTGGATCATATTTCCATATTTTATTACAACTTTATTACGAAAACCTGACCTTTTTGAAGTGTAATAACGAGGAACAAAAAACGAATTGCGTAAAATAATGTATTGGGTTGGCAACTAAGTACTTTCGGTTTTGTAGTATAAAATGAAACACTTTTTCTTAAACAAAGAATAGTTTTTAATCAATTATATATTTTCCATTTTGCTAAATGACCTTTTGCCATCTTCCATCTTCCAATAGTTTCCCACGAGTTGCCAAAGATGTATGAGGCCTTGCATTATCTTGGTGGAATACTACACCTTTCCGATTTGACAATTCTGGCCGGTTTTCTTTAATTGCTTCATCCAGTTTTATTAACTGTTGAGAGTAAACATCAGAATTGACCGTTTGGTTCCTTGGAAGCAGCTCAAAAAACACAACACCTTTGTAATCCCACCAAACTGACAGCATGATCTTTTTTGGATGCAATTCAACTTTCGATGTGGTTTGAACTGGTTTATCGTGTTTGCTCCATGATCGTTTTCGAACTATGTTACTGTACAGGACCCATTTTTCAACAGCAGTAATGATTCTTTTTAAGAAAGGGTCGATTGCATTTCGTCTAAGGTGCATATCGCAAAAGTTGATTCTTTGTGTTAAATGAATTTCTTTCAATTCGTGAGGTACCCAAATATCAAGCTTCTTAACTAGCCCAAGACATTTTAAATGTTTTTCAATTGTTGTGTGCGATACATGTAGTCTCTCCGCAACCTCTCGAACAGTTATATGACGATCCTCTTCAATTACGACTTTGATTTGGTCATCATCAACTTCAGTAGGCCGACCAGAATGTTGCTCATCTTTGAGGGAAAAATCTCCAGAACGGAATTTTTTATACAAATTTTGACACGTGCGCTCTGTTAAGCAATTAGCACCATAAACTTCACATATCTTTTTGTGGGCCGCAGCGGCTTTCTTTCCTTTACGGAAATAAAATAGTAAAATATGTCGAAAATGTTCGTTTCTGCACTGTATTTACAATTAACCCACAACTAATAGCTTTAATAAAAATTACGCACTACTTGCTTCTGAAGTTACGTCAATGTGACTAGTATCACGCGATAAACGGTAAAGTACAGCACTAACATACGTTATACAAAAAATAAAGCAACACTCTCGACCGAAAGTACTTAGTTGCCAACCCAATAGATTAGTAAACAACGAGCAATATCCATGCCCAGAAAGTTATGATATGTTGCTGGTGAGATTGGAAAAATGTTGTCTATATTGAGCTGTTGCCGCTTAAACAAACAATCGACCCTGAAAAATATTATAATCAGCTAGATAATTTAAAGGAAGCAGTTAAACAGAAACGCCCAGAATTAGTCCATCCTAAAGTTGTCTTCCGCCAGGATAACATTAGACCATACGTATCTTTGGTCATCCTACAAAAACTATTAAAGCTTGGTTGGGATATTAGATCTATTCCGTTCTTTACAAAATTCATTCACCAAAAAATCAATCTATTCTCTGCAAGGTTACGGAGAGCATTTAGAGTACTTTCTAGCCAGCAAGGAGAGAGTGGAATAACGAAACATCCAGAAAGACGTCGAACCGTTATTAAACAAAATGGAAAATGTATTATTTAACAAATTGAATTGTTAGAAATTTCTATTTTTAATCTACCTTAAAAATAGACTTTATTTTTAGTCAGCCTTAATAAAACAGACTTTTGCATAGTTTTATGTCTATTCTTTTACAATTTTAATGAATGAATTTAATTTTTCGATATTTTTATGCAAATTCTTTTATTGTTATTATTATTATTATTATTTCTAGATCATAAAATAACAGAAAAGATCCGTGCATGTGTTCATAAACATTTTATATAAATGAATAAAATCCGTCTAATGTTTCCATTATAGCAATTTTATTTTTTTACATTCGCAACTCGGACAGTTAACTAGTTTTCTATGACATCGTTAGAACAATTCTCGCATTATCTCTAGCACCTAATATAATTAAGAGCAAAACGGCCGTACTATAATACGGAATTTCACATAATCTATCCTTTGTGAATTGCGTGAAGAAACCGTAATACTGTCGTCGTTTGACATTTTTTGTCTCTCTCTTGTTATGTTTCACATACGTATTTATGAACACACACATACATATGTTCCACAACACCATTTTATATTACATTGTGCATATAGTAGGTTAACGGTTCATTCTATGATAAAATCATAGGTGCCATTTTATTAATTTCTACTGTTATGAAGAGAAATTATGCAACTTAAACGAATTAAACTAAATTCATCTTCCACGTTAATTTGTTTAAAAAATCTTTCCACTATTCCCCTAGAAAAATTGTACGTGATATACAATGAAATGTCATTAATTAAAATGAAGCATGGTTTATGCAAATGAGGTTGTACTGTTGCAAATAGATTTCATAATAAAAATATAAACAAGTGCATGTTATAAAAGGCAAACGTAATTGTAATCAATTTATTTAATAGACATTTCTTACTTTAATATACGAGTTTTAAGTTGCCAATGTTTTCTAGAAAAATAGGATCACTTTTGAAATAAAAGAAAAGCCATTATACAATTGATCCACAAAATAAAGAAAGTCCTAGAGCAAAAGGAATATCGTATAGTGTTCTTAAATTTAAGCCAGGATTTGATCAAATCTAGTACATAGGACTTCTATACAAACTCAAACAACTTTACCCTAGAATAGAACTTATACCTTGATATTGTTTCTTTTGTCCTACTCTAAAAACCATTTTAAATAGGTATGTTTATAAAAACATGCAGACATCTGTTACTCGTCTATGGCATCGGGTTCTGTTGTTTCGTCGGTGACACAGTCTCTTTTAAAACTTTTTTCTACATCGTTAAATATAACTAGGAAGCATTTTCAATATGGTATGCTTCATTGCTGCAAAAGATGCTGCAGGCAAGATTTGTATTGGTTACGGAAGTTGTGCTACTACTATTACAACCGTCCGCAATTAGTTTATGAGATTTAGAGCTAAAAATTTTGACTTGAAAAATAAAGATCAGTAGGTGCCCACCAACGATGGATACGGATCTTCACAGGACCATGCTTGCTGAAAATCCACGATATAGTGTACGCGAGCCACTACCATTCCCAAGACAATAGCACATAATCACCTAATCATGATAAGATCGATGTGAAATTTGTGTTCCACACCTATTGACGGAAATCGACCTTATGAACTGCGTGTCTACGTGCGGTTTTCTTCTCCTGCAACATGAAAGAGATGTTTTCTTAAAAAGGTTTGTCACTGGAGACGAGAATTTTGTATCAAAATCCGCATCGAAAACTCCATTAATTAAGAACAGTCTGTTGAGAAGCCTGAATATCTTCACCCGCTTGATAAATTGAACGCCAAAGCAGAAAACGCTTTTCGTCACGGCAATGAAAAATCATGTTGCATTGACTGTAAGAGAGACTGTTACAGCTTGTTTGGGACATTCTACTGCAGCCTCCATACTCCCCAGAGGGTGTCCTATCCGATTATTACTTGTCTCTGCCATTAAAAAATTCTCTCTATTATAAAGAGTCACAATCTCTAAACGAAATAAAAATGAACCTCAAGAAAAATTTTTCCACTACCAAGCCCTACCAATTTGGGAAAGAGGGAATGAGGAGGCATCTTAAGACATGGAAGTACGTGGTAGAGTATAAGTGTTCATATATAACGCAATAAATCAACCCAAAACAATAAATGTCGTGTATTCATTTCATATGTAGAACAGAAAGAAATTTACTGGACACTCTAGTATGTGCGAATACATTTACTGCTATGCTAAAATACAATAAAACCTATAGGTGGTCAATATACTTGAATAATAAAGGTCTATGGAAAATGATTAAAATAGTGCCTTTTTTAAAAATTTGTTTATTTTTATGTTATTTTTATTTTTCCCAGCGGAAATTCGGCGCAGAATAAAATACCCACTCTTGTTTTTCTTATAGTACCGAATCTAATACAAAACAGAAATGAAAATTTTCTATTTACAAATCATTTTCCAATCATTTATAGTTAGTGTGTGTTAAGATATCAATGCTAATACTATAAAATAATATCACACAGTCTACAGTCTAATGTCTCTCTTAAGATATCATTAGCCAACCAACACAGAATAATTAACAATATTAGTTACTTATAGCTACCTAATGCTGTCGATAGTACCCCAACAAGTTACTAGTTGATCATGTCGAGATCTAGGATTCGAATCTGAGACGCTATCCGAAAAAATCTTTCGATTTTTTCCTTTTTTTTTTTAAGGCGCACAGTAAGTGTATAGCTTTACTTAGTAACGAAATAACTACTAGTCCATTCGTCTCCACCAATATTATTTCTAAAATCAGTTGTGTTAAATAACTAGATAAATTTAAATGTAGTACACAATATCAATTTATTAGAAATTGACTCAATTAGAAACAGCAGTTGTAAATAAAAACTCTTGATTTTATACTTATCACATCGTTATAATTAAAGCAGAAATTTAATGACAAAGTCATGCTAAGGAATCGAATCTCTATCGTCCGCTTACCGGACGGGTACTCTACCATTGAACCAAGGATTATATGATACGATTTCATTTTTATTCATTTGTCATTGTGGAAACAAACTTTTAATTGAAAACCAGCGCCACGTATTATTATTAAATGCATGCGAAGTTGCATATACACCACGTATACACAATTACGTGCATTTCATGATGTAAATTAATGAAAACTCGTAATTTAGTAATTAATTTATTATTATGTTTGGGATTATTTTTTGCCTTAGTGGTTCACTGTTTTCCATAAAACCTGCCAATGTCAAAAACACTCCCGGTTTTTTCTTTTATTTACAAAATTTTATTTAACCCAACCTACATCTAATGTCTCACTGGCTAGGGGCTGCAGAGTTGGATATATAGTACGTGCATGAGAACAGGTACGTTTTTGTTATAAGCATACGTGTGTGGCATGTGTACCTAATATGTTGTTACTGAAGACATTTGTCACCCTAGTATTGAAGTTTTATTCCCCTTATATTATTCTTTATTTTAATGTTTTCTTTCAGCGCAAGTATCCCCAGATTTAATTTCCAAAAGGAAATTGTAGTTGCTATCTGCTTCTAGGCTTCCGGGTTGGAACCGCGTCACTTATATATCTACCGGCGTTTCGTACCCATTTGTATGGGACATCTTCAGGGCTCAACTACTGCACTGAAACGAAAACAAATCAATATACCGTTACTAATTCGTTGAATTCCTATTGTACTACAAAATGTACATAAAAATAGAATTGCTTCTAAAGCATGAAATTAGCTTCAACGGTACACCAAATTTTGATAAAATATAAATAATATATAAAATCCTTTTTAAGCAGGTTCTTGTTTAATTATTTATTTTTATAAAACAAAAGTTGAACTATAAATAATGTTTTCCTCACAGTTTGCAGTTTGAATTACCCAAAGGAAACATCATACAACCATTTCGCCCATTAGCAACGGCACTTTAAAGATACCACTTCTGATGTATCATTTCTTATATGCTGAACATCATGATCTTCACACCATAATATAAACGAGCTCTTGTTTTGTGTGAAAAATTTCCTGACTTTTCCAGGAAATTAATTCTTATACAAAACTAGTCGCGTCATTTTATTTCTCTGTACATACCTATTACGTTTTTGTTGTACATACGTACGTACACGAAACGAGTTCCATTTTTGTAGCCTCTGCTTCTTCGTCCACTTTAAAGTTCACGTTATATGGCGGTACGACCGCCTATTTTATTACTAATATCCACATGTATACAAGGTTATTGTTTTGTAAAAATAAAAAGAGCACCGGTTGTTATCGGCCTACGATTCTTACATAGAGAACCGTTATAAAATCGATCTGTGAGTAGGTGAATGAAAAAAAAAGGATCAGTAATACATGCTGATTAAAATAAACTTCAATACATACACATTATGTATGCATATAATATGTTTATTATTGCATGTATATTTAGAGAGTCGCAATTATTTTGGAATATATTAACATTTCGAAACTAATCTATAAGAGCAATGGAAGATTGTTTTTAGCCTTAGACATTTGTCAAATAGTACCAGCCGTCGAAGAATTAACACACATTAAATACGCACATTTTAATCCCAAGGTTAGTTCTTTTAAATAGTTGCATTGTCGAGAAATGTGCCATAATTTTACAATTAATCCATAGCTGCGTATGTTACTACAATGCGTGGAACTCGCGTAGTATTAGCGTGTGCTTCCACAAAATGTAAAGTGTTTAACATGTAATAAATGTAAATAAGTGCACTTTTAAATAGGGTTTTCAATATACAGATGCACAAATTGGATAAGATCGTTTAAATATTTTAACTTAATATATGTGACTGCATATTAAAAGGGCAGATTAAATGGATAACTGTTTATTTGCGTTTATTATTTGCTAAATCCCTTGCACTTCTTCGAAGCACGTGCAGAAGATCGTTAATATTAGGTAATTTTTATATTTTTCACTATATTAATTCGTTTTTCTCTAGACATAGCCGGCGCTTTTGCAAAAATTTTTTTAATTAACTTCCCTCTCAAAAGCTGATCTACATATTTAGGTGGAAGGTTCGCTTGGAAGATATACATGCTGAAGCAGGCCAAATATGGGCTAACATTTATGTGCATTTAAGATTCACTTCTTATACTTCGTAAAGAAAGAAAGAGCAGAAAATTTAAGCTTTTACTAAACGAACTGGTTCTCGTCTAAGAAACTATACAATGAATTACATAAAAAGTATCTTACTGCAGTAGATATCCTGGAATTCATTAAACCTGAATACCCGGCCAATTTAAAATCCAATGAAGATCCTTAAGATGGAATTTAGACCTATGATTACTTGAGCAATTTTATTTTTCAACGTAATCTTCTTCAACTTTAACCCACTTGCGCCACTTCTCCTACAACGACTTTATTCCATCCGAAAAAAATTATTTCTCTTGGTCTTAGAAACAGACAAAATGACGCCCTCTGAGTTGCTTTTTCAAATATCTAAATAAAAAAGGACGGAGTTAGATTATATAGTGGGTGATCTAGCTTCGCGGAGGATGGACTGGACTTTTATTACCAGGTAAACTCGCGCTTTATTATGAAGAAGGAGAACTTTGTGACGCAAACCTGGATATTCCTGATTATTAGCCATACCTAATTTGGAAACGTATTTCCCTAGAAATCTGGTATATGTTTTGACTAATATTTCACTTTAAAATATAACTAAGTCATCCCTATACATTATAATCATTGGTTCGTGATTAGTTTTTGTATACTTTCACACTGCGATATTATAGTTTCACGAAACTATTCTTTTTTTTGTGATACACTTAATAGTGAACGAATTATAGTCGAATTTGGCATAGAAATACAAAAATCTCTGTATTAAATATCATTAGAGAATGTGAAATTAGATATTTCTATCACAGCTAACCAGATTTTATTTCTGTAGTTCCCCTTATATATAAAAAAATTCCGAGAAAATTGAAACTTTAATGCCTCTTAGAAAAGAGTTACTAAAATTGGTTAAAAATATCAACGGCAGAACATGGGTGGCTTTCCATTCAATATAGACAATGACGATTACTTAATTATTAAACATCTTTCCATCGATATTTAATTCGATTAATATTGCGTAGGGGACATTATATCTGGTACACTGAAATGACTTTTAAATTAAGCAATGGATATGTGCCGAGCTTGTCTTACCTTTAACTTTAAAAGAATTACATTTATAGCCTACACAAGAAACTTTTGCAAGCCATTTTTGCCAGAGACCTCATAAATTGTATTGAGTGTAAGAACCCTTAAGAGTTAATTGAGAGGTAAATGTCGCAAGTTATTTGCTAGTGGACAGAAAACCTTTAGTTGACATTTAAAACGTTTCACGTTACCTGACAGTACATAAACATGGTAGTGTATGGTACTTTTGCATGTAAAGTTATATTTTTTGTATAGAAAAAGTAGTATGTTTATTTTCACACGTCAACACTAATGTATGTTGTTGGAAACATTTTATATGGCAAATAATTACATAACTTTTCTGTTGGTTATGATTTATTAAACTTGAGGATGATTAATATAATTCTAATATTTAAATAAAGGGTGCCACGAAATTTTCTCCTGTATATTACATAATATATGCTTTTATGGAAGTTTCGTACTTAAACAAAACAAAATTAATTTACTTACGTTATTTATTTATTATTACCTTCAGAAAGGGGACCTATATTACAGCATCTTTGGAATATTTAATGTAATATTTTTAAGAAACAAATGTTTTTTTAGTTATAGTAAGTCATGATTAGTGACTGATATTCTTCAGAACCAAGAAAATGTAGAAGTATTAGATCCATGAATATGAAACTTTGGACTTGATGAGCCAAACTTAAAATTATGAATTTCCTAAAATTATATCTGCTAAAGATAAACCGTTGAAAATGGAGTATGTAACTATATAAATCTGTAAAGCCGATAAGGATTTTGACCGTTCTCTCCGCTCCTTCCTCACTAAAAAAATTTTTCCATTTAAGAAGGCGTCTAGATGTTTAAAAGAACAATAATCTGTTAGACAAAGTCTGACATACAGTTTGAATAATCTGGGTGCTGTGTCTTAAATTTATCATGCTTTTCTTGAATATAATAGCTAACGCCTATCCGTTGTTAAGTCTGTATTTTTGGATCAGAAGGAACAATCCATTACATGGTATGTATTCCCTTAAACAATACGACAATTTTGTATTGTAAAATGAAGAGTTTAGAGCATATACTGATGAACCAAATTCTACTCTGTGGTGATAAATCATCGTATAAAATCTACCTTGTTATTTCTGAAACACTCATTAATTTTTTATCAACAGTGAACAATCGCAAGACCCAACTCAAGGTCAGTTTAATTGCCAACTCATAATTCAAAATATAAAATGCGCGTTCTTTAGAATTGTCTATAGCCTCCCCTATATCTAACGTTTTCAAACGTCAATTTTTTAACTCCATATCATGATGCACTCTCTCAACGAATTCGGTATAGTGTCAGATTTCAGACACCCACTACGTGGTGCATTTTTAACTGTGTCACAATCACACTGATTTATTTATCAATAGAGAAAAGTGAAGGAATCGAATTCTTCAGATCATCCTACATTATAAAAATTTGTTACTGTTAAGCCTTTCAAGAGGAAGGACAACATAAATTTTAACATAATTCATCCCGTAAAAAGTTCCGAGACGCTGTCACTAGGAAACCAATAAACGTAGTGATTCGAAGTTTGATAGTTGACGTTGGTATGGAGAGAGTTGCCAACGCACTCGCTAAGTATATTTTCCGCGGCAAGAAGTAGCCTCATAACCTCTTAGCAATCAAAACATTCTAAACTGAATATGTTTAGCTAAGAAGCTTGTGTTTTTAAAAATCGGTCTGATTGTATCTCTCTTAGCTAAATTATATATTAATTGTTTTTCGTACGCGTATTCTAAATTAAAAAAATACCGAAAATCATGATCTTATTATCTAAACGTACTGTTTTAGTCTATTAAAAAAGGTACTAGGAAAGTTTTGCAATATAACGCAACAATGAATCGTAGGAAGCTGCTTGTTGCTGCATGTTGAGACATGTTCATAGGTGTATAGTAGCCGCCGCGCCATGTCGATGGGCTCACGAAATGGAATAAGGGTAGTTTTACGTTATCATTTCGTGAGTGATTTAAACATAGACCAGTGCTTCGAAGAAATGACTCTTGCACTAGGTGATGTTTGCCCACATCGGACAACGATATTCAGGTGGTATAGAAAATTCCAAAGGGAAAATTTAACTGTGTGTGTGTAAGAAAATTAAATAAACAAAGATGTATTGCAAAACTTTCCTAGTATCCTTTGTACAATTTAGTTATTCCAGAGTGGTCAGTAGAAGTTTCACAACAAATTGGAACGTTAAAAAAATCTTAAGTCGAACTGTCAAATGCAAATGTAGTCAAATAATTATCCAATCGCAAGTAGCTGATATCTAAAATATTACCATTGAAAATATGTAGGTTGAAATGTTAAAAATTACGTTTAATAATTGATACGCCATTGAATGAAAGCAAATTATTTTTATTAGTTGTTGTTAAAATCACCAAATGAAAGATTCTCATTTATGTTTATATTAAATTTAGTAAATAAGAAAATAACCGACAAATAACGTCGTGTATTCCAAATTTTGTAGATTAAGAATCTTTATATGTAATAGTAAATAATAAAGCCCTGTTTCGTTTTCGAAAACTATAGGTCTTTAAACGCAACCAAATATTATTGTACGAGTATTGTATTCGCATCTTTTCTAAATACCTTATCTTATTGACAATCGTATTATAATCAACTAATGTCCTTCCATTTCATACAACTTTTGGGATAATTATTGAATCGCTTCCTTGAATAATAAATAACAATTTTTGGGAAATTTTTCTTGCAAAGACAGGTTACAAAACACTCTTTGCGTGCAACCAAATTCTTGCGACTGTGTGCGCGATTAAATAACTTATCTCGAAAACACATAATTAATTTTATTCAATAATTTATGCGACATCAAAGGAAAAGTTTTCTGTTCTAAAACCGTAACCACAGATTATTTTTAAACTACTTTGTAAATAAAAGTAATTAAATTCTACTTAACTTTATGATATTTAAAACCACAAAATATATATGATAGTAATTGGTTTTGAAAGTACAAGTTAAACTACCCATCACTTCTCCAAATACATAAATTCTTTCAATATATCACTGCAATACTTTTGTACATTCCCGTAATGTTACAAAAGAAAGCTTTATGAGGGTAATTTATATTGACCATTCTTAATTTTAATGAGTTCTCAACTTTAATAACTTCTTGCCGTCATTTAAGTGAACAACCTTAAGGTTTTTTTTACTGTCGGACATTATCGTTGATATATGTACGTGATACGTAGATATAGTTATTTTTACTGTTTCGACCGTAAGGAAAGCGTGTCAGTTTCGTGTGAGTCGCAGTTTTATTGCCAGAAAGATATCAAAAACATAAAATCGCATGTATTCTTTTTCGCCGGTATCAACATTAATTAAAATGAAACAGGTTTCAAATTACACAGAATATATCAAGTTATTAATCTTTCTTTGCTGTATAATTTTTAATTATCGCTGTTGTACACTATAGGAACTATTCAAGACACTTTCATTCCGATAAATATTTTAAATTATACGATTTACACTTCGCAGTATTTGAACAGATATGATAAAAAAAAGAGAAATTCCCTTGGGTCACGTTAGTGATCGGTAACAGTATTACAAGAGTGCACTGGTGTCCATCTGCATTGCTCTCTATTTTTTGTATTTAGCATCTAAGGAGAGTGTCTAGAATACCTAAGACTACTATTTGTCAGGTATTATCAGATAATTCCAAGTAATGAGAGAATTACTTCTGTATTTTTAAAAGCAACCTTAAACGGTACCTCCTTACAATAAATTGTTATTGTACGAGGGTGGTCTGAGAAAGTTTCGGTCCTCAACCTGAAAATGGCAGTGCTCATCAATAGAAGCTATTAAATGTAGTTGTGTATTTATTGTCAGGCATTCACCAAAGTTTCAGCCATTTTGGACACGCAGTTTTTATTTGACAGTGAGTCGATATTAGTGTCGAGTTAAATATCTAAATATTTGTTTTCGAAAGGCAATACGTCTACGCAAATCAAAGATGAGTTGAATTCTGTATACGGGGACTCTGCACCATCATTTACGACATTTTGGCAGCTGAATTTAAACGTGGCCGTAAGAACTTGGGAGACGATGAACGTTCGGGACGTCCATAAATTGTAACTATTGACGATAACACCTCTAAAGTTCACCAATTGGTGCTAGATGACCGTCGAATTAAAGTGAGAGAGATAGCAATGACTGTGAGTATGTCCAAAGAACGTGTTTGTGACATGTTAAATCAAGGCTTAGGCATGAGAACGCTAGCCGCTCGTTGGGTGCCGCGTTTGCGAACGTTAGACGAAAAACGTGTTTGCATGAACATTTCCAACGCTCTGTTGGCGCAATTTAGGCGCAATAAATCCTAGTTTTGGTGCCGATTAATTACTGGGGATGATACTTGGATACACTATTATGCGCCTGAAATAAAAATATAGTCAAAACAACGGACTGCAAAGAGGGATTCTGCTAGGAAAGTGATGGCGACTGTTTTTTGGTATAGTCATGATATTATCTTAACGATTATCTTCAAAAAGAAAAAACTATTGCAGGAGTATACTACGTACGCACCATTACTTGACAAACCGAAGGCAAAAATTGTGGAAAAGCGGCCACATTTGCAGAACAAGAAAATTCTGTTTCACCAAGACATCTCACCTCAGCAGTTGCCATGGCGAAAATCCACGAATAATAGTTTGAACTGCTTGTCCTTCCTTACTCACCAAATCTTGTCCCATGCGACTTTGTTTTGTTCCCTCATCTAAAAATTGCGCTCGGAGGACAGAGATTTTCATCAAATGAGGAGGCAATCACTTTCGCGAACAACTATTTTGCAGAGAAAAACGCCGCGTACTATTTGAACGGGTTAAAGAGATTGGAGCATCGCTGGGAGAAGTGTGTAGAGTTGCAAGGAGACTATGTAGAAAAATAAATATAAATTTTAAGAAAAAATGTCTTGTATCTTTGTTAGGTTCGGAAAGTTTTCAGACCACCCTCGTATAAATGACTTTCCATGTCCAAATTTATATCCCTTTTCTTTTGAGACGTGTTTCTGGCATATGAGTGTGTATGTAATATGTATTGATTGCTATTTTTAAATGCTCTGATATGTATTGTGTACAACTTGATTTAGAAATAAAACTTATTGATATTGTTATTAATTATATATCCATATTTTGGATATTAGTGAAAGTACTCATATCGTTTTATTATCACATCTGCAAACAGTGAAACATAGATATACCATAAAAAGCAATTTCCAGCGACATAAATAATTAATACATCTACTGCCGAACAAATAATTACTACAAAGCTAATTTCGCTCAATTCAGGTGGTCTTAATTTTGTTGGGAAGTTCTACACACCTGATGATACATGATGTTTCGACAGTAACACAATGTGTATAGCTGCCGAATAAAGCCAAGACTCCCGGATGCTCTAGATTTCGCAAAATGATTGTACATTATGTAGTACCAAATATTTTTAACGAGTATATTGTCAGAGTATTGATGGATCCTGCAAGTACTATCGGAAGTATCCATCATAAGATCTTGCCAAACAAAATTGGTCCTGTTTCGTTTCTAATATATGTATATTGACGATCTTCGAAAAATATCTGGTTATAATATATCGCTACTTGCAGATGATATATCGGTTGCTTTGCGACTACCAACAGAAAAAAATATAACATCACTTATGAGGCAATCACCTATAGGCAAAATACAGGAACGGTTAAAAAAATAATTTAAAAATTAATATGAAGAAAACTAGTAAAGTTTATTGTTACCCAATGCACTAATTAAAGATTTCGTAATTAATTGCAATAGTTGTACACTTAGTTCTATCTGAAGACATTAAATTTCTTGCAGTATTATTAAATAATAATTTGGCGTGAAAGTTACATATTCAGTTTTAAGTAATAGAAAAGGAAGATTCTGTTATGTTTTAAGGTTTACAAGTCAAACAGTAAATACACAAATCTGTACGCGTATTTATACTTATGTGAGCTCTCATGTAACACCATATTATTTTTTTTTTGCAAAAAACATTGCATTAGACAAGTGTTCCTAAGTGAATATACATGACCATTGAAAATAGGCTTTTTAAATTAAGTTTAAATCTATCAATACCTAACCATAACTTTATGTCTGTGCCTATATTGCCATGTTATTCTGATTCGCATAACTTGTAATCTAATAAAGTCAATTGCTTAATTTTGTAAGCGCAATTGTTTCATTTGTGAAGAATAAAATACTATGTTACTTCTTAAAATAAAAATATTTGCATATAATAAACAAAATTAGATCATGTAAAAATAAAATATATCTTAACTGTTCTTATTTTTTATCTGTCGTAATATGCACTGTATGTATGCATTTACATACATGTACTATAACCATCTACCACAACACCGTGGGCGTAAATGCATGATGGGTTTGGAACTCCTCATACTATATCAGCGTTTCTCAATCTTTCAATATTTTCAACCCAAATTTCAATCACAAGTCTCATTCTGCCCTCTGCCCCCGGCCCCCCCTTCATACAATAAGTGTTCATTAAAATCGTTCTGTAATAGTAATATTAACTTCTATTTGAATGTCTTTCGGCGTTAAGGCCCACACTACGATACTGCCTTAGTTACATTACCACAAATTACTACTTAATGACATTTTTCAACATAATGGTGCCAGCGCATTGAAAAAATAAAAAATATATTGATTTTTTTGAAAATTGTTTAATTTACTGAAGAAAAGCAGACAAGTCTATTGTGACATAAACTACAAACAAGTTTCTATCGTTATGTCCATCATATCTGTAACTCTCTCGGCTTCCTTAAATGTCCCAATTTGTCTCGAACATTCTGGAATGCCTGTTGTGACCACAACGCATGCGTATATATATACATACATCTCGCTAAACTCCAATCAGCCACAGGCAAATCCATAGATTCTGTTGTTGTAATTTACATGCTGAGTACAGTTGTCGGTATTCGAGTAGCGGTAGATACATATACATAGAATCATAAACAAGTTTTTAAGTGGGCGCAAGCGAGAGCTAGACGACAGTGAATTGTTTTAAGTACTTTAATTTTTGGTATACCAGCACTGAAGTAGGTAGCGAGAAGAGGTCCCTGTGAGTCATTCGCACAAAAATTTTAGCAGTAAATACCATGAAACCTTATAAATTCAAACGACAACTAGAAACTCTTCATAGTGACTACGTTAACACAAACCGAAAGTTCTTGGCATTAAAATGCAAATCGTGTGAAAGGCAAAAATCGTTTTTCAAAGAAAATTTTGTAAACGAAAAAGCTAAACTTGCCTCTTATAAAGTTTCATATTAAATAGCCAGATAGGAAAAGCCTCACACTAATGGCGAAGAACTAAGCCTGCCAGCTCAGATTGAAATTATACAAACTATATTATAAACTATAAAATAGAATTAATATGTAATCTGTTTCCATAATACGATTTATGGTGTATTAAGGACTCGAAGGTATACTTCCTGGTGTCCTAATTAGTAAGGCAGCCGTCTAGAAAACGGCAGATAGAGGTTCGAGTCCTCCAGTGGAGAAATTTTTAATTAATTTCTGTGATTTTAATTAACGATGGCGTAGCAGAAAATAATAGCTTTCATTATAGAGACTATGTTTGGAGATAATTTTATAAGACCATTGCAGTCTATACATCTATCAAATGATACTGTTTGAATTTTAGGCAGAAGTTGATGATGAACTTTCTGAAGTGAATACAAGAGCATTTAGTATACTGTTACCACATTTAAGATCCTAACTTTACGATACTCGATTTTCTACGGTGGTTGCTTTTAAGACAAAATATAGATCTGAGTTAAATATAGAAGAAAAAGTCAAAATTGCAAATACTAAACTTTCTTTCGAACAACTTTGCTGTACAAGGTAGGTCCAAGGGAGTTACTGGTAATTATTAAACTTTCTAGTTTATGTTATCATGTACTTTTCTGCTTTTTTTAGTAAATTAAACGATTTTCAAAAAAACTAATATTCTTTCGATGAGCTCGCTCTTTCCGCTTAATGTTATCACCAGTTAAGAATCGGCGCTTTATGTATATACACATATATTCAGATCGTTTGCAATTATTAATATTTTTGTCACATTGTGCGTCGTTTATATACAGACTTGTTCATTCTAGAATTAGATATGCGCTGTCCACAAGTGGAAAGAGTGCAGTTAGGTTAAAGCGCGCGAGAAAGGAGGATAGAATATCTCTCACTGGCAGTTTCGTTTTCTCCCACTTTTGTATTGCAAACAATTCAAAAAATTAAAGAGATTTTTAAACATGGCTATTTTCTTGAAATGTTTTGCCGTTTGGCGTGAAACTAATAAAATATTCTTGAAATAAATGAAATAGAAAATTCTAAAAATTAAAAAGATTTTCAAACATTTTACTGCATTGAATGGCCATCTCTATGTACAAGAAACCTAAATGCTACTTTGTGAAAAAGCATCATTCTATAAAGATTTCTCTTTCTTCAAAAAAGCCAATAGTTTCGACTAAATATTGTTGGTGTTTGAATAGAAGTTAGTACATCATTTGCTATTAACTGGCAGCATTTATAAAGAGTTCCCCTTAGTGAGCTAGAATCGTAGACTATGAAAGCAAGCGCTACTGCTTATCAAATGTTAATTCATGCCCCCGTTCAACACAATCAATTCTGTAGGTAAATAATCATATATTATCCACCTTTAAAATATCCAGGTTGAACAAAATATTAATAAGATTTCTAACGCATTTTTCAAGAGCCTTCGACAAGTTGTGTCTGTCTTCATTTGCATTTTGAATTCTCCTATTAGCAATTTAAACTATTAATCAAAAACTTTCGCAATGTCTCTCGCCGGAACGCTTAAACGACTTGCATATTTACTTAATACATCGGTATGTAGTATTCGCATTCTAGAACTAATCGTGTGGCAACTTATGCGCTGAGCAAATCTAAGCATGTACTGCTGTTGCTGCTGTGGATGCATTTAAAGTTCATTTCTGCAATTACTCTATATAGGACATAATTGTACAATTACTTTGTTGTACTTATTGTATTTCCTAATTAATGGCTTTCTTTGGCATAATTTATGACGATTAGTGGCGGTATAAAAACGTGGGAAATATTGCCACCGCTGTAATTAGAAAAACAATTTGTTAATCTGCCCGTTCCGCCGGTAAGTAAATCATAAATAATCGCATAACATCTTTGTTAGTCATAACGGTACTACCGATGTTTATTCTTGCTTTATCTGTCTCAGGGTGTTGTTTTACCATTCTTTCATTCTGCGATTGTCATAGCTATCGACGTGCAGATTTCATAAATACGAGTACATATGCATTTAATGTAGATTTGTTGACATAATCACATTGAGAAAATGCATAATTTAATATCTAGTAATTATGAGTTAAATGCCATGCTGACAAAGAGATTTTGCCATAGGAAAGGTAGAAAAACAAACAAGAACGATGAAGTTTTTATGATTAGTAATATTAATAGATATTCTAAAAATCAATAGCTCATGTATACAATACATATTTTTCATATAATATTAGAAAAAAAAGACGAACAATATTTGAATTTTAGTAAAAAGATGCACAGAGAAACTGTTTAAAATAGCCGCCATATAACTCAACACTAAGTTACCAGTTACCAGTATTCAATCGAGGTAGCAAAATTGAATCCGACAGCTGCTGATGTTTTCTATTTTAATAAAGATATTAAAATAGAAACTAGAAATTATGAAATGTATTAGTTTTATTATATGTGAAGAATAAAATTCAATAATACCAGTATTAAAATATTTACACAAACACGAAGAATAATAAAACTAACGCATTAATAGCTAATAAGAATTCCACTATCTAGCTAAAGAATTCGTCGAAAGAATAAAATGATGTACATACATATGTTACATACACGTGAGGTGCATTTTTTTAGACAGACGCGATTATTCGTCTCTATTCATTAGATAACTGATTATAATTTTGATGAAACCTGTGGTTGATTAACTTAATCACTGAAGGTTGATATATAACCCCTTTCCACATTAATTTCTGTATTCTGTATACGTATTTCGACAACTAAGTTGTCATCATCAGCAGATAATTAAACAGTGTCGCATCTGGAAAACTACAGCAAAATGCCCGTACGAAAACAAATTCCGCACACGATCTGTACGGTTGAAAGCCAAAACGTACACTGTATATTCGTTTCATATAATTTTTATAAGATTGTGTTCTAGTCTTCAAAAGAAAGAAGGAAAAGAGGTGTAAGGAAAGACAAATACGTACATAATTATAGTTCTAATCGACTTCTTTTACTGTGCAGATATTTCATTTCAAGTTACATATAACCATTTCATTTTCGCATATGAAAAGACTTTCTCATTCATTCTACGATTTGACGTTGCTTTTATTTTAATAAATTTTGGGAAAACATTTCTATTTTTGCAGCGTTTCATGAAATTAATATCTGCACTTAATAACTTAACTTTACTGTATATCTTGTGAAACGTGTTGTACTCCTGCGACCGGGAAATCATCTTGAAGCTAATTTTGATGGAGCCTGTGGTTGATTAACTTAATCACTGAAATTTGATATAACATATAACCACTTTCCACATTAATTTTCCTATTCTATATACGCATTTCAACAACTAAGTTGTCATCATCAGCAGATAAAATAGTGTGGCACCTGGAAAACTACGGCAAAATACAATTACGAAAACAAATTCCGCACACGATCTGTACCGTTGAAAGCCCAGACGCACGCTGTATATTCGTTTCACATAATTTTTAAAAGATTGTGTTCTAGTCTTAAACTAGGATAAAAGACAAAAGGAAAAAGGATAAAAGGGCGAAAGAAAGAGAAAGACCTACATAATTACAGCACATTAATTTCTTGAAACGCCGTAAAAATGGATGTTTTTCCAAAATATATTATAATAAAATATAATCAAATTTTAGAAAGAATGAGAAAATCATTTCATGTGAGTAAATGAAATGGTAAAACTTGAAATGAAATATCTGCACAGTAAAGGAAGTAGATTAGAAATAGAATTATGTAGGTATTTATCTTTCCTTCCCCCTTTTTCATGTCTTCTTTTGTTTTTATCTAAGTTTAAGACTAGGACACCATCTTCTAAAAATTATGTGAAACGAATATACAGTATGCGTTGTAGCTTATGTGGAATTTGTTTTCGTACGGGTATTTTACCGTAGTTTTCCAGGTGCGACACTGTTTAATTATCTTCTGATGATGATAGCTTAGTGTCGAAATACGTGTACAAAATACTAACATTAATGTGGAATGGGGTTATATATCAACTTTCAGTGATTAAGATAACTGATTATATATATATATATATATATATATATATATATATATATATACACTATCGCTCATAAGTACTTGGTCACTCGCTTTAACCGCAAATTGTAACAAAAATCAAAATTGAAATACTAATACCTTTTTATTATTTACATATATGAAAAATACGTATTTTTGCATCTAAAATAAATTGTGGTATAATATATTTATCTAAATTTTAGACTCATCTATATGCCCTTCTTAATTTTTAATCACTACAGCACATACACGAGGCATACTTTCGATTAATTTTCGTAATGTCTCAGGTTTTATTTCACCCCATGCCTCTTGCAGGTTCTTAAACATATTAACAGCAGACGTGGGGGACAATTTTCTCACATCTCGGCCAAGTTCTTCCCAAAGCAACTCGATAGGAATTAATCGGGACCCCGGGGAAGCCACGCCATAACTTTTACGGTTCCCTCATTATTCGATTTCTGCAAATACTCTCGGCATACTTTGGAAGTATGTTTCGGGTCATTACCTTGTTGGAAGATAAAACTCTGACCCGAAATTTTAATTCCAAAGGGTCAGTGTTTTAATCCAATATGCTCTCATACTGTCCTTTTTCCAGTATACCTTCTATTTTTACGAGATCACCCACTTTTGATCCTTAAAAGCAACCCCATATCATGACTGAACCTCTAACGTGCTTAACAGTAGGGGCTATGCATTTTTCCCAGGCACGCTCAACCACAGATCTCACGAAAACACATCTTCGTGAACCGAAAATCTCGAATTTGGATTCATCGGTCCACTTTACTTTATTCCAGTCTTCTTTGGTTCAATTCTGGTGACAGCGTCCCACTTTAAACGTTTTTGCTTGTTTTGCTTGCGTAGAAGTGGCTTCCGCATTGCAATTCATTCAACAGTATTCATTTCTATTTCTATCACCATTGCAAGATCTTCTGCTGTGGTTGTTGCCCTTGGTCTGCCTTTTCGAATTTTACTCAACACACTTCCACATTCGCGATGTTTTTTGATGATATACCCACGGTGAACTGATTTAATTTAAGTTCTGAGTCAATTTCGCGGTTGCTTTTTCCAGTTTTATGGTATGCGATTATAAACGATCATGTTTCTACACTCGATTCTTTCCGTTTAGGTATTTCTAGTCGACCGAAACACACGATGTTATCACTATGAGCACCTCACAAAAACTAACTGCAATTTTGCCAAAATACCCAAGTGAAGATACTTAATACTTTACAATAACACCCTATCTTAAAATAAAATCATAACAATCGAAAATATATAAGAATTGAGAGACCTACTCCATTAAGTACAATTATTCTACCTGGAGTTTTATTAGGGTACTATCATTCATTGTGAATAATAGGCTAATAGCATAATTATTTTTATATAAGCTTTTATAGATTTTAATGTTTATTATGAAACTATTTCTGACTACAGAAATAAATTTTATAATTACAACTTTTCCATAGAAACTGTAATGACACAATGGTGACCAAATACTTATGAGCGATAATGTATATATCTCGTTCCGTCGTAATATTGTGGTGTTTTGATTTTAGAAAATTTGGCTTTGCACTAAAAAAATACATCCGTATTTTTCGGGATTATTCTTTGATAATACAATCAAATATAGAATTGACTTTCTAAATATATTAGCAATAAATACAATCATTTATAAATATTTCTGATAGTAGATAATCTCAAAACGCTATTACCAATATCTCTTAATTAACACAATTTACTTCATGTATCAAAGTCAGTATCGCTAATCGTCTTAGATGCATTCTTGTTCTAGAACGCGTTCCATTTCGAATCATCTCGCCAGCTTTCTAGTTCGTGTGTACCTGTATATTCATACATTTCCTCTTAATTTGATATAAACTCACGATAATTATTTTTAACGAACATTGTACACTCAAGTACGCAGATTGATATATATTACTAATACTAATACCTTTTTACGTTAATCTCTTTGTAATAAATTAAATACAACTGCCAAACAAGTTTTCTGACCTCAGAACATTCGGTGTGCCTGTGTTGCTATTATTGCAGATACATTCGAGTCACATCTGCACATTTGCAAAATATGCAGTAATTGCTTACTTTATTCCAGGACTCTACTAGTTACTGTTAAGTTTATCCGACATAGTTACATACACGGGTGGGCTGAAAAGTTTGTGGAATGCAAATAAAGAGAAAAACTTTGCGGTTTGAAATTTCGTTTAATATACGTAGCATAAATAATTGCATAACATACGAGGAAGCGTTTTTATTTTCGCGGAATGGGGGACGAGGGGTGGAAATAAAAAAACCAAATTATTTTTCTTTTTCAATGTATTCACCTGCAAGACGGATACATTTTTCACATCTTTCAATTAAATTATTTATACCCTCATAAAAAATGATTTCTCTTTAATGAAAATTATATTATTTTCTGCTACTCCATCGTTAATTAAATACACAGAAATTAATTAAAAATTTCTGCGCTGGAGAAGGACTCGAACCTCTATCTGCCGTTTTCTAGATGACTGCTTTACCAATTAAGCCACCAGGCAGTGTAACTTCGAGTCCTTTAACACGCCATAAATCGTATTATGGAACAGATCTAATATTTATTGGAAAACCCGCAGTTCGGGTATGATATCGTAATTATATATAAATATATAAATTAGTTTCACGATGGGAAATTTAATGAAAATTATATTATTCTCTGCTACTCCATCGTTAATTAAATATACAGAAATTAATTAAAAATTTCTGCGCTGGAGAAGGACTCGAACCTCTATCTTCCGTTTTCTAGATGACTGCTATACCAATTAAGCCACCAGGCAGTGTAACTTTGAGTCCTTTAACACGCCATAAATCGTATTATGGAACAGATCTAATATTTATTTGAAAATTAAATTTCCCATCGTGAAACTAATTTATATATTTATATATAATTACGATGATTTCTCTTTATCTGCAAAATACGCCGAAACTGCCTCCTTGAATTCATCATCGTCAGTAAATTTTTTCCCCCGCAGCTCTTTTTTCATTTTCGGAAACAGGTAATAATCACTCGGGACCAGGTCTGGGCTGTAGGGTGGGTGATTCACAATTTCGAAGCCCACCTTATGCAGGGCAGCTAACGCAACGCGGCTCTTGTGGACGGGCGCGTTGTCGTGCAAAAGCAGAACACCTTTTGTCAATTTTCCCCGTCTTTTCTCTTTAATGGCTTCTTTTAGTCGCTCTAATATTGAAGCGTAATATTCTCCGGTTATAGAAACACCTTTATCTTTATAATCAATCAACAATATTCCTTCCGAGTCCCAAAATACCGTTGCCATTAGTTTCCCAGCTGATTGTGACACTTTAAATTTCTTGGGAGGTGCTGTGCCCTTTTTATGCCACTGCATGGAGTCTTGTTTGGACTCAGGTTCATAATGATGAACCCAAGTTTCGTCTCCAGTAACAATTCCACTCAATACACCATCCTTGTCTTCATTACAGAGGTCCAAAAATGCACGTGAACACTCTACGTGCTGTTGTTTTTGCGGCGGCGTGGGCATTCTCGGCACCCATCTTGCGCTGACCTTAGACATGCCGAGATGATCGTGTAGGATTTTAAAAATTGTTGTATCGGATACTCCAACCATTTCTGCGAGTTGTTTCTTCTTTAGTCGAGCATCTTCGAGTACAATTTGTTCAACTTTTTGAATAAGTGCTGGCGGAGTCACCTCAATGCTCCTGCCCGGCCTCGGGTCGTCTTCAAGGGATTCCCTTCCTTGTTTAAATAAACTATGCCACTTGTACACCATGGTTTTTCCTGGACAAGAGTCGCCGTAAACCAATGACATCTCATTCATTATGGTCGCGACTGATTTTCCTTGCCTGGTAAGGAACTTTATAACGGCACGATATTCGATTTTTTCCATATTTCACTTTTCACTCCTGATTATGTTACTTGGTTGACGATGAAACATCGTATTTATACTAATCATGAGTCGCTGCACAGGCCACGCCCCCAATGCGCCTACTCACCTATCTACAACCCGCTCATTCCGCGAATATAAAAACGCTCCCTCGTACATAACAAAAAATCCTGTCACCGTGATGACCCCAAGTCCCTGCGCCTTTATAAAATTCTGAAGCTTCAAATTCTCTAATATCCAAAGCAGATATACCATCGTCGTCTATTGAAAATTTCAGGTCTTCAAGGTATTTTTTATTGGCGGACGGTAGTACTTTCACGGTGTTAAGTCCAGCAAATAAGGTGAACAACAAATCGAAACCTAATTCGTTAATTTTGCCATAAAAACACTTTAATTAGATAATCTTTTACATATTCTTATCCAAGATGCTTTTTAATAATTTTTTGCTTTAAACGCGTTCGTAATGGTTTGGTCTTTCGTTAGGTAATTAACAAGAAAAATACATTTAGCGCAGTAATGAATTATCAATTTGCCTTACCTTCTTTGTGAAAATGAACCACTGTGCTATCACTCATCAACAATTTCCGGTATAGTGACAGATTTCGGACGTTCTCTGCATGATGCATCTTTAACTAATGTACGATCACATTTGGATTCAAGAACCTATTTATCAACAGTGAAAAATGAAGAAACCGAAATTCTTCAGGCAATTCATTATCCGATTATAAATATTTCTTGCTCTGAAGGAGAATAACTTAATGAATTTTAACACTATTCGTCTCTCAAATAAAACAGTCGTCATTGAAAATAATAAAGGTAGCGATCTAAAATTAACAGTAGATGTACGCTAGTTGATGTATGTATGTAGCTAGCCACCGCATCATAAAAACTATCGGAAGTTACATCGTCTATCTCTCATTAGCAAAATTTTTCAGTGCACCCTCGTTGTTTATTATTTCAATGCTATCTTATATCATTTACGTTTCTATTCTAAGTTTATTTTTTGTTTTGCTGATGTTAAGTATTAGTTGGTTACTTCAATTGTGGATCTGCTCTGTCGAAAATAATATTTGGAGAAAACCACTATGCAGCTTTTCACTCGATTTAGTAGAATATTTATATAAAGTAAAAAAATGAAAGCCCAACTAAGTCCACTAAACTCTACACACTTTCAATCCCATTTTTTGGAATTAAAAGCATGTACGAGTGACAATGGTATACAGTATAGGAAAACAATTGGGGCACGTTTCACTAATATGGGTTTAGAAAAATTATTAGCACTTGACGAGTTTGAAGAGATGACTTACGATAGAACTATATTTCAAAGACAAGTTTCTATACTATGTGACAAAAAACGAGTCACCTAGTAAAGGTACATATATATTTTTAAAACAATTTTTATACACGTGTTTATTATGTTGCGAATAATAAATAAATTTTCATTGAAAAATTCGTACACTTTATAGAGAAAATTGAAAATTAATAATGAGTTGCCGATCCGCGTAAAAGAGTACATTCTTCTATTCACCTGTCTATGCTTCTAATAAGATCTTCTATAGATGATAGCTCTGGCAACTACTCTGGCCAATTGAGAATACTCTAAGAAATCGTAATGTAACAGCTGCGACATGAGGATGGTATTGTCTTGCTGGAATGGGTCATTATTTAGCCCATTGGTATATAGCAAAACGACTGGTTCTGAACTGAAGAAATATTTCAGGAGTTCTGCTTCTTATGCTAATTCCATCCAAACTAGTAAGTGCTGTCTTACGTTCAATGGAAGAATTTGATATTGGGCATTTCTCCTCTTCATTATCAAACTCGTCTAGGACCAATGCAAGTCCACAAACAATAAGTAGATTTGTACAAAAAAATGATATATATTGTTCCACTCTTCAACCCAGTCGATACGAAATCAGTCTAAACGAACGAATGCAGTGACTGCCTATAGCCTATCTCTGCCAAAAAAGAAAACATTTGAGGTACTACTTTAGGTATACCAATTCCTTTGAACTAACAATCTTAGTCTCTTGCCATATCGTTCAATAGTTCTTCTAGGTCCTGGAAAGCAGAGGCTCTGCAGTTCCTAGAAACACCAATTGGCAATCTTGGGCTTTCATGGAACAATTAGTCTCACGAAAGTAGGAAGCGTCATGAAACAGTCTACGACGATGTCTACTTTCTTGAGACTAATCGTTTCAACAACGAATAACTTGGAGCGTTATTTTCCTTGCATCCGTTTTGCGATTTTATGCAATGCATTACCAACCTCATATAGCCAATTACTTAGCTTGCGATAATTCGATTGTATTCGATCGTTTGGCATTTTAAAATGCAATGATAAGCTGTTGCAATCGAATAGAAGAAGTAAACGGATCCAAAATAAAGGAAAGACGGGCGAATCTTTTGGTAGAGCTCGACAAACAAATGACACAAAGGTTTATTGCTTCCTTACTTCTTTTGTTATCTTTCACGAGAGTGATTTGACAGAAAAGCGATTTTTCAAAAGTTAGCAATATTTTCGCCATGATACATAAGAAGATGTTCCCTTAACCCTTTCAGGCTTGGTGGTGAGTTATCTAACCACCTATTTAAGAGTTCTAAAAACCACTTTTTATGCCGTCTTGTGCCAATTTGCTAAGCAATTACTTTTTTTAAAGTCGTCGTTGATCGTTTAATGCGAAACTTTTACTCTAGAGTGCGCTGGGTAGATTAACAGAGTTATTTGAAAATGTGGTAATGTATTGTTTTTCAATGGGACTTTTCCGAATGTAATAAAAATGCTCAGAGTACTTATTATTTAACGAATTGGGTGTTACTCTATGGTATAGTGTCTGTTTAATTATTTTATAACAAAAGTATTATAATATATTACATAATCTACGATAAATAAGGTAAATAGCACGGTGGTTAGATTACTAACCACTGTGACTATAGTAGGTCTCACATAATGTACATATTTATGTTGCAAGGATGCCGCATGTAGTTAATGAACGTGATGTAGAAGATATTTTGTTCGAAAGTATACCTTCTGATTGCGAAACTGTGTGCAGTTTTGAATCGGATGAAAGAGAAAATTATGAGATGCAAACGGACCCGATGGGGCTCGGTGACATACCTTCTGGGCTCCAGCTAAACCCTGAAGATGAATTTGACTTGAACGATGACATAACCATTTCAAATTTGCCTGACACTACTGGTGGTTAGTATACTAACTACCCTAATTTGTAAAAGCCCAAACGGTTTTTTCTTATTTTATATGTTTTTTATAATAAATAAACACTAATTAACTTAAAAATGCAATTGTTTTTATTCTGAAGTAATATATAAGAAAGCGTGGCTGAAAGAGTTAAGCGTAATTAGAGAACGTTTGCGATCCAACATTGATATTGTTATTAGTGCGTCATTGGATGTTGTTGATTTATTGAAAATAGTGAATTCCAACATTGTGTGTACTCCAACTGATTAATTTTTGGAACGAAGATAAGCAGACCAATGATGCTAATGAGGAGAAAGATATGGACAGTGAGGACGATGAGGACGATCCCATTGAAGTTAGATGTGTAATGACTGACGCGCAAGCAATACAAGTTTTTAACCAAGCTTTAGATTGGGCTGAAAGAAAAGAAGTATCATACACGGATATTTTAGTTTTTCGTAAATTACAGGCACAGGCATTGGAAGATAATGCTGAGCGCAAATTTACGCAGACTAAAATTCTTAACTATTTTTCTTTTAATTAAAAACTACTTATCGCTGTTAAAATATTTGTTTATTTTGTTATAGATATGTATTAAACGTTTCTTTTAATAAATCATTTATTATTTAAATTACGTTCGCTAATGTGAACCGCACTTGGTTTGAATTAGTTCATCTTATTGAGCGTCTGCTGTATATATAAAATTATGTTATTTATTTATTTTAGACTTTTATTCTAAAATAAATATTTTATTGAAAAGTCACTCTCCGGTCAAATAATATTATTGTCAACATTGCAAACATTTCCACAAAATGTTTCAAATTGTTTTTTCCTTACGTATATATTGGAAACATTTCCAATAACCTTAATCGAATTCAGAACATATTTTTACACTTATGAAATTATATTGTAAGAACGAAGACATTTTAAAAAAATTATTTAACTGGAAACGTTTACAATAATTTTGAAAACAAAAATTAATTCTTTGTACATACTTCTCCAAATATTTATGATAATGATTATTATTAAAATTGGAATATGAAGATATGTGTTTCATTGATTTTATTAATTTATCTCTAGTTCCGTCTAATTTTATGAAAGCTACATGTTGTGAAAGTATTACATGTTTTAACGTAGTAAGCGCATATTTATAAGAACATCCGTACATATATTTTTTTGGTTATTACTTACAAAATTTAATGTATCTACCGTAACTGTAAAAATTTTAGCATCATTTTTACATTAATTGACTCAACGTAACTCCAATGTAATTATCTTTAGTACTTACGGTATTTAATTAAAAAAAAACTGTTATTTAGAACATTCAGCTCATGAACAAAAGATATATTTGGATTGTGTATCATAATCGAAGAACTGCTTTCTTCATTAATTATAGGTAACATCTACACACACACCTTTTTCTTAAAAATCTCGGTTACCGTAATTACTGCCAATATATGATGCCGTAATTGTAACACAAGCGGTAGCAAAAGCAGCATCAGTAGTAGCTGTAATAGTAGTACCTACCAGCAATAATAATAACGACCAGAAAGACCGTATAATTTCAAGACCAGTCTAAAGCCTATGTAATAGACATTTATACGTACATACGCACAACGCAGTAATAATAAAAACGTGTGAACAACTGCAGCAACAAGAACACGCATCGTTCTCCACAATTTCCCTTTCAAGAGAGAACGTACGACGACCAGATAAACGCTCACGTAACAGACATTTCTTTTTCACCAACTTACGACAATCCCACGTTACATGCGTTCATCCATTGCCGATATCAACTTTTATATTTAGCAAGAACCGGACAAGGGAAAAATCATGCGAAAAATTGGAACATACCTTTTACTTTTTTGTTCGCGTTAAATGCAAACGCGAGACAATTAACGTTTAAAATTTCTTTCTCCAATCATCTTTTTCCTCTGGGTTTATTCCATCGCTTCGAAGAAAAATTTTCGGTCCTGTCAGAAAAGAATTATTAACTGAACTGGTTTGGCAATTTTTATTAATTTGCGGGTTACGATTGGTACCGTACAGTATAATCATGTCAGAATTTTACTGTTGTCGATGAGAAGAATAATTAATTTATAACAAAAATGGAACACGGCTTTTACTTTTTCGCCCAAGCGAATTGGAAACGGGAAATGGTTAGCTTATAAAATATGATTCTCGGCCTTCATTTTCTCCTTCGTGATTCCTTCACAGTCACCTCAGATTAAAATTTTTCTTTATTCGAAAAATGTGTTGCAGCTTAGTAATCGGTATTAATTTGTATCATTATACTTCCTTATAACGTAGATTTTAAATGTAATTTGGAGTTTAAGAACAGGACAGACTGCTTAAATATATCATAATAATATCTTATTTATTTCCTATGTTACGTTTTCACTTGCCAAACTGATAAAAATTACTTTTAGTACACTATTAATAATACTAGTTACCTGGAGTAAATATGCTTTTCTTATTTGATTTCACCCTTTTGATAATAATAGTACTATATGAGGATAGCCGTCTATATTTCGGGAACACTGTTAGTGTTGTCTCCGATCTGATGATTGCATCGTGAAGTTTGTCATTTTTGACAATATATTTACTTTGACAGTTTTGTTATCCGGTCGCTATTTCTATTGTTGACAGTAGTTTCAAAATTTTATGACAGCGAAAAGATGGAATTAACTAGCCAACATTTTCGTGCAATTATTTTTCATAACTTTCGGCGCGGATTGTCTCAACAAAAATGCATCGACGAGCTGTATTCTTTATATGGTGATGAAGCACCATCGAAAACCACAGTATATCGTTGGTATAGTGAATTCGAACTTGGACAGCGTTCCTTGGACGATGAATTTCGTGAAGGTCGTCCCACAAATGTTGTGTCGGAAAGCATTAATGCAGTGTCTGAATTGATAATGCAAGACCGTCATGTGACCAGAGTACGGAGAATGCTCGAATTATATTTTCTATATTAAAAAGAACTATTCTTACGAGTTGAGTTTTTGCTCACGAGTTAAATAATAAAACTCGCGAGCACAAATTTTAAAACGAACGAATTAAATAAAATTGTGCTCGCGAGCAGAATTTTTTGCTACTCTGCTCACGAGTTGAATTTGTGCTCGAGAGTTTAATAATAAAACTCAAATTTTAAAACGAACGAATTAAATAAAATTGTGCTCATGAGCAGAATTTTTTCCTACTCTGTTCACGAGTTGAGTTTGTGCTCGCGAATTAAATAGTAAAACTCGCGAGCACAAATTTTAAAACGAACGAATTAAATAAAATTATGCTCGCGAGCAGAATTTTGTCTTACTCTGCATGTGACATACCGTGAGGTCGAGGCATCTCTAGGTATTTGTAACACCGTACATAAGAGCCTGCATGAACATTTAGCCGTCAAGAAGCTATGTTCACGCTGGGTACCACATAATTTAACAACGGCTCAAAAAAGGACTCGCATCGATTGGTAACAAGAAGTGCACGTAAAATACAATGGCGGTGCTTCAAAGAACGTTTATAAAGTCGCCACAGGTGATGAATCTTGGATCTATACGTATGAGCCCGATAGTAACAGCAGTCGACTGTGCGGGTATTCCACGATGAGCAAAAACCAACAAAAGTTGTTCACACTCGAAGCGCATCAAAACAACTACCTTTAGAGAGTTGTAGAGCGTTCAATTCCGAATGGTACACAACTATCTGTTCCCAAAAGTTTTTGAAGGAATAATGAGAACAAACCGAAAACAACAGATCATTCTCCACCATGACAATGCGAGCTCTCACAGGTCGGTTCAAACAATTGAATATTTGACGGGGCGAAACATTGAATTGATGAACCATTTGCCGTACAACCCTGATCTAGCAACCTGTGATTTCTTTTTGTTCGCACACGTGAAGAATAAACTTCGTGGTCAACAGTTTTCTACTCCAGAAGAGACAGTCGAGGCATTTAAAACTCATGTTTTGGAGATATCGCCTTCACAGCGGCAGCAATGCTTTTCGGAATGATTTAAACGAAGGCAAATTGCATTGAATTGAATTGAAAAGCAATAAAACTATTTTCGGTAATAAAAAATGTTTTTTTTTGTTTGCTATTCCCGAAATATAAACGGCTGCTCTCGTACAACCTTTTCTAGTTAATTCAGTACATTTTTACAGATATGCATTAGTTCCTAGGCTTTTTCACTTAATCGCACTTATGTAATAATACTTCGTTACATGTATTATGCTTATATCTATTTGCCTCTTTAATTATGTTTTCCTTTTGTCCTCTATATATATTATCCATTTTGTCACATTTATACATTGGAAACTTTTTTATATCCCATTATATTTCTTCTGTCCAATTATTCTCATAAATGCATTTTTATCTATAGCTTCCCCACAAATGTTTGTCTTATTTACATACGCTATAACCATGTCATTTTATCTTGTATTTCTGTAAGTTCTATTAGTTTATCGATATAGAATTCACGTTTTATTTGATAGGTTTTCTTGACAGTGTCAGGTTTATATCATATGCCTTTATACACATCGATGTAAATCTTGCTATATTAGGTTACATTACTTAAGTATTGTTTAGTTATTGCTTTCGATTTTCCATTGTTTCTGGCTTGGTTTGTTTAATTACCTTTCTCATGGGTTTATTAACATTATTCTCGTTTTGAGTTATTTAGGTTTATTCCTTCCCTTAGTTTCGAAACGCATGTTTAATTCTTGCCGCCTACGATGACGTATGTTTCGCTTTTGATTTTGTAGGGAATAGCCAATTCACACATACTCCGCTAATCTTTTAACATAAGGTACATTGTGTTGGTTTGACTTCCTATGACATGAACGATTGACTTGCGAAAACCCATCATGGTACGTTTGTTTTTTTGTGAATTTTCGATATCGAATTTAGTCGTGAATTTCCTAATACAGCTTTCGCTGAATAAATTAAGATAAAGGAAGTCCTTTTTTGAGGGTATTTATAATTGAAAGTATCCATTGTTTTTTCATTTACCATATCCTAGAGAACGTTTTATGATACAAAGACATGATTTTAATATTCTGCAATATCTGACAGGACATTTTACAACTTATGATGAAGATGGGATTTAGGACATTTTACAACTTATGATGAAGATGGGATTTTTTTGGGACATATCTATATGCCCAGTTTTTTATCAAAGATTGTAGTCAGTAACTCTATAGACCTCTCGTCATTATTATTTAATTTATTATAAATTTTATATTTCCGGATGAGACTAGTAGACTGTCAGTATCGTCTCTAACTATGTCTAAATATTTATTATTTCTTTCCTTGGTTTTGGCTTGCCTACTATAGAATGTAAAACGACCAAATGAAGTATATAATAATAATTCAAGACTTCACATCTCCCAACAGCTTAACCCCAATTAAAGGACTCATCAGATCATGAGTCATTATTACATCCGCGCTCTTGAGGTGACTTAAAATCTTTGTCTGTCAGCATTCGATTAAACAGGAAAGAGAAACTACGATAGAACCTACAGAAACGGACTCGAACCGAACTATCAGATGACTAAATATATTTAACTTCTTCATCCTTCATGATTATATCAGGTCTAGAAACATCAATAAATTTTTGTACCTTGGCCTAGCATTTCCATCTGTCTGATTGTACAATACCTGTAAAATTTAAAGCAATAATAAGTGAAGTTTATTACTACATTTGGTAGGTTGATACCTACCAAATGGTATAAATAATTGGCTTCATCTCTAGTAAGAAGTTCTGAAAAATTACGACCTTGTTTTTTCTTTTGTGGTAAGTGGTGTAAATATGTCAACCCCTAACTACTCAAAAATCATAGATGCTTGCATTTCGCGAATACTCAAGAAGATTATAATTTGGAAAATCATTGAAACGAAATAACAAAATTCGTGTATTTCGGTCGAAAAACTTAAGAACTGCAGAAACAGCTAATCCATATGTAAGCTGCTGTTCAGTATTAAATTCTGTCTTGACACAATATTAACAAAATTCCACTTACATCACATACGTAAACCATTTTATGCTTAAATAATATGGTTTTGTTTTCCAAAGTCGTCTAATGTACGGATATTTCTCTATATAATTTACAACATGCAAACATCAGAAATTTTAGGATTGCAATTTGCAATATAATATTACACAGAAATAATATATACTTCCTATTAGAACAAGTATACCTAAAACGTAGATAGATAATTAGGTCTGATTTCTGACGAATAAAAATAAATGAAAAATAAAATAAAAACTATCTAACATTAATTACGTTCATGTACTAATACACATATTTTTGTAAGGGATTACAATTTAGAGTGCAAAAGCACATATATTTACAGACTGAGTTAAAGCTGTTAATTCATGCATAGTATCTAAATAATTGTTAAGATTTGAATGTTATAAGTTGTAAATTTTCCATGAATAATTACAAGCAAGTCACAGCACTACAACCCATATTTTCAAAATTTGCAACTATAATTTCTCACTTAGGAAACAGCGAACATCTTGAAGTACTTGGAATAAAACCGGTTGTAATAAAATTCGAATGTTATTAGTTTAAAAAATATCAAGGCCATTTTTATCGAAAGTGAACTTACAATGAATTTCTTCATAAATATTCTTCCGTGTCATCATATTTTTTTCAAGTATCAAATCACTGGATTATATCATATAATAATGATTATTCGTTTCCCATAGAAATAATGAGTAATAATGTGCAGTACTTGTGACAAAAGGGAATTTGAAATATGGATAAGTCAATTGGTCCTATACTTTATGAGATTAATAACAATTATCTTCAAATATTTAGCCATTTTCAATTCCTTTGAATGACGACGCATGAGTATCAATGAAATACATATTGTAGTGCAACATGAATTTATACTTAGACCAACAGACTATTTGGCAAGGCTACGACCAATACAATTCATTCAAGAAGTTCACTTAAAAGTGGATCTAGGATAGGCTTGTAGCTTTTCTTGATAGTGACGTCTTAAGAACTTTAGTTTTAGAACAAACTAGAATCTATGAGATTTGTAGAAAACATCCTAAGAGGAAGAATATGCTTCGAAATAGCTGGGGTATTGGAACATCAAAGTATTCTATTCCATACAAAATCTCTTGGAAGAAAATGGTTAGTGCATGTTTGGCGAGCTGGTCCATAAAGCAATATACGATCAAGAGGCAGGCTCATCGAAGTGGCTAAATAAAGTAATGGATGATCTTTGAAATTTGGAAATAACGAGATGAATGAGAAAGGTTAAGAACAGACAGGAATAGAGAAATATTGGAAGAAGTATAGATAGTGAAATAATTTAAAGAGGCCCTTTCTGAGAATTAACGTAAAAGGGGATTAATTCACTCCCCAAGTGGGATTAGTAGAGTTTCAAGCAAGAAGTGACGAAACTTTCTTGATAATGTAGCGCTATTACTCTATAGTATAATTGAGGTGTGATGAGAGGCTAGCAAACAGGAACACAACGTAGCCATAAATACTGTCGATGTACAATTGTCCAAGAACGGCATTTTTTGGTATGTAATGTGTAATAAACGTCAGAAACATTTCTTGCGTTATGAGCAAAAATTTAAACGAAAATACTTAAATACGGAGCAAACACTACATTTAAGCACCAGATAACACCAATCTTGCCGTCTCGTAACTTTGAACATCGATTACGTTTTCAAAAATAAGCCTTAAGGAAACGATCATCCAAATTTTGTGTCTTCAAACAGCATTTTTAAAACTGCAGCAAAAATATCTTTAGGAATAATGAGTAAATCTATAAATGAATTACTATATAGTTTGAAACTTTATTTTGACACAAGTAAACATTTGTTATTGTTAGACATCGTTTGAAAGTTTATTTCTGGTACTTTTCGAATATACATATGTATTGGTTTCCTATGATAATTTTTTATTGCTATTAAAGTACTGATGTTTAGACTGTGTATAGTATTACAGTATCATCGTGCCATAGATATAATTAAAGATTTAAACTAGGTTATAAGCTTTCCCAGAGAAACAAGTTGACTCGATTAAATATCGCCTATTATTGATAAATGATGAAAAAACGCTATTGGGCTACAATAGCAAGAATAAATAATTAATAAATATCTTACAGATGCATGATAAATTGTAAATTAGGCATCTGGATTTCATCAATAAACACTCACCTACTCTGTGAAACAGTAATTCAAGACTCCGATACGGTAAATAACGATATAAACCACCAAAATTTTCTTCAAGAAATCATTGCTTAAACACCTGAGCATCAGCATAAAATAGTTAGGTTACTTAATGAAGAAGAGATTAAAGGCATCGTCGAAACCTTTGTCATTGTTAGAAATTTAGACTTTTTAAATATAGTTGTGGCCTTGTTAACCATCAGCTAAAATGTATTCAAGCAAACGAAAATTATTTTCAGTCTCCAATGTACATTACGTAATCTTCTTTTTGTTCATGAAATGAGTTTCGAGAGCTGAACAAAATTCTTTACTTTTTCGTCATCTGGGTTCTAGTTGATTTCAATTTTTATAGAATTCTTAGGTCTTCTCCTCAATAATGATTTTGTTGAAAGAATATCGCTTAACATAAAATTTTAGATAAACCGATAGGTCGTGGTAACTGGAGAAAAATGTGTTTATGGCGTTCATGTGGACTTGAGATTGAAGCAATTTATAGATTTTGATTTCTTCATTTTGCTCACTAAATTCGATATTTGTAAAAAAACACAGTTGTAAAAGCACAGTTGAGGCAGTAAAGATTTTATATAAGCTGGTACAGAAAAGAAATAAATTTAAGAACATATATTGAGAGAAAACAGAAAAGGAGAAAAATACTAAGAATGACAAAGAGACAAAGAGGAGACAATAATATTTAGCAAAGTCAAGCTATTCTGGAATGACGCCGAATACACGAACAGAGAGCAAAAAATGTTGAATGAAATAAGCGAAGCAAACTAATACTTAATACCCAATAATAAAAACAGAGGAATGTATAGTTAAAAATATGACTGTGTTTAAAAATGCATACGCTTATCCTTTTTCGGTTAACCAAATGTTTTTATACGCCTTCTATAACTTCTAGTATATCATTTTTTCGTATTGAGGGCACATCTGCAATAAATAAAATCGCAATTGTGAGAGATCTCCAAGGCGATCCTTTCAAAACTCAAGAAAATATATTGCCGATCGCATATATCAAAAACAATTAAAAGATCAAAAACTGTCATAAATTATGAAATAATAATTGGTTAATCGGGAACAACGTGCCATACATCATTCACAACACATTTTAAAAATTCACATTTTTTTTGTCTTCAATAATATATAGACATGCGCTAAAATGTTATTGTCTAACCATAGGTGTGTAGATTTTTTAAATATAAACATGTGTATTAAATACATGTACACAAAAGAAATATCAACAATCTAACAAAATGTTTGGCCCACGATTTATGACCTCTATTTTGCATAAATAATACTTGCAACAAATAAAATTTATATGTATTATAATATACATATATTTATCGCTTGTGTTGTGTTTATTTTATGTTATGCATAGAAAGAATCTTATTACGTAACTCTTCATGTATATTAGCATGAAGTATATTCTTTGAAAAATTGTACAGAGGCGTTTTAAATACAACGAAACAGTCACCGACAGACAGAATCGTCCGTTTCTGTTATAGATAAATGAGAAGGTTTAAAAAGTCAAGGTGTTTATGAACAACGCTGCAGGAGTAATTTAATTAATTATTTTATTTTTTGTTGTTAACGGTCTTTGAAAAGAAAATAAACACCATTAGGTGTGCTTTATGTGTATATATATGAAAACTAAAACAATTAAGAAGCAGTATATGCGATTACAAATAACATGAATAAATTGAAAATTAATATTGTTTTTTTGTTTAATTAATCATTTAGTGTAGACAGTATAATGTGATGAGATGAGGCTTCGATTACAATATTTATATTAAAATAACTTTTATTTGCAATTAATATTTCAACTATCATATGGAATTAATGACGTAACGTTCGGCAAACTTCTAACATTCGTTGATTGTTTTGTTATACCTGATGCAATATGCTGTATTTTTTTAATTTTATCCAAGTATATTTTCAATTTTTTCTTGCTAACAAAATAAGTTCTATACCTAAATATTAAAATATGACATACAGGAATATTTCCCATTGTATGATTCCGTTTATTTTTCTTAATGATAAGGTTTTGAATACAAGAGGTGTCAGTCTAGTCAAATATGCTTTCAGATCTGTTGGTATGAATTGCTTTAATCAACGTACTTCACCTGTGGTATCTAAAACTTACGTTTGGATGAATATTAATTCATCCACTATATCTTTGATTGAATTATTTCACTTCATTTTCAATGCTTGGGACATACCTTTGAACTCTCCGAGGTATTTCCAAAGTGGACTGATTTGCTACTACAGCTAAATGCCGGAAATTCACAATGGGTTCCAAATCTTCCTCTTCGTGTTAACTTGAACTGGCTCTTACTTAAAAGCCAGTACAATTGCTGCAGTGAGAATCCGGGCTATACATTTGATAAAATGTTTTTGTCATGCAAAACGTTGTCCTAAATATATTTCCAAGTATTTTGTAATATCAGCTAATGCCACATATATTGTTTTATCGCCATTTGCTTTTATTTAGTTAATTTTTTTGAGCCATACTTAAACTTTAGCCAGTGAATTAGGTAATTCTTTCTGAATTGTTATGCTAGGTTGACACAGCATGTTTGTCTTTATTGACTTTAATTTTTCGATTTTTTGAACCATATTTAAATTTTAAGCAAGTGAATTATGCAATTTTTTTCTTAAATATTATGCGAGACACTTCGTCATCAGCAAATGTGGTAGTCGTTGTTGTCTTTGTGTTGATAAGATTTTAAATAAATAGCAAGTGCAACGCGAGTCCCAGAATTATTTGTTAAACTATGCTAAATTCTTGGTGATATATACGGGAAGAGAGTAAAGTCGTAGAAAGTCAGACCCAGTGAAAAGGGGGGGAGGAGAGTAAAGAAACGGTAGCTGTTGATGTTTTCGTCAAAAAAGCCTGTGTCAAAACCAACAGTGAGACGGAGCATTGTCGCTATACTGCGACCAATTTCCTGCTTGCAAAAATTAGAGCCATTTGCGTCGGATATCCTCACGGAGCCGCCCCAGAATATTGCAATAGAACTCATAATTGACCATCTAACCAGCTGGAACGAATTCTCTGTGCACTTTATATCAAAAAATAAGCATGCATTGATTTTCACTTGTCGGTATTTCTTAGATCTTGCCGAGTTTGGACTCCTCCACTAGTTTGATTATTGTTTAGTTTCTGGGTCATAACCATAAAGCTAGCTCTAGTCGCCAGCAATCACCTTCGACAAAAAGTTTTCATCGTTCACAGCAAGTTGTTTAAGGTTAGTACAAAGGACAATTGTTTTTACTTTTGATCCTCAATCTCGGAACACATTTCCCTACAATACGATTCCCATCCAATTATTTAATCATGATTTACTCACATACACCTGTATATTTGATTCCAACTTTATTACAGATGTCAACAATAGTCCAACGACAGTCTTCTTGAATGAGCCGTTGAACTATTGCAATGTTTTCGGGCATAGTAGATGTTGAAGGTCTCCCTAACTTTTGTATTCATCATTAATGGACGCTCTACCGGCTTCAAAACTCGCAAACCACTCAAAAGTTTGTGTTCAATTCATGTGCTCTTCACCAAATGCTATATCATTTCCTATATTTGAGCAGCCATTTTTTTTAGCTTAAACCAAATTTTAATGCATGCTCGTTGCTCACGTAATTCTTTCATTATAATGATCGCATCCGTTGCAGAATCGCACGTAGCCTAGCTAAAACTACGCCGATCACATTGAAATTTGTCACACACGCTCCGCAAACATACACCTCCTAACCATTTATCAGCACGCACCATTATTCTGAATTATTCTGCTCAAGTGTCAATCTTCAAACATCTGGACTCTACTTCGTATTGTAACTTCAACCATTTTCTATTGAATCGAGAAATATCTGTTACAACTTGTTCAATATTTTGTAATATTGTTTTTATGCCTTTATTTGTTAAACTCATTTTACCAGTGATCAGGTCAAATTCGGGTAATATTCTGGAATTAATTTTATGTGTAAATATTCTTGAGATGCAACGGGTATGACGTTCATAAGAAGTTTTTATATTGTTTGTTTTCTCCTTGACGATTCAATATCGTGGCGTTAGGAAACTGATGATAAATGCTCTGCGATGGCAAGAACATTGTCTTTTCTCGTCCATGCGCCCAACAAATTTTTACCCGTGAAATCGACTTCTGTGGTATTTAAGATTTTTGTTATTATAGTTTCTTTAGTTGCCTCGTCATTCTGAGATAGCTTTCTTTGTCACGCTTCGATCTGATTCATTGCAATTTTTCCCCAAACCTACCATTCTTGTTGTATTGTCTTTTATGGATGTCAGCAATTCGTTATTAGTTACCGAATACTTGCAAAACTTAATTAACGTATCCTTATAGTCCTCCAGATATAGTTCGAAATATAACATTATGACATGTACCAAGAGAAGTTAGTCGACTGCCTTTCAGAATATTTAGGACTATACAAGTTCTAAATATTATTTTTCCTTATTTTTATCACCACGGCCTGGTAACCGGAATACGCCTTAAAAATATATTTTTCATTTATAATAGCTACACATATTTTCCATTTGTTTTACTAATCCGGCATGCAAAGGTTTAATAAAAATAAGCAGCGCTTAAAACACTTACGGCATGGTATCGTAATATGTTCATCCATATGTTCATTCACATTAATGAAATAGACCAAATTCAATGTTAAAATTTATAATGTTTTTATTATTTAATAAGATTGATTGAATTGTCATGCTAGGAGTTTGATACGTCACTGACTGGAAAAGGAAATTTCTATCTAATTAATATTTCACAAAGGAATTTTAGGGAAAGATACAAATGACTTTTCATAATTTTTCATAATTTTAGACCAATATATAACGGGTGATTCATTTGGAGATACTCTTTTCAAAAATAAAAACTTTTATCGGGTATTCTTTATTATCATATAAAAGAACCATTCTTGACATCTACTTTTAAAAATTATTTCTTTCAAACGTTGGCCGTAACTGCGCCTAATATGGTCCACTATGAAATTCCAATTTCCGATGATGCGTTCGAGCATTTCAAGTGAGATTTGGCGAATAACACGAGCAATGTTAGCTACCAATTGCTCAATCGTAGCTGGCTTATCCATGTAGACTCTGGACTTAACGTAGTCCCAGAGGGAAAAAGTCTGAAGGTGTAATATCACGTGATCTAGGCGGCCATTACCCAGGTCCATTACGTGAAATTAAATATTCACCAAATCACTCTCGCAATAAATCCATGCTTTCACCAGCTGTGTAGCAAGTAGTGCCATCTTATTGGAAACAAATTTCGTGGAAATTACGGGCTTCAATTTCAGACAGCAAATAGTCCGTTATCATTGCGCGATAACAGACGCCATCGCAATTACCTTACGGCCGTCTCCATTTTTGAAGAAATATGGACCGATGATTCCACTTGTCCATACACCACACCAAACCGTGATTATGTCAAGATGTAATGCAGCTCTTGAACCTCTTTGAGTTGCTCTTAACTTCAAAATCACTGACAGTTGTCACACATTCAATAATTTAATAACTCCTGGCAAGACTAAAAGATTTTACGCTTACCCTGTAGGTGCTAAATTATTTTACCAACTAATAATGAAATATTTAGAAACCGTTTAAAACTAGTTTCTCCAGACACATTTGAAAATCAAAAATAAGTTTTCCATTTCAAGTTTTTACAACGGAAATTTCTGTATATACAAGTATACAATACGTGAGGAGCTTCTACGAGTATTACTCGTATAACCTGGCATACATGATTTCGAGTCATGACTAATAAAACAAATGCAATCATTTAAATCGTCTTAAATAACCTTAATTTATTCAATTTATATTATACTGAGATTGAATACGTACTTGTCTAATAAAATTAAACCATCCATTAAAGTTCAACAGTTGATAAAATTTTTAATTATACATTTACATATTTGACAAAAACTAAAAAAAATAGATAGAAAACAATAAGAAAATAGCAAGAAACAAACATTCAACTATGTTGTACGAAACTCTCCCTGTTAGGGATTCTTCTCTCTGATATACCGAAAGGTAGCAACCAATAAAACCCTCTACTCTACTCGCAATTATATGTGAGGAATTGTTACGATCGTACTCGTAGTTCACGGCCGCACTGTATGGTTACAAACAAACTTTATTTTCAAAAGAAATGAGCCAGGGTTAAATTGCTCGTGTATTAGATCTATATACTCGTATGTTCGGTATATTTATTTAAGAATTGCCAAAATTTAACAATTGTAACAAAATAAACCAAACCACTATTTCCATGTCAAGGCAAAAAACAAATGTAGTCTACTATAATTTGGCTTGTATATGTATAATTGGACAATAAGTTCTGCAAAACCACAAACAATAGAAGCTAATCTTATTCCTGCTTACTTTCACGCATTTAGTTCATGAATTTATAATTTTTTTAATTTAGCATATCCAAATTCTGATTGTAAAAAATATATACTTACCAAGCTAAGGGAGAGAGCACTATTATTAAGCTCTCATATAACAACATATAATTAAGTTGGTCAATAGTGAATTGTAATGTAAGATTCTCTTTTCATTTGCAATTCAATATTACAAGGGTACGATACAACTAGAATTTCGGTTCATTGTATTTAAATTTTACGACTAAATACAAGTAAAGGTTTAGAAACGCTTGAACTTTATTGCAAATTGACAGTTACGTCAATATAATTAAATGCTAATTAATATATAAATATTACATCGTCGTATGTATATATTTAGTAATATGATATTACAAGTAAATTGTTTAAAATTCAACTTATTAAATATATATACAACCATGCTCAGATGTATTAGACACCCCAGGTAAAAACCCTTATTCTCGGTATTATCCAAGTCTGATGGAAATTAACCGTAAAAATAGTTAATGGTATTTACAGAAATGCGTTTTAGAATACCCTAGTTAATCCCCTATTGAAAAGAATAGGTGGAAAGGGGAAATTGTGGATTTTAGAAATTTAGTGTCATTCTAGCAGTGTGTGAGCAACGTAGTTTGTATGTTTGTGGTAGAGATCAATTAGATTATCCTATTTTTTTACGTTGTGTCAGTTATTTGTTGAAGAAAAATGCCTAAAACACGCGAGTTGTCGATAGGGGAACGCGCCCAAATAGTGCTACTGCATTCCCAGAAGTTATCAATAGCTGCAAGTGGGTCGTTTGTTAACAGACCAAAAAGTGGCAGAAAACCCTGTACCTCGATTAGAGAAGACAGAATTTTACAAAGACTGGCTCTCAGTGATAGGAAAAAATCGTCGAAACAGCTCGCCAGTGAGCTGAAACAGCGTTATCGCGTAACGGTTTCTGCGCAAACAGTGAGAAGGCGTCTCCAGCGTGCTGGTTTACGAGGGTGTAAAGCGCGACGTAAACTGCTTTTAACTGACGCTCATAAAAAGAAGCGGTATTTATGGGCCAAACAACATGAAAATTGGACAATCGAGAAGTGTCGAAGATTTTTTGGTCTGATGAATCGAATATCGAGGTATGTAAGTACATCTTCATGACTAATATTCTTATTGTTGTATGCAATTCAGTCTACATGTAACATTAAACAAAATTAATCCTGTCCAAGTGCTAACTTTCTTCTTTTGGCTGACAGCTTTGGGGACTATCTGGGACCCTATACGTTCGACATAGGCAAGGGGAAACTTATGAGCCACAATATATCATTCCCACAATAAAATTTGGAGGTAGTAGTATCATGGTTTGGGGTTGTATATCTGCATACGGTGTTGGAGAAGTGTACCTGCGCGATGGACGGATGAATAGCCAACGCTATTTAGCCATGTTGGAGGAAGTATTAGAACCGTCTGTGCTAAAACTATTCGACCAGGATATTCCATAATACATTTTTCAGCAAGATAATGCGCCCTGCCACAAATCGGGAGCTGTAATGCGTTGGTTCAAGGAAAACACAGTGGAGGTATTGGATTGGCCGCCACAAAGTCCCGATTTGTCGCCCATTGAAAATTTGTGGCGTGTCTTAAAAACTAAGATCACTGCAATACCACTGGCAGAGTGTTACAATTTAGTAGCAAGTATGCCTCGACGAGTGCGAGCTGTCATTAAGGCCAAGGGCGGAGCGACAAAATATTGATAAATTGTACTATATTACTAAATAACACTTTGTACATAATTTTCACAACAGTTTTATTTTCCTCACCTCTGTTTTGACTAAACTATATAAACTATATACATATGTATGTATGTACATAAATTCGTAAGGTGTCTAATACATTTGAGCATGGTTGTATATACATATGTGCGTGTGTGTGTGTGTGTGTATTACACTTGATATTTTCCCGAACATTCGACAAAAATGTATTTTCTTGGGTTCAAGCCACGTGTGACTTGTGACCTAACAAGGACCCTTCTCTCAACTTGTCGAGATCGCACTCGTCATTTTGTGGAACTTCCCGAATTTTTTCGATAGATGATAAACTTCCTCCCCGTAGAAGTAAAGGATGTTAGACTTGATGTTTTCGTGATGTACATATATCGAAAATATATTTTCTCGGATTTATACCTCTACTGGAAGGAAGTTCATCTTTCAACGAAATTCGAGAAGATGTAGAAGATAACGAGTGCTACCTCGAAACAACTTACAGCCTAAAACTCGAGAAAATACATCTTCATCGTACGATAAACTAACTTGTTTTTATTTCAAGCACTTAGATTTATAACCAAATTAAGTCATCCAATAGAATTCTTAAAAATTCGGGCATCGATAAATTTTCAAAAATATAACCCTTCCAAATTTATTTAAATTTTGAAAATAAAGTGCATATTAGAATCTCTGCTACCGAATTAGTAAGTGTGACATTAATTTTATATTATTAAATCGATTTATGTCTTCCTTATCTACTTGTCAAAATTATGATGCTTTTCTAAATATTTTCTAAATCTATTAATAAATACTAAGATTTTATTGTTGAAAATCCTTCCTTGTACTTGAGTTTATCATTGTAAATATCTTGATATATCTTTAATTTATATAAATTTTACATTATTCTCAATTTTTATTACAAACTATTTGTGTTAACTATTTACATAAAAGGCATTATTCCAATTCCTTTTTTTATTATAATTACATTACATACAATCCCTTTGATTGTATTCTATTACTATTAAATCCTTACTAACCTTAATTAACAAAACTTCTCCAACTTGGAATCATACTTATTCATCATACCAAATTGTAATTTAACGAAAATGTTTTTAGATATTGTTTAATGATTTATTAACCTTTTTTCTTAACTTTTATGCAAAATTATTTGAAAAATTCTCTTAACAAGATATACATAGCTATTATGTACATTTGTAAATACATTTATGAGTTTATTTACATATCTCCACTAACTATGAGTTTTACTATACCTACCATTCTAAACCATTCAAATTCTAAATTACAATTAATTTTGACATATCTGATACTTTTAGGCATATATCTTAATTTATAGATATGTCTAATCACGACATTCCAAATAGTATTTTTTAGCTTGGCTTGAATTTCAAGATAAATAATAATAATCGTATTTCGACACGCTTACGCTGACGCGTTGTGGAAGGGAAATAGTTAGATGAGTCGAATATTCTGTTAACCTAGCTATACGATACCCTTGTAGCCACATTTGTGTATCTCTTTAATTTAGAGAGTATAGGTTGTGACCTTGTGCAGAGTGAAAATAGTGAAGGAAACTGAGTATTTTCGGCATATCAGGCTGTATTATTTCCAGAAATACGCCCTTATAATAACGCTGTGTACCGCAGATCTTAGTCTAGAAAGACAGCCCTCCCCAGACATAATTAAAGATTAGCTTCCAGCCAAAGAAAGAAACGTTTTGCATTTGGTAGAATATCAGAGGCATAGTCTACCTAAAAGGTAAAATACTGTAAACCACTTCACAATATGAGCCAAGTTAAAAAACGGTCTGCGTTAGTTAATACCATACGCCTGTTGGTCCTAGAAGTACCCGACTCAACAAAGTAAACACCAAAATTTTGGAAAGAAATATGTTTATTTTTCAACATAATCTCTTTTCAGCTCTATACATTTTTCGCAGTGATGTTCAATAAGTTCGATGTCTAAGAACTGCTTTGCTCTTCAAAATAGTCATTAACTGCCGACATCACTTCTTCATCATTGAAAAGTCTTTGACCACTGAGTCATTTTTTCAAGTTTGAGAACAAGAAATAATAGGAGGGAGCTAAATCTGGCTACCACATGCACCCTTGTGGTAGCAATTCAAACTTCAATTCATTAATTTTGGCCATTGCAACAACGGATTTGTGAGCTGGTGCATTGTCTCGATGAAGCAACATTTCCTTCTTAGCCAAATGCGGCGGTTTTTGCTTGATTTATTCGCTCAAATCTTGCAAAAAGTTCGCATAATACTCGCCGTTGATAGTTTTTCCTTTTGCAAGTTTGCCAATGAACACTATTCCACGTCCATTTCAAAAAAAGCGATGCCATGACCTTGCCTGCAGATGAAACCGTCTTCGCCTTCTTTGGAGTCGGTTTTCTTTTTCGAGTCCATTGTTTTGATTGTTCATTTGTTTCGGGGGTGAAGTGATTGATTCATGTTTCATTAATGGTTATGAAACGGCGCAAAAATTCTGCTTCGTTGCTGTGAAACATCGCTAAACACTCAATTGAAACATCTTTACCACACTATTTTTGTTCAAGTGTGAGCAAACGCGCACAGCTTTCTCATGTCCAAATTTTCAGATAGTATGCGATGTACCTCACTTTTTGAAATGCCCACTATGTCTGCTAGCTCGCGCACTTTCAGTAGACTATCATCTAGTACCACTTTGGGGATTTTCTTCAAAAATTTCTGAGTCGTCACCGCATTTGGTTGACTACTGCGATGCTCGTCTTGGCAGCTCGCACAACCTCGTTTAAACTCTGCTACACAATATTTCACTGTTGTAAACGAAGAAGCAGACTCACCCAAAGTAGAATCCAGTTCAGCTTTTACAATATATCGATTGGGTTGGAGCCTTTCAAATAAAAATATTGTATCACGTAACGATGACCAATTTTCTCCATTTTTACAAATTCACTGAAAACGTTCACTATTGATGGCTTCCAAACACATACTAAACAACGTGGCTTCTTCAAACTTGAATCATATGCTTTATAGATTGTGTACTTTCTAATTCAGTGATATTTTTCAAACAACTACCGTCATCTCTAGATCAGGTGGGGTACTTATGGTACCACCCTCTTATACAGAATATGTTTTCATCATGACATCGCCAGCTCCCACACATCTGCAACCACATGTTCCGTACAGAATTTGGTAGGGATATTGTGCCTCGCTCTCCACATAGCCCAAATATTGCACCGTTCGATTATCATTTGTTTCGATCGCTGCGAAATTCCCCTAATAGGAAAAATGTCGAATCTTTGGAAGACATCAAAATTTACCTTCACAGTTTTGATCAATAAGGTTGATATATAACCCCTTTCCACAATTAACTATTTGTAAATTCTGTATACGCATTTCGACAACCAAGTTGTCATCATCAGCAGATAATTTCAACGTGTCGCACCTGGTAAAACACGGCGAAAAAATTGCACGAAAAAACAAAACCAAGAACTTCTTGCACATCGTGCACATCTTGGTTTTGAACGGTGAGGATCGCGTACGGAGTTTGTTTTTTCGTGCAATTTTTTCGCCGTGTTTTACCAGGTGCGACACTTTGAAATTATCTGCTGATGATGACAACTTGGTTGTCGAAATGCGTATACAGAATTTACAAATAGTTAATTGTGGAAAGGGGTTATATATCAACCTTATTGATCAAGTCAATCAACCACAGGCTCCATCAAATTCAACTTACCTTCACAAATTTATCGAAATTAAAGACAGAACCTTTTATAGAATTGACATTATGAAATTGCCTGAACTTTGGACCAAAGTGAGAATAATTGACACTGCGTTTGCTAAAACGTTTTTCTCTCTTAGAATATGTGTTTCGTTGAATAAATGGCATAAAACCTAACGGACTTATCTAACAATCCGATTTTAAAATAATAATGTAAGGAATGTTTTTCGACGTCGTTTTACCTTTTTGTCTGTTTAATACAAATATTATAGTTACATATTAATACATACTATCAAAGTGTGCATATTTTAAAAATATGAGTACATGTATGCATATATTTTTAGGATCTTCGATGGAAATAAATCAGTTTTTTAATGGTCACTGTTATATATATATACAATGTCATGCCATTGTAGGAGTATTGTTCGCGTAGTCCTAAATCTTGACCGTTATCTGAAATTATAATTTTAATTGCTTCGCGCGCGAGCGGTAAACGTTTATTAGTTTGTTACATGTTACATTACGAACGCTGTAGCTAGTTTTTGAGATACACACACATACGCACGCAGATAGCTATATACACACAACTCTAACACGGCGAGGTCGTCGTCTATGCATGTAACAGTTGCTGTGTTGTCGGGCGTGGTCCATTCTTCTTACATCGACGAAGTTAATTTACCTCGGACCGTCCGGCGTTCCTATCTATCTCACGTTTTTTTTTAATGCGAAAGCAAACGTTCTTGGCATTCCTAGATGGTCAGCCGTACGTATGTAGGTAGAGTTAAAATATAATAAAATACATGATGACTTTTTATGCGATAATAATTTAAAGATATTGACATTTAAATTGCTAAAGGTACATTTGATATAATATCATCGTAAAGTTTAAATACATTTTATTTAATATTTATTTACGGTCAATGTTCATTATTTAGCAATTATGGAATTAAGCTCGTAATTGTGAGGATGTTTATATGTATATACGAAAGAATTTGTACACAAACATGTTTTTTTGCGATCGAATTCTTGTTGATTATTAACGTTAGTTTCCAAAAGAGTTGATATTGTTTACTAGTTACTAAAGATTAAACTCGAGTGTAAGAATTTTAGTGTTATAGAATAATAAGTAAACTGAACAATTTAAAATATATATAAATTATTTATAGATATTAATAATTCGTATATTATTTATTAATATTAAGGTGATACAATTGTACAATTATTGCAACTGAGAGTCAATAACACAGGCCAAGCATGACAAAACTTTTTTTATAAACTTGGCTCCCCTTTATGTTTTTCGGCGTACTAAATCCGAAAATAAACTTTAAAATACCACAGGACGTAAAGTTTCCTCGCATGTTTACTTTACGTTATTTATGCATTGTAAGCGTATAGTAACACCTGTTTTTAGGTAATCAGAAAGACCCTAATTACGAAAATATAGTTCAAAACATGTTAAAAACATTTCGAAGACTTTGACCTAACATGAGTGTGAAGGTATATTTTTTACACTCACATTTAAATTTTTTCCCTCACAATCTTGGAGCTGTAAGTGAGGAACGAGGGGAGCGTTTCCACCAAGGTATAAAGGAGATGGAGAAACGGTATCAGGGTCGTTGGAATGTCAACATGATGGGAGCTTACTGTTGGACGCTTCTACGAGCAACTGCAGAAGCATCTTAACTTTTACCGTGAAGAGGTTGAGGAAATAAAAAACTTTAGATTAACCATTGTAATAATAAAATGTTAAATTTTTCAATTATACTCTGATAATAAATTATGTATCTTTAAATCTTAATTATATATTTTAGTACTATCATACCCAACAAAAGATCAAGATTGCGAAAAATTGATACGTGGTAAAAGAAAACTAATTAAAAATTTCTATTTATATATTTAACACACCAAAACACATAAGAAACAGGTTTAACTTTGAAAAAAGTTTTTAAAAAATATTTATTGGTTGGCCTGTGTAATAGACGTCTATTTTGTATAGAGATGCTCGAAGAGAAAACAGTACTATCTATGAAGGGTTGCTGTGGTTGAACTTCCTCGCAGTTTCTTAAGCCGAGGTAAGGATTGACACTTTTAGATTTCTCTTTGCAGACATCAGGAAGAACTTTTAATCTTATTTCCCACAAAGTCTTCAGTCTATTCTTCAAATACACATGAAGACTTTTATTCTTCGTTCTTTATTAGTCCAAGAATTCCTCAACAATATATAAGAACTTTGTCGAAACGAATAACACATTTACTCAGAAGGATTTTCTAGTTTCAAATAATTAACCAACTGCTAATTCTGCCTTTTGATATTACTTGCTTCCTACTTTTCCATCTTGATATTTTAAAAAGACAGTAAGAGAAAGAGAAAAGAGAAAAAGAGAAGAAATTCTAGTTTCAAATAATTAATCAACTGCTAATTGTGCTTATTTCTATCAGTTGGTTAGTGTATTTTCCATTTCGATAATTGAAGAAGAAAATAGGAAGAGCCCCGTAACCTTACGTATTTGTGATATATACACAAGGTGTCAATTGTTTCGTCGAGAACAATTTATGATAATTGAACAATATTAGTCTTCACTTGACTAACTTCAAAAACAGTTAATCCATAATGTTCCTCAATATTTTGAATTTTCATATTATGCAATTCCTGCCGCAATTTGTAAAAAAACAGCGATCTTGGAATCGGCCCTATGCTTCTCCTCTAGATAGCTGTCCAACGTATAATTAATTACGTATACAAAATGATTTAAGATTACTTGAGGTGGTCATAAGATATACTCTACTGTAACCTTTTTAGATCAACTGTAGTCCGCATACCCTTTTAGAGTCTCTCGGCTTCTTTACATGTCCTTCTTGAAGTTGGCTTTAGGAACAGCTCTTTTTCACGAGTTCTTGGATTCTGGTCTAAGAAATTCCGGTTCGCCTATGTGGTCAAATCTCCCTGTCAGATTCACATCTTCTACGATATAGATTTTTACAGCTTTATATATCTGTGAGATAAGCCCGGTTAATCTTCGCTTTCCATGCTTGTTGCATGTAGCGTTCGTGCCTTGCAGCTTTTCTCTACTTTATTGTCTTTTAGATCCTATTTTGTAGTTTTTCTATCTTACTCCCGCGATAAGAGAGGGAAATAAATAATACTCATCCCGATTAGAGAACGGATTAACCGTGTAAGTTTAAAGATGAGGAAGTTGTCGCGTTATATTATACCTTAGTGTTTCAGTTGGAGTTCCTTGGGAATGCTAGTTCTCGTACTCAAACATTAATTCTGAGTCTCTTATAGACAGGGAATGAATTAAGGTTTAATCTAAAACTAAGGATTGGCATCTGACAAGTTTTGTCCTTTACTTACTATCTCCAATTTAAATTAATATCATGACATTTAAATTTCTTATTTCTTTTAGTATTGTATACAATGTAGAGGATAATAGAAAAAAGAAATAGAAAACAAACATTATTTGTTACAAAATTTCGAAATTGTTTGTAGGATATGCGGTTTTATAGAAATGTGTAATAGAGAGAGGTTCCAACATATGTATAAGAACTGTATCTAATATTTTCAATTCGTTGTGCACTTAACAGATATATTAGAAACGTGTATTTACTGCTAGACATTCACAATTGTGTGTATTCCATCAAACTCTTCTGATTACAATTTTCTGTGGTGAAGAAAGTTTTAGAGAACGTTTTGAAGCCTCCTTTTTACCGAAACAATGAGATATCCTCCTATAATCTTTATACCTATATAATATTCAGTTTCTACCATATTTGCTGATTGGTCTACAACAATTGGATAACCGTTTCTTAATAGAGGTCTAAAATACATCTTTAATCTATTGAGTTTAGCTTCTTGATAAATATCACATGATACCTATTTATGCAACTTTTTGACTTAGTCTACTAGACGAAGATATTATAGAACTCTAATATGGTTAACATTAATTTATTTATAACTTCTCTTTAGGTATGACTTGGAGCTTCTTCAACAAAAGTCTTCGAAAATTTTTTATTGATCAAAGTGCATTGTTTATCCGGAGTCTTATTTTCAAATAATTCTTCCTCACAATGGAACTTCGCAAACCAACGTCTTACAATTTTTTTGTGCTTGAAAGCTCTACTTATGTTCCGTGTTGTGGGTGCTGTATATATCCAGTTTTTATGTTTAATTTACAGTACCTGCTCATTTTGACATAAAGTTATTAATCTCATTCAACATAAAACCAACTTTTGCATTAAACTTTCGAAAGATATGTAGTTCTGCATTCTGGATATAGAATTACAATATTTTGATAGCATTAAATTATACTAATAACAATTTATTGATATTGATAAACAAGAAACAAATATTCATTGACTCAGTAGTATAGTAGTCATGAATTCGAACACCACTGAAGGAAAAATTTTGAAAAAAAAATAAAAGTTTAGCTGTGGGATATTGACAATTATTCTGGCATGAAGGTATGTAAAAGATAAAAATAAATTAACATATATTGTTTACTATTCTATTACACTTTTTCTTAAAAAAATTAATCAAAAATCTCTGTACTGGGTTAAATCTAAATCGCTTACGCCAACAAAAAATATACAAAACCATTGTAATAAAAAAATATTTTCTCTAAAGGTCAAAAATAAGTTCTAAAATTATATTTTAACATTAATATTTGACATCGATAGATGTAATATATCAAGGTTGTTAAAATCTTGATAATAAAAAAATTTTTAAACAATAAAATAAGCGATTTTAACAGTCGACAAAAAAATTCTAATAATGAAAACTGGCCATTTTTTTTCTAAAATTCTGTAAGGCTATCGCAACTATTAATAATTAGTAAAAGTGCTTTCATGGTAAGGTAATTAAATTTCCCAAAATAATTATTTTGATGTAGTGTTTGTTGTGTATGTGAATGTTGGTTTACATTAGATAATGAAGCGGTTTCGTTTGAATGTAAAATAAAAAATATATACAAAATAAATGCTCTATAAATATTAGCTGTTTTTAAATATCAAATAAAATTATTTTTAAATTTAGTTTTTTTTCTTGCTAATTTTGAATCTGCTAATACTATTTTGCCAACACACAATTAATATTAGTGCTGCGTTCTCTTTTGGGAACTATAAAACCATGACATAAAACAAGATTTGAATCCTTTGTTCTTTTAAATAACCTATCAAGATCAATGTAACTAATTTTAAACAATACACTAAAATCGACAATAAAACAATTGGTTTACATTTGCATCAAACTGGAAAGTCATCGCAGCTAAGCAAATGTGTTCCACATACGTTATTATATGAGAGTAAAGATCAATGGCCATAAATATGTTGCTCACTTTTTCACGTCACAAAAACGAACCTTTCCTTGAACGTATGCTCATTTGCGATGAGAAAAGGATCTTGTACTGTAATATGAAGCGAACCTATCATTGGTTGCCACCAAAAAAGTCTGTAGCACCTCACTTTAAAGGCACTAGTCCACCCCTAGAAGATTTTCTTGTCTGTATAGTGGATCCCAGTCGGTATTATTCACTACAAGATTCTGAACATGGGCCAACCAATTACGATTAAGATTTACTCTATGCAACTTCAGTATGTGCAGAATGCTTTATTTCAGAGACAGCCAGGGTAAGATATACACGTGAAAAGTTTATGCTCTAGGATGGGAAATTCTACCTCATCCCCCATATTTGCCCGATGTTTCTCCAAATGATTATTATCTTTCCTTGGCTCTAGATAAACACATGCGGAATAAAAAATTTACCAACGAAAGAGAAGTTTTTATTTCTAGAGATACCACTTTTTTCACAAACCGGAATACACACACTTATTCTCATTGGGAAAGGGTAATAGATTATGAAGGTGACTATTTGAATAATAAAACTATGTAACAAAATTTCTATATGTGTTTAAGCTTTACTTAAAGAAACGCACGAACTTTATTAATTACCTGATATATATATATATATAGAACCGCAAAGGGGATGAAATACTTATGCATTTTTCTACAAAAAAAATAAACATCTTTACTTATGATTATGCAACTTTGTGTAATACTTCGTAATATATTAAATGGTATCGGAATGGGAAAATACCATCTTTTCGGACACGATGTACGAAAAACGATGGTTATCCACCTAAAATTGTGTGTAATAATTCTTCCTTGAAGATCAGTGTAAAAAGTTCTATGAAAACTTTTGCAGTATTTCTTTCCATTTCCTGTCGCTTCTGGTTGCGTTTTTATATTAGTATGAGGCATGTTCTCTTGATATTGTGCAAAAACGATAGATCGAAGCTACTGTATATTATGTCATTTTAAAGTTATAGTCGTTTGAATTAAATACTCTATGAAGAATTATGAAATTTAATAAGAAACATTTATAAACAGTAATAATTGCAAACGTGTATTAAACCTACATTTAAAGAAGGTATTTAATCCCCAATCACTTTCATTAATTACCGTAGAACACACATAACGATAAAACATTGCGATTGTACGTAACATGATAGGACAATACGACGTTGCTGTTCCCCCAATTTAAACAAAGTGAACCTTAACTAACACAATTTAGTGCGATTATTTAGTTGCATGAAAAGATATGATCACTGGACACCTCGCAATCTAATACCAGCACAAACAGTTGCGTCATGTAAACACAATAGCACACTTTACCCTAGAATCATATTTTACAACATTGAGGCATGAATGAATTACTTTTGTACGCTTTGCCTGCAGTTTCTATCGGCCGGTTTATAAGTGGAAATAAAATCTGTACTAATTATATAATCTCGAAATAAGGTCAGTCGGTTATTTATTTCTTACAAGAAAAGTCTATTCAAATAAAAGTTATTTACGTAGAAAGCTGTAAAGAAAAGATGGATATCAATTTTTTTCTAACGATTATAGTAATTAAAGTCTAATTCGTTCTGAATAGTACACTGCGATGTACTTTCCTGAAGTAGTCCAAAAGTTCTGGCGCACTTGTTGACTAGTGCTATGTTATTAGGCATTCTCTCGAGGTGGCCTATTCATCTAAGTCTAGCTTCTTCTACTTCTTGATTTAGTGCCCTCATGCAGATTTCTCTTTCCTCTCTAAAAAATCTTTTTAATATTCTTCTTCCCCATATATCTATTTTGTTTCTTGAGGAACTACACTTCACCACCACACATCGCTTGATAACTGTTGTGTATAGATCTAGATTTACTGTTTTAAATACTTTTTCGATTTTATTGTTCCAATAAATTCACCAGCAGATCTGTCTCCTTTTGTCAATTTTGCTTCTGCATTTTTTTCTTCATTTCCTTGTTGAGTGATTTTACTTAACTTTAACTTTCTCAAATTTTAAGAATTTTGTCGCTTTTAAATCTGTGTCTAAGTCTCCTTTTCCTCATGCCTTTCTTACAATATTTCTAATTCTATATTCTTCAATTTAATCTCATTCGCAGTTACATTCATTGTTTTCAGAGTTTTCACAAATTTCCGGCATATTCGTATCTGTTCGTGTTTTATTTGAGGCAGTATTACATCATCTGTACTTACTAGTATTTGGTTTGATCTTTTTGTCAAGGTTCCTGATCAGTTTAGGCCACTTCTTATTATAAATTCCAGTAATATGTTTAACACATACAGTCCCCTTTAAATTTATGTCCGTTCGAAAACTACTTAAAATTTTATTATTGAATTTCACTTTAGTTTTTGTTAGTTATGGGGGCACCTTTATTAGCTTTAGTATATTATTTTGGATTCTTTGGATTCTTACTGAATTTATCTTTTACCTTCTTTCGAATTATGGAAACAGGTTTGTTCAAAATCTAAAAAGGAATCGTACACAATAAGTCTCCAAACTCATGTAGAATTGCTATCTGCTGGAACCGCGTCACTAGCATATCTGCCGACGTTTCGTACCCAAGCAGATAGCATGGACCACGACCGCGAAAGTCTACATACCAAATCATATAGAATTCTTTATATTTCGTTTAGTATAAAAACGTGATCAGTTATAAATATTCCTATTCTATAACAACGTTGACAGTATCCTACAAGTTTTTTGATATAATCTTTCAACTTTAGTTTCATAAATTTTATCACTATATCAGACGCAGTGCCTTTGGCGTTTGTCTGTTTTTCTTATTTTGTGTATTATAAATTGGAACTAACGCTCATGTTTTTCAATTTTTCGTTATTAGAGTAAGTTGAAAAAGTTAAAAACTGAATTGATGAGTCGATCATCATAGGTTTCAAACTTAACATCCACTGATTTCTTGTTATTTCCAAAACTTGAAGATAAGTTAAGAAGAATACGTTTTACTTTTGCCTTTGAACCTGTCAATGTATAAATGGATGGTAGAAGACATATGTACCCCTACAAGTATGGAAAATTGCTTTTAAAACTAATTTCCTTGAATGTAAAAGTGTTTGTCTGTAACAGGAAATATTTCCGAAAATATAATAAAGTTTTAAAGTAAAATATAGGAATCTGGTACGTAGACTTCCGCGGTCGTGGTCCATGCTATCTGCTTCTGGGCTTCTGGGCTGAAACCGCGTCACTTGTATATCTGCCGCCGTTTCGTACCCATTCCAGCCCGGGAGCCCAGAAGTAGATAGCGTAAAATATAGTATTTTGTCCTTTTAGGTTCAAAATTAATGGACCATATAAACTTTGATTAAAGCGATGATTGGGTAGTCGGTCAATGAATTGAAATACTCTAATGAAGCTTTTTTAGGTTCTTATTTAAGCCATGTTTCATGGAAAAAAAGCAATTGGATATTCTTTGTTTTTTGTCTTAAGACGTTTGTTACGTAGTTCTTTTAGGTATTTAAATGTTTTACCATTCTATCGCAGTAATTTACAATCTCTTCTTGCCTGTAGATTGAAATATATAGCATAATTCCCTGTCATTCCTCTTGTCTAGTACTTCGTCTTTTCCGTGATAATTTTCTATTCGTCATCAGCTCAAATTCGATCCCACTTGATAGGCCAATACTTCACTACCATGGCCATGGCATGTTTGCGGATAGATAATGATAGAAAGGGATTAAATATGTTGTGGATAGGATTTAGAATTTAAAACATCGTTTCTCAAAACTTTCAAGAGAATCACGGCTTGCATAGAAAAAGTCGCCTGCCTAAAGTATTATATATCTATCCAAGCCGAGATCATAAGGAGTGCATTTTCTCTAGCGTTGTATTTTCAATTAGCCTTAGAATAATCTTGCAGTACCTGTACATGTCTTTTTGGTCGATGCACCTTACTTAATTTATCTATTTGTTTAAATATAGAAACCAAAAATCTAAAAAACAAATTAGTGGAAAACGTAAATATTAAATATACAGGCTGCCCCAAAATAAATAATTCATTTTAAACAGTTTAAAAGAATTTATTAAATTAAATAACAAAGGAGTGGAGCATGCATTCTTAAAATGGAAAGATGGAAGTTTATTATACTTTGAATATAGTACTTCGCAAATTATCGTCATCCTCCTCAATGAATTTTTTAATCTGAATTGCAAATTTTCACAGAGCATTTGTAAGAATGTGACAAGAAATAACATTTATTTCATTTGTCATACGCGTTATTAGCTTTTCTAGGTTTAAGGATTTTTCGTAAACACTTTAAGTTTTGAATGGCTCCAGAGGAAATAATCTAATATTGAAAGATGCGGAAATCTTGTTGACCATGAAATGGTACTATACATGAAAATTAACCTATTTGGAAAGAACGCTTGTAAAATATCCATACTTACTATCGCCGTATTACTTGTTACACTATTTCTGACGAGGAGATTGTATACCATACAGTTGCTCTTGGTTAATGTAAAGTTAGCTGGTGAATTTTACAGGTATTCTCCACAGGTCGAAAACGACATCTTGCTTGCTGACTTCACTTTGCAAAATGTCTTTATCGACCTGTAGAGAATACCTGTAAAATTCACCAGCTAACTTTATATTGACCAAGAACAACTTTATGGTATACAATCTCCTCGTCTGAAATAGTGTAACAAGTCATACGACGATAGCACAAATTAGCATCTTCAGTCAAAAAAAATTGTTTTCGTTACCTTGATTGAGTAAGGCGACAACGTTGTAATCTATTATCTTATCTGCATAATTTTTTTACTGGACTATTGCAATCTTATAAGAGCAAAAATTAATACTTTTTAATATTCTTCGTATGCTTCACTTAATAAAATTCAATACAGTAGTATGCTTAACAATATATTATTTGGAATTAGCGATATTTGCATTTCTTACCCTTTCTTCCTTGAATGCAGTGTTGGCAGACTTTGCTTTTCTACTTAACTTATTGCCTCGAACATAAAACCCTATTCTCCATTTATGAATCCAAACTGAAGCTGTTTTGCGCTGAGGACGTTTATCATGAAATTATCGTCGAAAAATCTCTTGAATAGTTAGTATTGAATTAAATTGAATACATTTTTCAACGCAAAAAGGATGCGCGGTTCTGTTGACCAACGCTCCAAATGTCAACAGTTATAACAGTCTTCTAAGTCTAGTGCTCCAATTATAAACAACACTATTTTGAATAGCTGATCTGTTTTTCTATTATTAATGAAACAAAACGGGTAATTCATTTTGCGAGACTCTGTATATTCTAATAAAAATAGTTTTACAGAATCTTTTACAAAGAGGCATATTTCTCCTATTTCAAAAGCTATTAAAATGAACGTCCTGAGCAATTTTAAATATTAAAGAAAAATATTGCTAAAACTTTGCAACTGTTATAACATAACTGTGTTTCTTATACTCTAGTACTATTCCAACCGTTAGATGAATTCGATCATTTTTAACGCCAACGCAACGTAACGCGCGACCAGATTGAAGTCCGCTAAATTCGCTTCTGCTGCTGCCAGCAATAATGCTGCCGTGCCGCACGATCGGCGACGATCTTTCTAGTGGGATACGCTGTCATTGGCCGGCTATTCGATTTATACTTGACGAGATCGAATATTATTATTGCACACGAGACAAGGAAGGAGTATTTGTGTAGCGAAGAGCGGCCTTCATCGAGAGGAAAGTTGAGCCTGGGGCCACGGTGTGGCTCTGGGGCCTTGGATCCCGTTACCAACGCCCTAGAATACACTTACGTACGGATTAATGTTCATTTCCTTCACTTAAAAGTGTATCTCTGGCTGTCGTGTATACAGGCACATATAAATGGTGTTTTGCAACTTCACTTTGTTTTACGCTATATACGTATAAGATATAATTGTGTATGTGAGTACATAAATATGTATATTTATATGCCGTGTACGTAACTTATGTATACGCGCATTTATTAACGAACAATTATGTGCACTTTACGCATATTATAATACAAAACGCTTACGTTAAGTCGGATTATTTTTTTAACGGATTATTATGCAAAGTAATTATATAAAATAGACGATAAGTATATGTAGGAGTAATTTTCTTTATTAACGTGAATATAATATAATAAAGAGAATACTAGTGTTATTTCATGTGATTTATATGTGCTACTTTAACTAGACCCTAAGAAGAAGTAAATGCTACACGAAATGTAACACTTTATACACCAAACATATATTTTTATTAACATTATTGTGATATTTAGAAGTGACCCACAATCCACTTGAGCACTTATCACAAAGAAATCTAGTTATCGATGTACCTCTATATTTCCGCGACTAGTTCTATGTATGCTAACTGCCTTCACCTAGTGAATACATAAATAAACAATAATGTAAAAAATAGCAGATTTTGGTGTATTATTTATGCTTTTGCGTAAAGATTTATCATCACTTTAATGAGGGAGACTTCAATAGTTCTTGGTCTGACAAGATAACGGCATAAATACGGTTGAATGATTATAATATTTGTCAATTATTCTTACATTATTCTTCAATACGAGGCAAACCCGCGACAGAAATGGCGAAAGCTCCTAACTCCCGTAATTTCCAAAAATGAGTTTCATATGCTGATATTAAGCTCTTAAAGTCACTTAAATTTTAGCCTTTGGTCGAGAAGATATAGTTCTGCTCGGGAATGGGAATATAAGGTCGTGATAGGCGTACCAAGAATTAATTTTCCCCTTCGTTTTCGATGGTAAAGAGTAGGTTGCTGAATTTAAATGTGGTACGTCCGCAAACCGCTATGATTGACGATATTTTTTCAAAAAACTACAATTCAATATTAGATGATCACTGACCGAAGATACGTGATCTTGCTGACACTGCATTGGTCTCAATGCAATACATTTTACACGATGTTTTGCGCATTAAAGTAATTTTCGTTAAAGATATTCCCCGATTGTTATCAACCGATGATAAACTTATTCAAGTGAACACTTCTAAAGAATGTCGAAACTTTTTTATTTAACCTGTCATAACATAATATGATAAATGAATTCTCCATTGCACACCAAAATCAAAGGGAGCACAAAAAAAGTTCCATCTGCAGGAAACATTATGGGACAAGGCTGGGTCATCGCCACGATAATATGCTTGCACACAGATTTCGTGTTTTTTCTGTATAACTCCATGGCTAAAGCTTCAAAGTGCTTCCATATGCGTCACAATCACCGAATTTGGCTACCAGGGATTTCTTCCCAAATCCGAAGATATTATTTGCTGGACGTAGATTCGTTTCAAATGAGGAAGTCAAAGCTGAGAACAAGCGCATATTTTGAAAAGTACGACAAAAAATTGAAAAGTTGATCTTACTATTATATATTGCTAGGTAGTTATGTTGAAAAATACGAAATGTCAGACCGAGAACATTCTGAATATATTATATAAATAAAAAAAAATCTTCGAAAGTTTAAAGATCATAAATGAGAAATATGTTTCTAAATTATTACACTAGCTCTTCGTAATTGCCAAGTTTTGAGATGTAGTTTCATTTTTTCCTTAGTCATATTCTACCATATTTTGTTTATTGTTTAATCATATTGTATAAAAAATATTATTGGATAAATAATATAATCCATTATAAGACCTGCATTTCTTTCTGCCCATGTATAGTTTCTGAGTTCATTCATAAATACCAAGAATAGTAAGGGCAATGGTATAGTATACTATACATTCAGCATAATCATTATACGTTAAAGCTTTATAGAAATCTTAATTATTTGCCAATAACAAATTGCTACATTACATAATAACTATTAAGAAAGTAATTCGTTTACGTACACTCGATTCTATGCATACCTATGTATATCTCAAATTAACATGGATTAGGTCTCGGCGAAAGGTCGAAAATAATTAATATCAAGGACTGGGTCAGAGGGTCACAGATTTTAGAGAATAATAATAGACTCGAACGCGTTCGTTGCATGTTAAAAAGCGCGTGTAGGATGTTGTACACTGCTCGATTGCTTAAGAGAAAACTAATAAATCGAAAGAAACGAGAACTTACTTATTAATGATGTTATTGGTAATGAGAGAGGATAATAAGAAGTTATTACGATAGAGGTGATGTTCCGCTGATAAGGAGCTCTTAATGGAAGCAAGATCACTTCGCAATGAACAATTGAAAGATCACTGTTATGCAATTCTATCTGTGCAATAAGTTATTTAATTCAGACTTGGTGATCGTTAAGATTATGACATCTTTATTTTTAGTATATAGTCGAGTGTAATAATATCCTCTCGCTTAGAGATAATGCTATTTTGTAATGCAGTTATCAGATATGTACATAGAATCAAAAATGCGTCCCTAAATGACTATATAATAATATAACTCAATTTATTATCTATATTTTTATGCTTATTTAGTCTCGACGAAATTTCATTCAAATTCTCTAAAATATACCAATGTGATTGAAGGTGTGCTTCTAGCCTAATTTTCAAATGAGTTTGTGGCACTAGAAAGTTGTGAAAAATGTTTATTATTCTCTGGTGAGACTCGAACTCGTGATCTTATGTTCACCGGGCACGTGTTTAAGTACTCGGTCACAGAAAACAGTAATATTCGAGTCTACTACCATGCCATGAATTGTATTGTGGAAACAGATATTTCTGCTGCAGCGCTGTGGTCGTCGTTCAGCACATGAACGTTGGTTAGTCACAGACTCCAGTACGGAAGCATTTATTGATATTTAAATTTGTTTGTATGTATTTAAAATGCTTCAGACAATTGATTTTGAAATATACACATTGAATCATTTTCTGCAAGTAAAAAGCGGTCGACACATATTAATAGATTGTATGCAGAAAACACCGTGAGTGAAGGAATAGCTCGGGAATGAGTTAGAGTATTTAAATATGATATTACTAATGCTCATGACGAGGAGCGTAATAGTTGACCGTCTATCATTACCGAGACTTAGTGCAGAGTTTATGGAAAAGTTCAAGAAACAGACGTTTTACGATTTCGTCATTTTCTAAGTTTTCGCAAGTTTCAAAAAGTATTTTTATGAAATTGTGGCAGAATCCTTAAATTATCGGCGGCAAAACTTCTATGAAGATGGAATCCAGAAGTTAATTGTGTAATGAGTGTCTTAATATTGGTGATAATTAGGTTGAAAAATAGATTAATGTCCCGATTTTATAAAAGATATAAGTGAACCTTTTCTAGAAAATGCATTTGCACTTTTATTAGCGCAATAGCATTCGTACCTTGAGACCCAAGCTATTGTCACCTTACAACTACTGGGTTCATTCGGGGCCCACCCTCTATTTAATACCAGTTTAGAATTTAATTGGACTGAATCTAGTTCCTTTAGGATATCTTGGCTCTTAGAAAGAAGAGTCAGCGTGAGAATTATACTTGCCTATTAATTTCTTCGACTCTTCCATTTTGAATACCGTAGTATCTCTACATAGGCTTCTCTGAATCGTAGTCATTTCTTAATGTGGGTAAATTGCGGATCCGGAAAATTGATCTGCTATTAGTCATTTATGTACCATCTATCAATCCATTTCTGTCTGTCTCTGTAATTACATAAAATAGACAATAAGTATACATATGAGTAATTTTTTTACCGAAGTAGAATTTCTAAATCTTAGTGTCACTCGGCTTTCCCATAAGGAAATCTGCCCTTAAGGAACTCTCCTATCAAATTGCTAAAGTCGGTGGCATGGGACTGCCTTATAGATTACCTGAAGATTAACCTTATAATAGTTTGTAAGCAAGCTGCTGCCCTTGCTTACCTTTATGTACGGATATCTAAGACTGATTATCACAAAATTATCTCCTACGCAGCTGGAGCGCTTTTTCTCATGATGCCTGTGACAAGAAAATATGCAAGCTTTCGTACACTACATAGTAAAACGTCTACATTTCTGAACCAAAGTTTAGCATACTAGTATATTAGCATTAGAAGTATTAGAATAGGAAGTAGAACACTTCCCTTCGGGCCATTTAAATATGAATATGAAAGGATAGAATCATTTAAAACATTGTCTATATTTTTATCAATTTCTTGAGGCGATAAAACTCTTCTACATCAGTATTTCTGTTGGCTTCTGTTTCATTAATTTTAATATTTATTATTAGGAGACCATATTACGACATCGTACTCCAATTTACTAGTCACTAGCGTCTAGAAAAAAGCTTCGAACGAAGCTACGTTGTTCAAATTCTTGCAAGTTCGAATAATAAACCCCATGGCCCTAAATGCAGAATTGACAATAGTAGAGATGTGGTCCAAAAAAAATTAAAATTTTCAACAAGTAAGACACTAAGATCTTTTACAATTATATGTCTTCTAATTCGAAATTATTTAATAGGTAACTGCAGCTATTTCTTATCTTCTTTTCTTACAAACTTTCTGGAACAATTCGCTTTACCATATATCCGAGCGATATTCTAGCAAGACGATACCCGTCTTCATTTTGCTGTTGTTATATTACAAGAGGCCTACATAAATATTTTTAAATTGCCTGCGCTGAAGCCACACTTATCACCCATAGAAAATGTTGAGGATATGGTAATTCGGAGAGTTGGTATGCTTCCTAATCCGCCAATGAACGCACATACATGATGCTCTATAGGTCCGTCGGTATGCTTCCTAATCCGCCAATGAACGTACAACACATAAATGATGCTCTATAGGTCCGTTGGTATGCTTCCTAATCCACCAATGAACGTAAAATACATACATGATGCTCTGTAGGTCCCTGTGGAATACCTTTCCACAGAAGTTCATAGAATATCTTATTACAAGCATGCGCTGGCGAAAATCAGAGTACATGGATCAGCAAACCATTATTAAATATTAATATAAAGTATACGAATTTTACGTATTTACATATTATTCTCAAAATAGTAAACAGTTGTACGAAATTTGATTGAAATATACTTTTACTATCATATAATATGTATACCTGCATATACTGTAGATTATGCTTTCGAATTATTTACGAAACAGATATTGTATTAAATGCAAGGTACTTGCAGTTTTTTCGTTCATAAATCATTAGTAAAATACTTGATATGTTCCAAAACCATAAAGCGATTGTGCTGGGTATATCACAATATTAACTAATAAAATAAAATGTCAGCCCACATACTTAATTAAATAATAATAGGTTTGGAGTGCAGAAATGTCAAACACAAAATAATTTTGTTTAATTATCACCTGCACATTACACATAATGCATGCTAAGCGTGAAAAACCACAAAAACTTTTATAATTGGATACCCTTCTAAATTGTGTGTATTTATATATTATTAGATTAGTAAGTTATACATATGTACAGACAATAAGGTAAGTATTTGGTGAATATTATAGTTTGTGAAGATGCAAGCAGTATTAAATAAATGCCAATCTTGATTATTGATTAATATAAAATTAATAATCGTTTTAATAAATTACCTCCTTGGTCAACAGAAAAAAATAAATTATTCCTAACTGGTCTTAATTTATTAAAATAAATGTGTGTCAATCTAATAGATATTAAAACACATATAATTATCATCTGTAATTTATACAGGCTCTTAGAATATACTTAGAATATAATATATGGAAATTATTAGTAGATTAAAATTATAATTCTTTCATGTTAAATATTTATACGCAAATGTTACACAGTGTTTTAAATTGGTAATATGATCTTTTATTGAATAAACTACAAATTCCAAACCTAAATTATTAAATTAAAATCTTTCATCGAATTGACTCGCTATCTGACGTTGACCTGTTGCAGGCCAATGTCAGCAAAATCTATAACTGGTCCTTGTGTAACTGCCTAAGTTTAAACATTGAGAAGTGTTTCCTGGTGTCTTACTCTTGAAGGTTTTCTAGAATAGAATCCTCTTACTTAATTGGCGGCGTTACGATTTCTCGTAAGTCCTCGATTAGAGATCTCGGGGTAATACTTGACGAGAAATTTACTTTCTCCGATCATGTTCTTGGTGTGACCCCTGCGGCTTCCAGATCTCCTGGTTTTATAATTGGCACATGCCGATACTTTCATAATATGGACACTTTGAAGACTCTTTTCTTTGCTCATGTCGTTTCCAAACTGGGATATGCATCTACACCCTCTGGCAGTCTACCTACTAATCTCAAACTAGCCTTCTGGAACAGATACAACGCAAATTTTTGAAATACCTCTCATTTAAATGTGATGGTCGATATCCTGTCCGTGGAGCGAATTACAACGAGTTGTTGGAGCGACATGACATCGTATCGCTGTCTGATAGGAGACAAACTCTTAGCGCTTTATTTATGCAAAGTATCGTTACTGGGAAGGTTGACACGCCGGATTTACTGTAGCGTGTTTATTTCATTGTTCCGCGTCTGGGATCAAGGACGAGTCATCTGATTTATGTCCCTACTGCAAAGACCAATATTTTGCCGAAGGCCCCTTTGGTTCATTCGGCGGTAAATTTCAACAACCTGCAATACGATTTGCCATAACCACTATTTGTAAAAATATATTTTATATATGATACACATTTTATTTACACAATGTAACTATTGTTTAATTTACTTATGTATTTCTTTGTTTGTTATCCGTTTTGGAGTAATTTCTGTTGGCTAATTTAATAAATATTATTATTATTATTACTATTAAAGTTTATTTTTATTCAAATGAAGGCCAGAATTGCAAGAAAGGTACTTACCCCCCATTCCGTTTCTTAGAGAATTGCCCAAGCTCTATATAAAATCTGATGATCACAGTGGAAAAACAAAACTACCAAATACAGTGTGGGCTACTTCTATATATAATCCGAGAGTAGTAAAATGTATACAAATCGCCCTTCTGGCCCAACGAAGTTCTTCCATCAGCACGCTAATTAGAAAAATAGTCGATTTTTCTAATTAGTGTGCTGATGGAAGAACTTAGTTGGGCCAGAAGAGCGATTTATATACATTTTACACAATTGGATATTCAACAGGCACAATGTACACTTATGGATGTAGCAAAATCCCAATAATCTTGAATCAAGAAGATTCCTAATGAAGTTTGGATTCGGGTCTTCACTATAAAATGCCCACTTTACTTATGTCATATAATGACTAAAGAATGAAGCATTGCGACCGAATTTGGAAAGTAACTTAGAAAATAAGTTTTAATTTAGAAAGTCAGATAATCCATTATAACTTTCTTTTAATGTAATAGAGGCTTTGAAATTTTTCTTAGAATTTTGGGTATGTGATATTATTCTCGGATTTTTTCATCTAAAACCTATAGTTAATACTGTACAATAGATATTATTAAATCTGCCTACCAATATCTTCAAGGTTTGGACCATTCTTCTACTAAAATACATAGAATATTTTGTTCTTATGCAAACACTAGGACTAAAATTCGACAAAGCAGTCGGCGAAAAGAGACATAGCTCTTAGGATGCAACATTGTTAGGGTAAATATAAACACTCTCCAATAGTAACTCTAAATCTACTAATACCTGTACCAAATTGATAAAGTTCCTAAACGCGTCATTTTTCTGCGATCTGCTTTTATATTGGGAGCTATTTGGAATTTTTGCACTAGATTTTCGTTTCTTCAGTACGTCATGCTTTCAATCATCTTAGATAATGATGAGAAGTTTGAATGAATATTATTCTTAAACATTATTACCTTTTGATAATGTGCCAGAGATACTATATTTAACAGCATGTTTTACGTCCGCGGGTTTTAAACAAATTTGAATTAATCTAATTAAAGGTTAATAAATTTTAAGAAACACATAACCAATATGACAAGAGAGAAAACAAATCATCCGAAAGCATATATTTTTAATATATACTTTTAATGGTTTTCGTTTCATTCGTGTAAAGTGTGTTTTTTTGGAGGCAGAGAACTTTAAATTGGCAATACTGTTTTCTGTGCCAGCCGATTTAAGTTCTCGATTATTTTGAAGTCAGTTTGGTTTGGCGATTTATCATAAATTGCCACGCATTGATTCACGCCAGAGCAACGTTTGTAAATTGTTCAAACTTATTTGAACAATTTGCAAATTCGAAAAACTCATCGAATATTACGAGCATTTTATGGTGTTCATAATCATCCATCAGAACGATTAATTCGAGAAACTATGGATCGTTTTCGTAATACCTTTACTCTAAACGATAACACACATCCCGTAAGACGTTGTACAGTGCACACGACAAATGATTGATGTCTTCAAAAATGATGATGGTCAGAACGTCAGAGTCAGTGATGAGAGGTAGAAAGACATTATTACTAACTTTTTCATGCCTCAATTGCAAGGCATGCCAAACAGATATAACTAATTTACTGAAAGAAACATTTGACGAACGATTAATTTCACGAAATGAATCTGTTAACTGGTCACCTTGTTCGTTTCTCTGGGGATATGTAAAGTCACATGTCTATGCCGATAAACCGAAACAATTGAGTACTTGGAAGCCAATATTGGACGCGTTATTGTAGAAATACAGCCTGATTTACAGCGAAGAATGTGTGAAAATTGGACCTCCAGATTACACCATGTAAGCGCCAGCCACGGCGACCACATACCCCGAAATCATATTCAAACGTTAATGACTTAAAATGGTCTTTTAAATGAAACCAAATTCATGGATATTAACAACATGTTTCTGTGCTTCATTTCAATTTAAAATTCTCGGTCTCCAAGAAAAGCACCCTTAGATTCTATTTTATCTAATCCTTAGAAGATGTTGCCTTTTTAAGTAACGAAACAGACTTTATATTGAGCAACTATTCTGAAAATACTGATACAGTTTTTCTTCTAATCTGCATCTAGATTACATAATTACATAACCTTAAAGAAAATAAAAAAGATATAATACCTAGAGATATGTTCTATATTTAAGTTGGTACACCATACAGTCATGAAAGTGCTCACATAAATTTTTAATATACGCTACACCTAAAATTAATTTTGTGTAAAATACGGTTCTTATGCTACCTACAGGATTCCCTCTAGACAAACTGCTTTTATATTTCCATATGATGTTCAACACGCTTACGATCTGCTAATTATTTTAATACAAAATGAAAGTATTAATTACTAACGTCAGAACTGTTGTATTGAGTGCCTTCTAACGTCGCTATGATTTATTAATTACCACTTTAGGTACGTTAATATTTTCTTTCGTGCTTCAAGAATTGTCATATTTTACGACAAACATGCTTACCTTTAATCATAACTACAATCTCAAAAGTGGTAATTAAAAATAGAGTTGCACCGTGCAGCTTACGTATTTTTCAGTATAAAAAAAACATTTTTTTAATACCCGAGAGCCACTACATAACATATATTTAATATGTAATTAACTAGTGGCAGAACATTAGTTTTGTTGGACTGTGTACGTTATATGACGGCAAACTGTTTTAAATGAGTGTAGATATATAATTTATGGTACATTATTATGAATAATTATTATATAACCCATGTAAATGTAAAGAAAGGAAAGAATTTACTATTTTAGTATGTAATTATGGATAAGTATATTTTGTTATATATATACATACATACATGTGATGTGTGTATAAATAGTGCACAATTTTTGAGTTTAGAAAAAGTAGATCTCGCTTAAATCAAAAACATGTATTATTTTTATGGTTACCATTTGTTTAGACAATTGAATCGAAATTGATTGAAAACAAGCAAATAGTTTTACTTGTCAATTTTATAAACGACTTTTATTGATTTATCTAAAAGATCATGACTTATTTCTACAAGAGATGGCACTAGTTTAATTTTGTAACTACTTGAATCATTAGTATACAATTTGCACTCAAAAATGTACGCCGTCAAGTAGCAAAAAATCGTAACCTAAGTCTATGATTTTTGTTCAATTCTAACTGCCAAATGTCTGTCAATAATTAGAATGTCGTACTAAAATAGTATTGTGCGTTTTAGAAATATAAATTTATGTTAATAAACACGAAGGCCGGATCGTTTTTTCGAAATACTCAAAATGTCAATGGGCAGTGGAAATACTCCAGTTAAGAATGTTTAGAAGAATTTTGAGATGCATTTACCAAGCTTGTTTTGGATTATAATACCCTTCGGTATAGATTCAATAGAATTGTTCTAGTCTTTCGACAAATCGGTGGTATATGGTATATCGGTAGTATATGGTATAGGAGAATAATAAGCGATCGAAATTCGGTCAGAAGCAGTGGTAAATAAATAATATATAATTACCAACCAATTCACTACGAACTCTTCCTCAACAAACTGATTTGTAAATTAGCTTCTGTCATACACTACTTAAAGAAGGTTTACAATTATTTCCACAAAGTACCACTTGTTTGAACGAAGTATTGTTTATTCGCGAGGGGTAGTATTTTGTGAATGGTTTTTAAATAATTCTAATAGTGAGGACTGGGACAAAGCTTTTTTTTGGACAAAACATGTCTAACAGTTAGTGGTTAAATTTGATGGAGCCTGTGGTTGATTAACTTAATCACTAAGGTTAATATATAACCCTTTCCACATTAACTTTTGTAATTCTGTATACGTATTTCGACAACTAATTTGTCATCATCAGCAGATAATTAAGCAGTGTTGCACACAAGACGCACACTGTGTACGTCTTGGCTTTCAACGGTACGGATCGTGTGCGAGATTAATTGTTTCGTACGGGTATTTATTGCCGTAGTTCTCCAGGTGCAACACTGATTAATTATATTCTGATGATGACAACTTAGTTGTAGAAATACGTATACAGAATTACGAAAGTTAATGTGGAAAGGGGTTATATATTAACCTTTGTAATTAAGTTAGTGGTTACGTTAATTCACAAAACATGAGAAAATGGAGTTGTACAAAACCCAATCATTTCTATATTGGAGCTCCTCTACATCCTCAGAAAATTGGTATTTAATATGTTATTAATAGAAAAACGAGTATCGGTCCAATTGTCCAAAATACCATTAATTTTTGAGAGAAGGAAATACTTTTGGTTCTTTTTAATCAGCTTAATGATGATCCATCATCTAAAAATGTATAGAGCACGTTAATCGTAAAGGAATGGTGTTCCTTAAGTAACAACTCGAGACCACGCACACGTTTTATCGTCTTATATGAAATTATTAGAAATTGGTAATATTTTGCTGCCGTCGTTCGGTTATTTTAAACAAGGTGATTGAAAAGCTAACGTAGGGGGTAAAACAATAAATAACAAGAACTGTTTGGAAATTGTTTAATAACTTTAAATAGTGAACATGAATTTACTCCAAGATCTTGTGATCTTATACTGTAGCTTATTTTAAAGAATTCATAAAGTACCAGTGCAAGATCATGTAGATCTGCAAGATAGAATTGGAGAGAAAATGAATGAAATTAGAAATAATCAAATGCCGCTTTATACTAATAATAATGCATATTATAGCAGACAGTTCTAGCTTTATTTAAAAAAAAAATGAAAATTTGGTTGTCTGTAATTTAATAATTGAAAACAGAAAGCCAAGTAAGTAATTTGTGGCGAGTGCCCAACTGGATCGCAAATCTTTTTAAATTGTAATACCCAAGTGGTGGCAGTGTGTATAAAATATTACACGATTTGATTACTAATCCCTTCTCAGTGTAAAAGCGGAAGCAGTGCCGATTGTTCTTCCTCAAAATTGAAAGATGCCGGGAAAGGTATCGGCCACCTCTGAGACAAGATGATTTACAAATCGTACCGTCTGAAAAGAAGTTCGAAACATCGACTTTTCTAAATAAGTATTTAAAGTACAGCCTCTTTACAAATTGTATTCCACCATGAATGAACACGAGCGAAGAAATTGCAAAAACTTCAAACATCCATCATTCATGCGAAAAAACGTCTACAATATGTTTTAAACGTGAAGAAAACGATCCTTTTTTGAAGGCACTAATAAATAGAGATGATGAGAAATAGATTGTTGGCAATAATGTGGTACAAAAGCTATCTTGGTCTCGACCTGAAGATTTACCTTGAACGTCATCGAAAGCAGACATACATCGTCAGAGGAAGATTATGCTACTAGCTTAGCGAGATTTTAAACGTAACGAAATAATTAATCAAAGCCTGTATTGCTGACAATGGAACAGTTTGAATGAATCCATCATCCAAAAATGTATATAGCATATTAATCGTAAAGGAGACTACGGACAAATCTAATCTTCCGATTTAAATTATTCGATCTTTGATAACTTTTTGCTACCACACGCAGACCTTACCTTTTCAGTCTTCCGCTAGTTTTGTTCTCTTCAAAACCCATTACGCGGTGTAACGTTCGATTCAAATGAGGCTATGAATCAACACCTTGTAAAGCTTTTCGCCGATAAAGTTAGGTGAACGGAAAATAAGTTCATCCAAAGATGACAAAAGATTATCGAAGAAAACGGGAAGTGTATTTAAAAGTTTCGAAGTTTAGGTGTTAAACCTATTCCTTTTTACCAATCGAGAAATTGATATTACCAACACAAAGTCAAACTCTCAAGTTGTATTTCTATCATTTCCTTTGAAATCCACATTTTACCAATTCAATTGAAATCCTTTATTATTTTCAAATTTCCTTTCAATTATTTAAGTCAAAGATGATTCTGTGATATTGGTCTTGTTCATTATGATTTTTTACTCTTTTTCCTTCATTCGTCATAAACTTGTTATATTGGAATAGAACCTTCAGAGAAACTGTCATTTCATTATCTTCTGTGGAAAGCCCTGTAAGATAATGTTTGACGAGTTCTTCTAGATGTTTTGGCAAAGCCCCAAGATTTTCTTTATTGTAAGTAATATTGTCTAGTTAACGGATTTAGCAGGCTTAGCTTTTTTGTCTTCTTGTTACTTCCAAAGCAAATTATCTATGACTTCATCCGTTTGATGGAGCTATTAATTCTTTTTTGCATGCTACAGAAAATATTGAGCTTCTTGCCATATTTGCATTATTTGCGAGTGCCTTTGATATACGAGACATTGAATTGCGATAGGTTATATTAACGAGAGCTGCACTTGTAATAGTTTATAGTATAGTTACATCGTTTGATTTTACTCTTTACACTGTATTTATTTAATTATTTAGAATATAATGTTTCGTTTATATTTTTATCATGACATGTCACCACGCACTAAGACAATTTCTGCTCAGAGCCAATAAAAATAGAAGAAACAGCACTACATCCTAGATAATGAAGGCCATCACAAGCACTTGCATTTTGGTCTGGTGCCTGATGTAACAATTGTAAAAACTTCAATATTTTGAATACAATTAAAATAACTATATGTTTTGGGACAATTGCATTTAATAAAGTCGTTTAATTCAAGTAATAATCTATTCGATGCCCACTCCTCAAAGTCAACTATTGACCAAGACGATATAGATATTGGTGCTCAAGTATTCTGCCTCAAAATGGATAAAAACAGCTGAGAAGAATACTAATTTTGTAAAAAGATTTCTCTCTGAATTTTTTTATAAGGCTAACATCACAATTACGCGTACTTGGTTTTTTAAGGTTTAAAGCATTGTCTTGGAAAAGTTATAATAGACTTTGATCTAAGTATTAATGTCAAAAAATTTTATGTAATGATCCATTACACTTAAATTTAATATTATTTTTTTGATGGCGTTATTCAATACGTATATAATTTGTATACCACTATTGCATTTTATATTGTTAAAGTGGTAAAATATATCATAGCGCGCATTGAACGTATTAACAAATTATATATACTTCATTTTGTGAATTGACATTGTACAAAATTTCTGCTCGAATGGTTTCAATTTATTTAATTCGATTTTAATTTGACTTGAGGAACAGCTAATTTCGTTTTCTAATTACATATAAAAAAGTATTGTAATAGATAGATTTTATAACACACATTTTGCACAAACTTTTAATAAAGTCGTAAAGACATGATTACCAAACAAATAATAATAATTTATAATATATCTTCAGAATAAACGCTTGGAATCATTATTTCTACGTTTAACAGCAACAAATGCAACATAAGGTCTAAGTATCTAAATTACCCGTACCACACCTAAAATTACGTTAATTTTTCACATTTTTTTCAATGTATTCATACTAGCTCGTGTTAAATTTTAAATGATTATAGTAATTAATAATCAACTTTGGAACAGTTTTAGAGAGGATATGTGCATGTATTTATATATTTATATAAATACGTGTGTATACAGGTAAAGCAGTAAGATCCTAATAATTTAAGTTTAATTTAATATAATAAAAGTGTAGTTTGTAAAGATAAAAAACAAAATATGGCCTATATGCATATATATATATATATATATATACATATATATATATATATACATATATATATATAATGTTATGAATTGATATATGGTAGTTGAATAAATATAAATAACAATAAAAAAAATAAGGTATGTTTATATAATTAATTAATAAGGTCATATATTGAGGTATGTTAGAAAAGGAGAATTGTAATTATTTGTCATATAGAATAATAAGAATTGATTTTATAAATTGTACATGATCTAAGGGTACATTTTGTATATATTTAGTTGATATGAAACAAAATGAGATATACATATATATTTGAAACATATTTTATTAAGAATATACTTCTAATAATTTGATAAAAATCACGATATATTTGAATTCATATATAATACTATTTTCCTCGCTAAATTCCTTTTGCAGATATAAAATACAGTAATATAAATCCAATTTAAGTTAGCATATTCATCAATTTTGAAACCTAAAAAAGAAATATAAGACATTAGTATCACTTAAAATCAATATTAGTGTAGAGATTTATATAGAAAATTTGAATATAGTGATAGAGTCATGTCCAAGAAGAAGTTCAAATTGTAGAACTGAATAAATTAGCTACATTGATATACGAAGCGAAAAGAGCCATTTTGTTGTATGTACACTAATAGGTTGTACGCGCGCCGCAACGAGTGCTTGCGTCGTGTCCTGGAATTCCTGGGAATAACTGTACTCAGTTGAAGCTGTGTAGGCTACCTGTACGGTCTATTCTGTACCCTTATAATGTTCAAGATTATCCAATTGCTCGCTCTATGCCAGATACGGCCAGTTATACGTTTTATGTCGGCAATAAACATGTCTGCTGCAGACATTGACCGGTGGATTTGTGAAGTTTATGGAGCTACTGCCATGTATGAAGGCAAAGTACGTAAGTGGGTCAGAGACGTAAAAACCGTCCGTGACAATGTCCATGATGAGTCGCTCCGCAGTCGCCCATTTATGAATACAGACGATATGGAGGCTTCAATTAAAGGAAAAATGCTTCAGAACACACCCTTCACCATAAGCACTCTCTCAAACGACTATCCTGAGGTGTCGAGGTCAGTGCTGTACAAGATTGTTTCTCGAAAGTTAAAGTTTAAGAAACTGTGCTCCCGTTGGGTCTCTAAACTCCTAACGGAGGACGACAAAAGCCAAAGCTTTCAGTGTTCGCTGAATTTTTTGATCGTATTTCTTTAGAATCACCTTAGCCGTTATAATGAAGAAGGTGACGCCATGTTGAGTCTTACCACATGTCACGCCCGAATCAAAGCAACACAGTATGGAATGGAGACGCACACACTCTCCTGTAAGGGTCAAAGCCAAACAAAGTCTGTCCCAGGGAAAGTTTATGGCGTCCGTGTTTTCGTATAGACACGGTGTTTTGTTGGTCGACCTCATGCAACGCGGAACCACCATAAATGCGGTAGCCCATGGCAAAACCCAGTGAAAGCTACGCAAAGCGATTCAAAACAAATGACAATGTAACGCCTCACACCACAGCTAAGATCCGAGCTTTATTGGACTCTTTTGGCTGGGATGTTTGAACGACTCCCCCTACAACCCCGACCTAGCGCCGAGCGATTTCTATCTTTTCCGCTATCTCAAATATCATCTCGGCGGAGACTACTACAACAATGACGACTATGTGAAAACAGTCGTGACTTCTTGGTTAGCGAAGCAGGCGGCAAATTTCTACAAAGAGGTTATTCAAAATCTAGTTGTAAGATTTGATAGGAGTTTAAACAGACTTGGCAGATACGTTGCAAAATAGAGAAATATATGTAGAATCTAAAAATAAATTTTGTTTTTGAAAATTGCCTTTCGATTGGTTTCTATTTTCAACTGGCCTTTTATACAGACAGACTTATTAATGAATTTTGTATATATAATAGATTACAAATGACTCAAGTATATATAAAAATAGTACGGTCCCACTTGCAAACTATCTAAATATATTTTATCCAAAGACTGAGTGACCTAGTTCTAAAAGCTAGCTCCTAAAGATTTATTAGTTGGTTTTGACGTCGAATCCTTATTTACAAAAGTTTCCATATCTGACACTATCCAAATAATCCGACAAATCCTAATCGTTAGCCTAATGATTTGGACAATTTGGTAAAAACTTGCTTAATTTGTATTTATTTCCAGTTCCATGATAGTTACCATCAATAGGTATCAGTTGCAACCATGAGTTTTCCTCTCTCTCCTATTGTCGTCGATATTTTTATGGAGGCATTCGAACAACAAATCTTAGACTCCTGCTACTTAAACCGAAATGTTGGTTCAGATACATAGATAACACCTTCGTTATTTGGCCTCATGGTGGATATTCCTTAAATAACGTCCTTGCTTTCCTAAATTTCCAACACAATTCGATAAGTTTTGCCATGGAGGTTGAATCAGAACATTTGCTGCTTTTCCTAGATATCTTGGTGAATCGTCGCCTGGATGATTCACTAGGATATTCAGTTTACCGTAAACCCACACCCACTGACTGATATCTAAACGCTATTCCCTATCATCATTCCGCCAAAAAACAGGGGGTCCAAAGAGCTTTCAACATATTTGATTAATGTTCTCTCTCCCAGAAATTAGATCACATAGCATAAGCTTGAAACTGAGCACCATATCCAATTCGATTCGACAAAGTCCTGTCCCGCAATAATCACTACTATAGCAGAAAAGTTCGTGAATCTATGGAGATCTCTAAACACCCTAATAACCAAAACCGTGATGGTAGTTATCCTGTATACAACGCCTGGCAATCCTGTACCTTCTTGCTTCCATATGTAGAAGAAGTAACTAATGAATGCTTCCCATATCGCCACACAATATCTTAATCAACCTATTATTTAACGGACGGGTCTTATTTTAACCACTCCATTGAGTCATAAAATTCACGAGGATAGTAGTGCAGTTTCTTGTATCTTATTGTAAACGTTGAAGAGCTACAGAAAGTTTCCCCACATTGCTTTTGCACCGTTTGTGTAAACATAACACAGATTCCACATTTTTGTTAATAAAAGAATTTATGTAGTAGTCAGTTATATGAGCATGAACAAGCTGCCATTAAAGAAGATCTGGTGCATAATTTTCATGCTGGTACCTAACTAAAAGTAGTAAAATTGACAGTACCACCATATGCACCAAATGCACGACCTAATGCGTTGAATTAGTTGGTCTCTTACATTAGCTGCTACATGATTTATCCGACATGCCACAGCATCATTTGAAAGGAAAGCCTTAGATATCTCTTTTGCATACTTCTCATCTATCATAAGTTTAACTACACATGGTTAAATGATATTTTCTGCAATCGTACATGCTTCACCTGTTTGAGCAATTTTGTAATTAACTGAAAACAAACGCGTCTGTTTTTTGTGCACTGTTTTCATAAATTCGTCATGTCTACGTTTAAAAAGTTTCCGATTGGCGATGGATTTACCTGGTGCCATAGGACTATTCGAAGGTATTTTCCTCCACAAAAAATATGGAGAATTGTTATTTTAAAATTTAAATCCAATGTTATAAAACTTTTATATTTTCTTATTTGTTGATAACATTCCGATTTTTACCGGATTCCATTTTGTTGGCGAAACAACGTTTTTCAGTTGGATTTACCTCTGTCTGGATTAGGATATTTCAGCATATGTTGTTTCTATCACTGCTCTATTTTAAACTCTCAGTTAGATTTTTATCTAAAAATCAAAGCAACTGTAAATTAGACTAGAATTAATTTGAGTACAACTTTTATCACTTTACATTATAAATTCGCTTACGATGTTACATATAACCCCCAAATAATAATTCTTAATTTATGTCACTTATTTTCGCTACATTAATTGTCTATTACCTTTTTGTGTGTCTTGTGTGAATAAAGCACTTTGCCAAGCTTGAAATTTGAATTAAATCTAGTTTATTAAGTAACTAATAAACTAACTGGAAAAACTTGTAATCATAAACAATTGAACTATATATTTACTTGTTTTTACTGCATTGCACTTCCTTATTTCAACTAAAGCCTGCCGTCTCGTCAGATCGTCATTATATACCTGCATCGAATAATCTCCAGTAAGCCACATTCGTCGTCAATTCACATGATGAGATATTCCAGAATCTGACTTCTCCGTCGTACATTTATTCTTCTCTTCTCCTAGTCTTCGAATAAGAGGAGGGTATGCCATTAATAATGGACAACAATATCAGCCAAATGGCCGCCACAGCTATGCTTGCAGCACCATACTCTTTTCATGAACTTTAAATCACCAATTCGCACATTTGCGGCTGTATCGATAACTTCACGAATTCCGTCTATGAGGTCTTGAATCGATTGTGGACCATTGGCATAGACCGTATCTTTCACGTAGCCCCAAAGAAAAAAGTCTAAATATGCTAAATCACAAGATCTCGGTGGCCAATTGTGATCGCCTCTTCGAGAAATCACACGGTTAGGAAACTTTCCACGCAAAAGAGCGATGTTACTTGTGTGGTACGTAGTGACGTCTTGTTGAAAATAAACGTCGTGCATATCAATATCTCCCAATTCCGGTCATACAAAATAATTAATCAACGTTCGATAGTGCAATCCATGCACCGTAACAGTTGCCCAGCCTCATTTTCGAAAAAGTAAGGTCCATTGATCTCGTCAGACCAAAAACCGCACCAGTCACACGTTGAGGATGGAGAAGCTTTTGAACAATAATTCTTGGGCTTTCCGAGACCCAAATGAGACAATTTTGCTTGCTAATGCAGCCTCCGAGGTGTAAAATCGGCCTCATTACCCAAGATGTTTTATGATGAAATTCCGGATCAGTTTGATGCATTTTAAGGAACAAATCAGCAAGGACACAACATTGTTGATAGTCGGTAGACATGAGTTCTTGTGTTAACTGAACTTTACAAACCTTAAAACCTAAGTCTTTATGCAAAATACGGTGAAATGTCGTTTACGGAATGTCCAATTCCAAAGATCGACCAGAAATGGACAAACCTGGGTTTTCCTCAATACTATGGACTACAACAGCAATATTCTCAGGTGTTCTTGAGCGAAGTGTACGAGTTTGATTCTTTGTGTCACTAGTTTGTCCTAACAGCTCAAAGTTTTCCACCAGTTTCATAATTGGTATCCGAGAAGGTGCTTCACAACGACCCAAAAATGCTTTAATCTTGCGAACTATGACCGCTAAATTTTCATAATTTTTGTAGTGAATTTTAATAATTTCATTGCGTTGTTGAAGCGTATGTCGTCCCATTTTTAATAATGGCGTAGTTTTTACTTATGATCCGTCAAGTAGTTACAGGTTGAGTCGTGACAACTGTTAAAATAGCGGACTATTGAAAATGAAATGTCTTATTGGAGCACTTTTCACAATACGGTACGTAGTACCTAACAAAATATATATAAGTATTTGCAGATATCTTGGTAAATACTGATGATAAAAGAACGTGTGAGAAATAAATAAAATTATATTTTTGTTGTGTTCCTAATAATTTGATTCCCACTGTAGCTTTCCTATATATCAAATATTTAGATACAATAAATAAAATCCACTTTTATTTGCTATAAACTTTTAACCGAAATAATTTAATAAATAAAAGCGGCAATTCTTCTTAGATATCAGCATAATTTGTCTTCAATATCCGTTGAGTGTAATTCAAAATATAGACTACCATAACAAATCTTTACGTGTATTATATCATAGTACATAGAGTTACTCATAAACTCCAGTTAATTTTAATTATCATAGGACAGGAAACATTTAATATGTCTACGTTTGTTTACGACATGGTGATCTGTTATTAACAAATTTATGCAACGAAAGTTTAGTCGTTGAATACCACTTACCGGTGGTCGGTTTTTGTTTTGATTTCACTTCAAATAGGAGGCACAGAAAATCAGAAATTACATGCCACGTCCGGTTGCTTTTTATAGGAAGTGCAACAGAGGAGCAAAAAGTATTTTGAACGGGAGTTGTTCGTCATAGTTCTTCGATGCTAATAATCTTTACCTATTCAGGCAAGTAGACACGTACATGTGCATACAAATATACTGTCAGTTACGCAATTTTTAAGACCGGAATCGCATAATCGGGCTGTTTTATGTAGGAAAAGCTCTCATTTATTAGTCACCCGTAGTTGTAAATTATAACACACACCTGAATAAATCGAGCGAAATTATTTTTAATATAATTGAATTACATTACATTGAACTGTATTTATTTTAGAGTTACATTGCATTTAAAACAAAATTTACAGTTCCATTATTAGATATTGCTTTAAGCTTTCTAGTGCTTGAGAAAATGTATGCTGGCTAACGTCATTTATATTTACAGCGAATAACTACTCAAACTATTCATAAAGTGAGACACAGCAGTAGATGTTAATTTTAATTATCCCTGATTTTACTAAGGAATAATTAAGACTAAGGAAGAACACTTATGGCCAATTGTGATCGCATAAATCACATAAAACACTGTCTAAATTTCACACTGTATTACATATTAACTGCGACTAGACTCTGTTAGGACATTATCGAGCACTTGCTCGATTTCACAAAGTAACGACCTTAACATCAAATATTCCTGATTGTATTATTATTTCTAGATTCATGGGATTGAACACATCAGAAAGACGTATAGAAGAATCTGCGAAAATCATCACTACTACTAAGAATCAAAGGCTCCTAAATTTCATAATTTTCATATATGATTAAAGAGAATTAAAAACTGACAATTTTCAGGTAGCCCAAAATGGCCTTTTATTACCATACGTGGAGTTTTTACAACTATTTCTCAATATTCTACTGTTAGCAGAATACAATCCTTAAAGTACTTCTAGTCTGTATAAAACTTTGAGCATTCCAAAAATTTTAAGTCTTTTCTAGTGATTTCTTCGGAGATTTGGTTATACAACTAATGTCTCTCTTCCTGAATTGAGAATCTATTTTCAATTATCTAAAAGTGAAGAAGTTGTTTATAAAGTTCAATTCCTTATTACATTCCCCACATTTTACTTTTTTGAACACTAACATATAAGGACAGAGATTTTTTGAGGTATTATGTTCCAAATTTAATAATAGTCAAAATATTTTTTACGTGTGCGATGTTCTCATTGAGAATTTTAAATCCAATTTGTACTGAATGATCATCAATATCTTGAAAAAGGAAAAACTATCAACGGCGTGTATCATGCGAACTTACTGCAACGTTTGAGCGAAGAAATCAAGCGAAAACGACGGCATTTGGCTAAGAAGAAAGTGTTGTTTCATTAAGACAATGGACCAGCTCACAAATCCGTTATAACAATGGCCAAAGTTAATGACTAAAGTTTGAATTGCTACCTCATGCACCTTATTCGTCAGATTTAGCCCCCTCGGATTATTTTCCGTTCCCAAACTTGAAAAAATGATTCAGTGTACAAAGATTTTCCAACGGTGAAAAAGCGATGTCGGCAGTTAATGACTAGTTTGAGGAAGTTTTTATTATAAAAAGGGTATCGTAATTATTGAACATCGCTGGGAAAAGTGTATAAAGCTCAAAGGAGATTACATGTGTTGAAAGATGCAAATATTTCTTTCCAAAATTTTTGTGTTTTCTTTGTTGGGTCGGGTACTTCTGGGACCACCCTGGTATAATTTTGTTTGCTAATAAGAGTATATATTTATTAAAAGAAATTTTTCATAGATAAAACTTACATATTTGAACCAAAAAAAAAACTTGCATGTAGTGACTAGAAAAATTGAACATCTGGGTAGGTATTATAGCCACACATATTTTAAGGCCTTTTCATGAACGGAATAATAAATCTCGGGATGTAGATGGATCTTCTAATTACGCAAGTTGGTTCAATATTAGATAATTCGAATGGTGATATTATTTTTTAGTACTTTGAAGCAACAGCTGATTGTGCTGAATGTGCTAAATACAATGACCCATCAGAAATCCAAATCTTTCAATATTTGATTTTATCATTATTTATCTAAGAACGTTATATAATCCTAAAGCCTTTCCGTTCCTTCCCTCATCCTTTATATAGTGTACTTTATATATAATCCATTCTCAGTCTCTCACTAGCCACGAATCCAATTGATTCATTCCACGTTGCTTTTGGTGCTTTTTTTGATTTTCCTTTTTTATCTTGTCTCAAATATTCTTTTTATCGCAACTTATTCTGTGATTCAAATGAACACCTCAACTTTACGGAAATAACCAGTCTTGAGATCCATACGGAGCTGATTGTAGGTAATATTCAGATTGTAGATAAAATTCAAATTCTGTCTATTCTATGTCGTAAACAATTTAAAACGTGTAGTTTACCTTGTTTCTACAACTCATTAACATTCATGATGTGGTAGCACTTATTCCAAAAGCATGTCGAAAAATGTTAATCTATATCTGGTTGAAATGCTAGTATAAAAAAGTTCACGGTCAACCCAAATAACTATTATTAGATGTACTTTGCAATATTCAGAATAATTTGCAAATTAAGCAACGAAACCGTTGCTTTTCCACCTCGATAGTATACCTTGCTTTATAAACTTTAAACTAAAAAGTTGTCTATTTAGTTATCAATTGAGTAACACATACTTTTGTGTCACGAAATTTAATTATTATTTGCCCAAAATTTTAGATTTTGAATGTGTAACATTTTCGTTTGGTATTTCCATGTCTTGTAACTTCCGCCACAGTCTTTCAAAAAATGCTAGCAAAATTTGTTAATAAAATATACATACATCATAGTCATTGCGACACTCCTTAATAAAAAATAATTTTTAACGAATACAAGTATTACTGAAGTATTAATTGTGGTTTTATTACAATTCAGATTTCTTTTTATAACATCCAAAGTAAGTAAATGGTAATGACTTCATTGAACAATAACAATGCAGAGATTTTTTTCAATTTTCGTAAATCTTATAATCACCATTACTCAAGTTCTTAAATAACAAATAATGCAAAACGAAAATAAAATGCACTCGTACCAAGTGGTAAAAGAATCTAATCAAACGGATAAAATGCAATTATACACAGATCGATGGAGCCTTTTTCAGAACTTCTTTCGTTTAAACGTTCACTTTTTTGTATCAACGCTAATTTCACACCGGTGTTAATGCATTCACTTAAGAAAGAGTTACATAAATTTAAATATTTTTACCAGAGTATGTATGCGAATTGTAAGTATTACAGTTATGAATGTATGTATTAACGATTTATGCTAAATTATAAGTTCTTTTTTAATAACCAAACGTAAAATTAAAAGACTACCATAGAAAAGAAAAGGAGTAATCGTAAACGAATGATAATTTAAGAGAGTTGGGGAAAAGAATGTAACAAAAATTATATAAGTTGAATAGAAGTGAAACTATGAGCGAAAATAGTGCGCCCAAGACAAGGAGAGGAATAGGAACTATTACCAAAAGAGTGTGTAACAAATACAGCGGAAAGAATAATTTGAAACTGATAATATGAAAAAAGTAAGATTCAATATAGAATGTGAATAATTAACAAACTTAAAAGAGCAATCAAAATGAAGGTAGGTGGCTAAGCTTTGCTGAAATAAATGGATCGGAGATATTAAACAGCAGAAATTGATTGAATAAATAACAAATCTATTTTAGGCGAGACATTTCACCTATTGAAAGCTCAATAGTTAATCTAGATCCTGTCAATGGACTATTCTTTCCTCGCAGATCTTCGTCTCGATACGATAGATCATGGTAGTAAAAGGAACCTATATTTCCATCTTTCAAGCAGAAATAAAACTATCCAAACGAAGGAAAGTACAATGGACGCGCTTATCACGTAAAATGAATAACTAAATCTAAATCATTAATGTACGTAGAAAAAAAAGTATAAAACATGGCAGATGCCAATAGTAAAATAAAGAACAACTGTATTTCTGACTAGATACTGTTTTGTGCGTTTTACCTATTGAAAGCTCATAAATTAACCTGTACCTCATAGATGAATGTTCTCTTCTCGCGGTTCTTCGCCTCGAGACGACACATCCTGATAGAAATAGTTTAATTTCCGTTGGAAAGATGAAAGTACAGTTTCTTTTCGCAACAACAATGTGGCGTCCCGAGCAAAACAGGAAGAGACAACAATTCGTCAACAAAGTCCAGGTTAACTGATTAGCTTTCAAAAATAAAACGCGTCTTCATCTATATCTCATCGACAATAAATTTGCTTTTTATTCAAATATTGGGCATTTGTTGTATTTTATTCTTACCTTTGTATGTACTTGTATGTATAACTTACTTATTCATTACACAAGATAACTGAGTCCATTATACTTTTCTTCCTTCATTTAGTTTCATTTTTGTACGTAAGATGGAAGTATAGTTTCTTTTCATTAACAAAAGTTAAAACGAAAATTGAAGAAGTAGCATAAAACCTTTATGCAGATTACTTGAAGGAAAAAAAAATGTATTATTAATAACAACTGAAAGGGTGAACCAAGTACAATATTTTAGAAATGTGTATAGAGATAATAGAAAAATAAAACGTAAATAGCCTTACCAGAAGCATTATAAACTGCACATGTATTTGAAGAAATAGTCCAACGTATAAATGATTTAAGCAAAAAAAACCGCAGCTACATAAAATGACTATCTTGTAATTACATATAATGATCTAGCACTAGTTTAAGAAAATCGAAGAGAGCTTCTTAATGCTTTTAAAAATATCAATGTGCAAGCAAGAGGCAGAGAAATTGAATTAAATTTCAGCTACTACCATGAATTGGAATGTAATACCGTCCTTCCGAAAAGTGATGGAAAAAATCGAACCTCACTTTCGTTGTAATGCTCTCAATATCCAGCGTGACTTGAGTAGAGTTAATAAAAATTTTTTAATCCTAATACAGTAAAATTCTTCCAATTATGCCAAATTGAGTTTAACTTTATTTAGGACAAGCAATATTTCAAAAGAGAAACGCAACTCTTTTGTTTGCCCGAAAAATGCAAGTAATTAATGAAATATATAGAAATAATTGTGACACACATACGTGAAATTAACAGTTACCTTACAGATAATTAAGAAGGTCTGTTCCAATAATAATTTACGCGAACAACAAAGTAAAATATCCTATGAAAACTCGAATTACAGAATAGCAATTATTTCTGAAGGATTACCAGTGTAACTGTGCAGATATATGTAACATTATTAATTACGCGCATTTTTAATACAATAACTTATATTTGTTGCGGTTTTTTAATCGAGATATGTAAAAACCGTGAAAGCTTCACCTTGAAGAATATTTATGCATGGTCGATATTTAATACGTCGTAATGTCATCTTATAAAGTCTGGATGACTTAACTCTTTGAAAGTACTTAAGAGGATGAAAAAAATAATGTCAGCAGAAATTATATTGTTCATTTAACGTGAAGTGATTAATTACGAAACGATGGCGACTGCAGGGTTAAATTATAATTTTAAATTCATTACAATTTTAAATATTATTAAAACACGAATATGTATTACGTTCTACATGGTCATTCATGGTTACAGTATATTCAACGTATCCACAATTTTGAAAAAAATATATAATTTTGAAGTTTTACAAGTTGATACTATGTACTCAGTCATACCTCTTTAAAATATATTCGGCTTTTCAGTAATGTTTAGAACGCTAAAAGTTAAGGATTAATTTAATATCGTGGATATTTTCCCCGATTGAAAATATTCTTAAGGGATCTGTAGAAGTACGTAGACTTCTGTAAAAATTTTACGGAAGATGAAGAAGTAATCAATTATTTTATCCAATTTTTTAAAATTATTTTTCAACATATTCGCCTTATGATTTATGAACTTCCACATTCGGTGGATCCGATTCTCAAAACATTGGACACATTCTATCTGCTTCTGGGCTTCCGGGTTGGAACCGTGTCACTTGTATAACTGCCGACGTTTCGTACCTCGTATGGGACATCTTCAGGACTCAACTACTGCTATTGTCTGTCGCACTGAAACTGAAACTGATATTCGAGAAAGTCTATAATTAAGTACGCCTTAATAATGTATCAAATATCTCGCCTGCCAGCATAGATTTGTCCGTGGAAGGTCTCCTATAACAAATCTTGTGTCTATATGTTAATTTATTAGTGAACAACTTGAGTCACGTTGTCAAATAGATGTCATTTACGCTGATTTTAGTATTGCCTTTTTCACAATAAACCATGGAAATTTACTTTCTAAATTGTCGGCATTTGGTTTGAGTTCTTCCCTTCTTCGGCTTTTGATATAATATCTTGCAAACGGATCAAATTATGTTTATAGCAATAGCTATGTCATTCCCATATTCTCCGCCCTAATGAATTCTACAGGGGTCTCATTTAGGACCTCTTTTTGTTCTTTTCATCAAGGATTTGTGAGCATCTGTATCATATTCTGTGCTGATTTACGTGGACGATTTAAAAATTTAATTCTCTATCGGGCCTTAGGATGATATCATAACACGGTCATGCTCTTTATACAAGCTACAGTTAAACATTAAAAAATTTTGTTTTGCTCCCTATACGAGGAAGATTCATTCTGTCGACTCAGTATGTTACATTCACAATTGTAATCTCACGAAGCTTGATCATGCGAAAGAGCCTCACGTTTTATTACATTCAAGCCTAAATTTTGCTCCACATATTATCAATATTCGCATCACTGCATCAAAAGCTTTAGTTTTTGTACTGCACACTTATAAATCTTTCGGAAATTTGTCATTGATAAAAACGTTCCTTAGTTTTATTGTCAGCAAACTAGAATATATTTCATCCGTGTGGTTGCCGCAAAATAACTTTTTGCAATTGGTTATAGAAAAGGTTCGACGACGTTTTCTAAAATACGATTGATAATGTCTATCCAAAACGTATTATCGATTATTGTTACTAGTTGAAGAGATATGATTCATGAAGCAAGATTTCTGTGGTAACTTATTTGCGACTTTACTGACTCCCCATAACTACTCTTCTCTACTAATTTTTTTATACCCAGTTTATCCTCTGGTTCCTGTCCTATTTTTACCTTACCATTTCCTTGAAACAATTTACTGCATAGTGCTCTTCTAACCTCAGTGTGCCGGAATGCTCAAGCACGTTATAATGATATTTTATCTGATACTATTAAATCAACTAATTTTGCCTTTTTCTTCTTTTCATAATTTTTTAAATACTTTTGATTATAGTTTTCATGTATATTTAATTTTATTATATTTCTTCTATTTGTCCCGCAAACAGTATACCGTTGGACAATAAAGGCTATTATTATTTTTATTATTATTAAGCAGAACAATTTATTATTAGTCATGCTTACTAAACACATTAGTTATATTCCTTCAAATTAATCTTGATCATACTATTATAGATTTCATCTTATTGCAAATGTAATTTACAGTGTTATAAAACACGTTATAATCTTATATCAATATTAACTAAATTCAAATACATAGAACATTTTTTTGAAGAAGCTTGCTCATCTATTATTTTTTATCTCGAAATTCTATTTACCTACCTCATTAAGTTCCTAAATAAAACTACTATAGCAATCCAATTAATAATTAAATTATGCAGAAATTAATTAATAGCATATTAGAACACTGTCAAACCATCACAACTGTTTATCTCTGGCTTCAATCTGAAAGTCGTAATAAACTGGTACGGAATGAAGAAATTCAAGATAATTCCTGAGATTTTTATCGGTAAAAATTGTCTACTCGCAAAGAATTTCAATTTGTCAAGTCACTTTTATTATTTAATTTTTTGACTTCATTAAATTTCTGATAAAATAAAATTAATTTATTTTACAACCCAAAGAAGTGGAGTTTTTTAATACATATAGGATAAAAATAAAGGAGATATCTCGATCTAACAAAATATCGCAAATTTTTACTACGTCTGTGAAAAATAGTAAATTCTATAACTTTGGCTAACACTAAATCAGAAGAAAATGTTAAAATTTTTTGCTATTGTTAGTAATAAAATTTCAAACATTTGAAATTCAAGATCGTCCAAGTACTTTTTAAGTGAATAGTAAACTTTAGAGAGCGTCTAATTTTATTTTTAAATTTTTGTATTGGTATTTGTTTAAAGAAACCTTTATATACCTTGATTGCCAGCCAATAGGGCTTTTCCACTCAATACTAGTTTATGTTTTAGTATTTTCAAAATATGCGAATTCCAAGTATCATATAAATAAATCTAGCTTAATTTACGTACTTGATCAATAATGTCAATGGCATATTTAGTAGAAATTGACAAGCGAACAAACTTGTCAATGTCATGTGTACTTCGAAAAATAATGTTCTACAACTTGCTATTATATTAGTACTAATGGGAATACGTACTGCAATTTAAATAAGCATTCTACTTCTGACAAAACTCCATGCCATTGGATTACAAGACTAGAGGGAATGAAAATGTTCAAAGATATACTTTTCAGTATATCGAAAGTCAACTTTTCTTTAAGGCCCGACGACACAAGGTATCCTCTGACCAACTTGCTACTAATAGCATCAACATGGTTTTCCTAAACCTATCTGGAGTCAATTATCAGCATCAAAAAATTGATAGAATCCACTTATTTTATAGTATTACCATTGACTTCTATATAATGTGAATATATTTTATCTCAGTATGTGCTGCCTTAAACTCTATAACAACTGACCTTCAGACGTAGTCCTTGTCTATAGTTCCTTCATCTTGGCATACGACTTTGATCCACGTTCTCGGTACTTCTGCTAGCGACGTTTCATCTTCACTTTCATGGAACAACTCAGGCCTCAGCGTTTGCTACTGCTTTCATTGATACACTGAAACTCGTGCAAATAAATTTCGAATGGGTGTATATAGGGATGCTGTTAGTCATGGATTAATGGAACGTTACGGTTGCGGTTGAGTTGGCTGAACACATAGGATTGACAGGCGTGGTGTAGGGGATAATCATCATCATGGTTTAGAGTATTAGAATGTTTCTAGATTTCTATAGGTTCACGGATCGAACACAAATATGAAATATCTATAAAAACTATTTCTTTTACTGTTTAAATACTACTCATTTTCTTTAGAGCAATTATTTACCTTACGACTAATACACGACTTAATAAATGATGAACCATTCGCGAACATTACGGTCTCAGGCAACGACAAGTCGTTATCATATAAAATGTAAAGTAAAGGAGCGAGTGCACTACCTTGGAGAACGCCACGTTTTACAGCAAGATTATGATCCACTAACCTCATCATACTGTTTCCTGTTACTAAGTAATTTTCAAACTGTTTATACACCAACCCTATAATGTCATAATTCAATGGATCAATTGCCAAATAAAGAGTCGAACCCAAGAGATATATCAAAGCCACTCGAAGATTATAGCCGACTACTTCCTTTTTCTATTTGTCGGAATTCTCTCCGTTGGGCGAAACAGTGTCAACAAGCAATACTATTCGGTCGTAATGAAACGTTTGAAAAGGCCACTCTCTAGAATCGGCCGATAGTTTCAATATTTGTACGCAAATTTTTAAATGAAAATTCAACGACAGTTATCGATCAAGCACCCTATGAGCCAAATAATTCCCTTAACGACTTTGTTATTCCTTAAATTCAAATTACCAGTCCATGGAAGGTGTTTTGAATGCATTGAAATCATAAAACAATTCACTATGTGATTAGGCGGCACAGAGCAGGGTATCTATAAGTTGTCATTATTGTATTGGATCAAATGTGACCCATTTTGAAGACGATAAATTAAATATGGGTTTTCAAACTTATATATCGGGTTTTGTTTAACGTTGGTAAATGTTATTTGAGAGAATGTGTATACAGATTATTATACAAAACATATTCATAATTACGAAAATTTTGTTGGCCGAGAAGATGCAATACAACAGAATAATATAGATTTCTCCAACCTAGAAGAAAATTACATACATTGTTTATGTCATTTATGTATATGTGCAATTATTTTAGTCCCTCAATCTGTAGTAATTGATTACCATCAAAAGCTCCGAAACGTGTGAATGACAAGGTATTTATAGCGAATTCTTCTGAAATATTCACCTTGTCGCATGGCGGATTGAAGAATTGGGATTAAAAAAAGGAGATTAGTGCGGCAATGTGGTCGACTTAGGTGCAATCTCGGGATCAATTCGTTGTGTTATGTTACTTGCGTGTTTGTATTTCTACGTGTATGTGTATACCATCAACCAAATTGAATGAGTGTATGAATGATTCCATTACATGGTAGGAGAGTAATAGATCACGGCGTGCATAATCTCGGTATGCCGTGACAAACACGACGTTTCTAGTCGTATCGTCGTCACAGATTTCGACATTTCCTAATCTCCTCACAGAGAGACACAACAATACGAAACTGGTTTATTGAACCGAGATATACGTATTCGATATATCTATGCCAAGGAGATCGCATAAGAATCGTAACGGACCCGCCAGTACGGATATATATTATACAACTATTTGCGGTAAAAAATAATACGTTCGCACAAAGAGAAAATCGAAAATGTCTTTTTAATGATCTACTTTAAGTTGGACAATTATTACATTTCTTCAAAATTTGACTAGTATTTACTCTTGAATGTGAATGAACGGATATTTTTTTATCTTAAATTGAACATATTTACAAGTTGTACTCCTTTAAATTTGAGTCTAATCAACATACTATCTGTTCAGAAAACAACTGGACTTGTTTACTTTAATGAAATTCGTAGTGCCATCTATTGGTCGAAGATTGATTTTTGACGTATGACGGGAACTAGAAACTTTTTTACTTGATATTAGTACAAATAGCCTGAGATTTTTTTGACAATTCTATTTTTTTAAGTAATCGCTCTTAGTTTCAACGCATTGGCTTCACCTATTATACAACGACTTTATTCCATCAGAAAATAACGATTTCCGTTGTCGTTTGCAAAATGACGTACTATGAGGTGCTTCTTTAATTTCTAAGTAAAAAGAAGCCGGGCGAAGCCAAATCCAGGCTATTTGGTGAGTGGTCTAACTCAAAGAAGAAAGGGAATTATGGTGGAATAAATGTGTATGGATAATTTTAAAGAGCAAATACAGAAGTAGAGGAACCATTCAAATAGTTAATTATAACCTGATGTCAGATGCCTGGGACATATAGCAAAATCGTTTGAAAATAAATGAGTCGAACAGTTCTATTGGAAAGAAAAGTAGGTAGGGAGTGCTCTAGAATTAGGTAGTTGGAAACATATGTGGAGGACAAGAGAACTGTAAGGAAGAAGACAAATATACAAAAAATGGCAAGGATCTATGTATATATATATATATATATATATATATGTATATATAAATATATATATATAAACTGAATTTACTTTCAAATGTACACTGATCATTATAAATTGTATATGTATATATATATATATATATATATATATATATATATATATATATATCTAGTCCTACCATAAGTATTGATATAAGTGTAAACGCACCTTTTTGCAGAGATGATAAGTTGAAAGCACAAAAATTTGATGTTGGCAGTTCTGACATTTGATATATGCTTTACAAAAGTGCCGAATAATTTCACTATAGCGTGAGTCGGCATTATGGAATGGTCGGCTAAAGAGAGCCGTATTGCGGTTATTGCACTTTATAAGTGTGGAATAGAAAGAGCCCGTATTTTTCATTTATTGAAACCGTTAAATATTACGCGTGTGTTTGTGTAGCGTACTGTTAAGTTATTCATTTATACTGGAAATGTAATTGACCGTAAAAGATCTGGCAGGCCTCGCATAGTTCGTACACCACAGGCCATCAATGCTGTGAGGTCCCGCATCAATCGACATCCTATCCACAAACAGAAAATCATGGCTCGTGAAATGGGTATTACTTCGAGAACCATGAGCCGTATCATTAAACAAGACCTAGGACTTAGAGCTTTCAAACGACAAACAGGACAGCGCCTTAACGTTAAATTAAAAAAGAATAGGAAGAAAAAATGCAGACACCTGATATCGTTGTACAGCAAAGAGCGTTACAAAAAAACTTTGTTTTCTGATGAAAAAATTTTTACCGTGGAAGAAACTTTTAACAAGCAGAATGATAGGGTGTATGCACGGTCCTCCAAGGAAGCCAGTGAAGTGGTGCTAAGGATTCAGTGAGGTCATTTTCCTGCTTCAGTGATGGTTTGGGGGGAGTATCCTATGACGGTGTCACTTCCTTGCATTTTTGTGAAAAAGGTGTTAAAACAGCGGCCAAAAACTATCAACGAGACATTTTGAGCAATGTAGTGGAGCCCCTAAACTACACCATGTTCCAAAACCAACCATGGATATTCCAACAAGACTCTGCGCCCGCTCACAAGGCCAAAACAATTCAGCAATGGCTTGAAAATCATGTACCTGAGTTTATTAGTACTGACTATTGGTCGTCAGCAAGCCCAGGCCTAAATCCGCTCGACTACAAAGTGTGGTCAATATTAGAGGGCATAGTCTGTAGAAGACCCCATCGCAACCTGGAATCATTGAAGCAAGTGTTAACAGAAGCAGTCGACAATTTTCCCATGGATATCGTCCGTACAGCAATTGATGAGTGGCCCTGCAGACTTCAGCGTTGTATTAAGGCAAATGGCGGCCATGTCGAGTAATTCGCATTGTATTTTGTAGCTTACTATTGCCAAAATAAACTATCAACAAATAATTTAAATACAACTTGCAGTTTTCTTTTTGTACTTAAAAACCTTTATATCAGCATTTATGGCAGGACTAGGTGTATATATATATATAATGTATAATATAATAATGAACATTATAAAATATAAAAGCAAGATATTTTTCATAGAGTTGGCCAATTTTAATTAAAGATTAGAAAGATTAGAAGATAGGTGTTGGCAATATAGCAATTTCATTTGGAAAGCGATTAGCCTAAAACCCAATTTATACCAATATAGTTCATTCGATGAGTTTCAAATTCCCATAAAATTATTAGATACTTTTCTAATGTAAACGACTTCAAAATATGAAGAACCCACTGTAGCTTTATTGGTTAATGGTACACTTACTGTCGCAGTATTAAAAACATGTTGTATGCTCTTTTTCGGGATAACACTTTGCCTGAAATCATGTGCCGATTAGGCATAACAGTAGCAGAAACGTTTCAAGCAATACACCCTTGGTGTACGAGAGACATAAGCTGTTCTAAAATGTATAAGAGTCGATTGAATATGAGCTTCATATTGGTAGACTCTCAACATCCCCGAAGACGAACATGATTGTCAATATTCATATCATGCGTGCAGCATCAGTTTGTTAACGAAATCTCTTATGGCATACGTGTGTATCGAATAAGATTCAGCCACACATGTTAACAGAAGAGCAAATGGACGGGTATAGGGAAATTGCCCCCAAATTGATTGAGTATTCAATATCTGACGCCATCTTAGAAGAATTTGTATATACTTAGAAACAAAATAACAATCATCATGCTTCTACAGTCGAAGAAATTGTCGATTGCCAAGATAAATATAGGGATCATAATAATAACATTCTTCGATATCGGAGACAAATCGATTTTAGAAAGGTTTTAAAAATAAATATTTGTTTTATACAACCGTTTTCAATGGAACATCTCTTTTAGTTAAACTCTCTGGGTCATAAATAAGTCCATTTCTCCAAGACAATATTACCTACAACGAACGCACTTGCATTAATTTAATTTAATTCTAAATTTATCATCTAATTTCTAACTACGATTGCGTCTCAAATGTCTTTTCACAGATAATGATATAACCTGTCAAATATGTATTTATCTGCTAGATATCTTCTGCTGCTACCCTACCATCTATTTTTTTTATCACGTAACCGTTACATTCAAATAAGTCGTGTGACATATCATACTAAAGTGGTTTTCGTGACTTTAATTTTTTAATGATATTATGCCGGTATTATGCCGTCGCTGTATCTTTTGTTACATTGCGCTCTTAATTATTTATTCATTTAGACGTCCGTTTGATGTACCCTGACTGGTCAATCTCTCTGGTTGACTATTATAGTTACACTTCGCCCCTTTACTACTAATCCCTTTAAAAGCCCTTTCTTTAGCACACCACAATTGATATTCTTTATACTACCCCGTACACATATTCAGTGTATATCCCTCTCGCAATATACAATAAACCCTGTCCAGAGACATGCACATACACGTATACATATCGTTAGATGTTTATTTGTTTTGTTATCAAGCCTTGCATGTTGTACTTCTCCAGTTTAATTACACACTTCTTTACGACATTGGCAATTAATTAACTTTCTCTTTACATATAGAGCCCGTTTAAAAATTTTCATTTTTTTTATTTTAATTTTTATTTAATTAACTAAAATTTTAAGGACAACATTGTTGTTTTTTTCTCCTAATAATTTTCTTTCAGCTTTCCATATGCCCTGGATTTTGGATTCTCATCATAAATTAATTTATTTCAATTAGTTTTCATTGCGACGCTAGAGCTAGTCTGGAACCTCATCAAATACTTTCTTCTCCCACATCATAGTACTTGTAATAATTTGGCTTTACAGGGTAGGGTAACTTTTCTCTCATATAGTAATTGTAATGACTTGGAATGCCATCTATTTAACCGGCTATGAATTTGATTAAATTCTTCCAGATTTCTTTAGGCTGTGTATGTACTTAAATGTTTCAATTTTAGGACATCGGCATTTACTCATTTTTTAATGATATGTAATTGTTTATTAATTAAAGAATTAATGAGATTTTACTCTAATACGCCATAGAAAATAATATGCGGGTTGCTTATACATAAATCTGGTATTATAAACATGAAGAAAGTTTAAGGAACAGCGCACTTACCTAGTTAATGCTAGAAATTTATGAGAGCCAGTATGCAAATGACAACGCAAACATATAAATCTACAAATGTATTCAATAACGCCATTATTTTGACTACCTAGAAGGCTACTGCGTGAAGAATTTATCTATGTATTAACACACTAATATATCAGTAACTAAACGCGTGGTGTACGCAATATAATTAAGTTTTGCATGTCATAACTGGCGCATATTTAGCATATTTTCGCTTAAATTTTCTTCACTTCCTTATTGAAAATAGTTTTACTAAAATATTATTGCAGTAATAACAATATGTAATTATTTATAGTCTTTTAGAGAATTTAAATACATAAAAAATGTTATGAGTACTTGCTTATTTTTATATAAATGTTCCATACGCCTGTAAATCAAAAGTGTATTAGTCAAACATTACGAACTTTAAATCTTGTTTAAAAGCATTCAAGAATACTCAACCATATAAAGTACCTATACGTTCTTGTTTATTAGCGGCATGTTCCCATAACAATTAAGCAAACAAACATGATCTTAACGAACATAAGCGTACGACAATTAAAATTACAAGCAAGGATATACCAAGACGTGTAAGCTTGTAAAATGTCATTTCCCAGATCCGACAAAATACAGCAAATTGTAATGGTTATGACACAACATGGATATTCAATAAAATAAAGGATTATAGTATGCTAGTGCATTTAATTGCTTTCAATGTTTTTTCTTTAAAATTGAAAAGAATGTACATATATATATATAAATTTGTAAGAGCTAGAGAATATGAATTTTGGTTGCACAAAATGTGATAATTATCAATTAACCACATTTTGTCCAAACTCATAGTAATAAATTATGTAAAGCTAATATTATTAAACAAAGAAATGATAGATACTACTATCAGTATGAAAATGATACAGGAGTTCACAAATTTCCATTTCAAACAGGAATATGAAAGTATATATATATATATATATATATATATATATATATATATGAGTTCACAAATTTCCATTTCAAATTTAAGAGCTTGTTGCTAACAAATGACTTATTACCTTGAGTAATTTTGTTAAAGTACTAACAAATTTCAAAGGAATATAAATTACTGCTTTCTTCTTACCAGCACGGATCTATCAATGAGCGACCTACAGCCACAAGCTTATGTAAATGCACGAAGTTTATTAGAGAAACTATAGATCAACGCCTTTAAGGAGATATAATTTACATAGACTTTGCTAAAGGTTTCGATTCTGTTAATCACTTGCCATTTTTTAACAAAATTGAATTCCTTTAGTTTTCGCCCCATCTTTAGCAAAATTTAATTCTCTCCATTTAAACGATCAACCTTATTAAGCATTGCTGTATATTTAGATCTTAAATTACTTTATTATATAATTATAATCGTTGCTTAAAATTCTTATTACCTTTATCACCAGCTATTAAATGGTGGTGTTTGCTTCTTCTATCAGCTTATGTATCTAACTCTTCGCTTGTAATGCGAGTGACTGTTCGGCATATGACGATCATTCTACAGGACAAGATTGTTTGCTTCACCAATGGATTTCGATCGATTTTTACGCAAAGGAATGTCACAGAATTTAACCATTATGATGATGTTCAGTTTTCATTAAACAGTCATTAAATAAGTATTTATATAAAAAAATTGAATTTATAGCATATATAAACTAGAAATTTTCTGTTCGATGGAACTTGAACCCACGATCTTATTCTCTGAGAATGTGTCATAACTATAATAGTAGACCACGCAGGCCGCGAATTCGAGTTTTTTAAAGTACCATAAATTGCATTATGGAAAGTTATTAAATGAAAATTCAGGGTAGGTGATTAATTGCATATAGTTACGTGTTTTGACGATGCTAACTAAAAAATTCTAATTTTCATCGCTTTATGTATTGTATATGCAATGTAGAAATTTTTGAAAAAATTTCCGTTCTCCGCTCCGAGATTCGAACCCACGATCTCATCCTCTCCGGAAATGTGTTCTGACCATTAGACCATGGAAACAGTAAATTCGAATCCTTCTAATGTGCCATAAATTACATTATGGAGACAGTTACTAAAAGCGTATATCATATGCAATTAATAACCTACCCACAGTAGGTTATTAATCGCATATAATTATGTGCTTTTACGATGCAAAACTGAAAAGTTCTAATTTTAGCCACTTTATACATTGTATATGCAATGCAGAAAATGTTAAAAACAAATTTTTATTGGCTAGGGCGCGGTTCCGTAGATAATGAGATCGTAGGTTCCAGTCCCACGCGGAGAAATTTTGTTACTTACTTACTTTCGATACCAAATAATAATAATCATCATTATTATCATCTGACTGCTCTTATACCATTGCATGTCGGTATTTACTTCAATTCTCTATGAAAATACTGCATTCTTTCCTATTTTTGGCCATTTTTTTGCCTCTTCCCACGTTATCCGTTTTCTCCTTAAAATTTCAGCGATACTAATGTTTTAAGAGTTTCTGGACTTCTTGGCTTGCTAAAACATTTTAATCCCAATCTTGCCATTTAACGCAGAATTTTCCGCTTCATGTGTTAGATTTAGTGCATAGATTTTCTATACACCTTCAATTTTATCGATTTTGAGATATGCTTAATTTCGGAAATTTTGATTTAGTATGTTGAGCGTGTTAATCTCTGCTTTAATTCCATTCTCTATTTTGAACTCTGCTGTTGAATGTTATTCTCAAGTACTTATACAGCGATAGTTGTTCTAGGTTATTTTCTCCAATTTTAATGTTGACAATTTCTTCTTTTATTGTTATATCTGTGACTAGTCTTTTTGCTATTTAATATTTAAATGTCCATCCATACAGTTAGCATTTATTTCTAAATCTTGAATGCTTTTTGCTACAAGTACTACAGCGTCCGCAAAAACACATGCTTTTATATTAATCCTTTTTAGACTTCTGTATCTAGCATACATTTTTTGTTTCAATTCATCTTCCTTTAATGACTACATCTATTAGACATGTGAAGAAGAAAGGATTCAACAAACTGCCTTGTCTCACTTCCTCGTTACCTATAAATTATAACTGTTTATTCTATAAATGTATACGATGTTAAATTGTATGTTTTAATCACTGAAGGCTGATATATAACCCTTTTCCACATTAATTTTCCTATTCTGTACATGTATTTCGACAACTAAGTTATCAACGCACACAGTGTGGGTTTTGGCTTTCAACTATACAGATCGTGTGCGGAATTTGTTTTGTACGGGTATTTTACAGTAGTTTTCCACGTGCAATACTGTTTAATTATCTGCTGATAATGATGACCTTGTTGTCGAAATACGTATACAGAATACGAAAATTAATGTGGAAAGGGATTATACAAAGGGTACTAGGAAAGTTTTGCAATACAGCTTTGTTTATTTAATTTTTTAGTAGATTCCTCTACACTCAAAACTCCCCTCCATCCTCCGAAACCAATCATTAAACCAGTTCTGCCAAGTTTCACTACGGAGTAAGGCACATTCGTTATCCCAAGCCCTAAGAAGGTCCTCATCACTGGAAAACCGCCTCCCTTTCAGCTTCATTTTCACATGCGAGAACAGTGCAAAGTCGCAAGGAGCAAAATCTGGACTATAGGAAGGGTGCTTGAGAAGTTCCAATCCTGTCGTGGTCAAATATTCGATGCAAGCTTTGGCGCGGTGAGTTGGAGCATTATCGTGATGGAGGAACCAAGTGTCCATTCTTGAATTTGGCCGCAGGTTCTTCATAGATCCACTGACTTTAGCCAGGCTCTGTTCAGTACACCACTTAGCTGTGACTGTCTTCTCTTTGTCCAAAACGACGAGTTCCACAATTCCACTCGATTTGAAAAATACAGCTATCATTTTCTTGTTTACAGATCGGGATTTTCTGACAACTACGGGTGTGTCCACATTATCAAAGATCCATATTTTGTTTTGAGCTACGGTCGGCACATCGTAATAGTACAGCCGACTCTGGTCACCTGTCACGATGTTGTTTACATACCGAGATTGCCCCTCATTAAACTTTTTTAGCATCTCCCGGCACCAAATCACACGTCGTGTCATCTGCTCTTCAGTCAGTCGATGCATCACCAAAAAGAATAAAGTTTCTTCGCGTGCAAACGATCATGCAAAATCGAACGAATTCCTGGTGAATTTAGGCTTGAAGTACCCTCTATCTTTTGGTGGGTCACTCGCTTATCCTCGCCAAGCATTTTTCTCACGGTGGTAAGGTTTTCCTCCGTAACTGACGTTCGTGGCCATCCCGGCCTCTCAGCATCCTCCACAGTTAAATTTCCCCTTTGGAATTGTCTATACCACCTGAATATCGTTGTGCGATGTGGATAAACATCACCTAGTACTAGAGTCAATTCTTCGAAGCACTGGTCTATGTTTAAACCACGCACGAAATTATAACGCAAAATTGCCCTTATCTCATTTCGTGACCACCATGCCATCGCAAGCACTTTACACTCTCGCTACTAATGAATAACTGAGCCCATCGACATAGCGCGGCGGCCACTATGCACGTATGAATATGTCTCAACATGCAGCAACAAGCAGCTTCCTACGACTCATTGTTGCGTCATATTGCGAAACTTTCCTAGTACCCTTTGTATATCAGTCTTGAGTGATTAAGTTAAACAACAACAGGCTCCATCATAATTACCTACATGTTTTTAGTATTACAGATACAGACTTTTAATAATGTCTTTTATATTTCTATCTACTCCTTTCTTTCTAAGTTTCTTCATATTCCTGTTGTGCTGACTGTGCCAAAATCATTTCTCATATCAATGAAAATCGCGCTATATTACAATTCACATGAAAAAGCGATGTTTTTAATACTGTAAGCGTGCGGTAAGGGAAATTGCAGTATATAAGTAAATAATTATTTATGGTATTTCCATATTGGATTAAAAAAATCGTTTTAGCCAACAATTCAAGTAAAATTTGTTATATGTGCCATTTAAGCGTTCATCACTATGGGTACAAAAAACACTTAAGAGCACGAAAGGTTATAAAAATTTACGTCTTGCCTATATAAATAGAGATGATCACCATCGGAAAAGCCCGAAGCAGATATATTCTAAAATTTAGTTACAAATAACTTTGATTCATTCCATCGATTAAATCTAATGACCATAAATAATGACCTCACTTTAAGCAAATTGCAAAACATGGAATATTACAACAATTATGTAATTAATAAACATGTTCTTACCAAATATTTCCAGATGTAATTATTAAGAATTAGGTTAAAAAAAAGAGGCACATGTCTCGTTTTGATTATGAGATGGCTCCCATAAGAAGAAAACGTAACAAGAAAATTATAGACGTGGGTGTCCAATAAATTGCCTTGTTCATTTAGCGATTATGAAAAAATAAGATTCATGTTTGAAATTAAACGATGGGCGCCTCTATTTTGCATATGGAGATTCATAATTAAAATCTACAGAGATTAAAAAGGTTAACGATCTTGACAGTTCAGTGTTTCCTGTCCTCTTTTTCTCTCTTTGAGCACTCTATGAGCGAACTGGCCTACAAAATTCTACCTTTCGAAGTAATTACGAAAGTGGAATCGTTACTTTTAATTAATTACAGTACATGTTCCCTTGTCAAAAAATATGTATTTAATTAATTACGGCGACAATATACTTTAGAGTGAAAAATGTGGCAAATTCAATTCGTAAGACACTTCTATTAAGTGTGACTAATTTCATTGCAAAGCGTTTAATTAAATATGGAGAACATGTACATGATTTCTAACTATAGCAGTATAATATGTATAATTATAATCCAATTTTTTTTTAATTATAGCTATTTATTTTGAGATTTTTAAGGAAAATAATAAAACAATTTATATCGCATAAATTCAGTTTAATGTGATTCTAATCAAGGAAGTAAGATTTAAATGTCTCTTGGGACATGTTTCGATGTGTATACATAAAAAAGAACTTCGATAAGAGAACAATGTTGTTAAAAATGATTTATTAAGTTGGCATTTAAGAAACAGAAGATTTTCAATTAATAAGTTCTCAACTATTATACTGTCAATTTTATGATTGACATTCGTAAGCGTTTATTCGCGTTATTAACTTAGTTTCTTAACTTCATATTATTATTATCCACTTCATATTATTATTATCTTAATTTTCTATTATTTTAATTTTTCTTATTATATAATCCAATTAACAGTACTTCTAATTTCAAAGTGTCGCACCTTGTAAAACACGGCGAAGAAATTGTACGAAAAATACACTCCGTACGCGATCCGCACCGTTGCCAAGATGTCCCGTACGGAGTGTATTTTTTACTACTTAATTTTCTATTATTTTAATTTTTCAACTATTATTTTAAGTTAAGTAATTATTATTGCTTAGTGGTATTGTTTACTTTTTATATTATTAATTACTTTTGATATTTATTTTAACTGTACGTGGGCAAGGTGAAAAGTTCCCGGTCTGACACAGAGATGGCGTTACAATTAATAGAAATTTATGTTTCCTGCGTGGCTGCATGTGTCTTTAGTTCATATGAAAACTTTCAACTTGTTCTCTCAAGTAGTTTGTTTGCAAGAATTTTTGTATTAGACGTCGTGTGTGTTATTTTTTTAAATGGATAAACTTGAATATCGTGCTGTTATAGAATTCTTTGTTTTGGATGGTTTAACGCCTATGGAAATTCATCCGAAGTTGACAAAAGTGTACGGGGATTATGCTCCTTCGATGTCAACTGATAAAACGTGGGCAGCTGAATTTAAACGTGGTCGTACGTCCCTCGAAGATGACCCACGTGAACGATGGCTAAAAACCGCAACCACACCAGAAATGATCGAAAAATTACATGATATTGTGTTGGACGATAGGTGAGTAAAAGTGAGTGAGATAGCTGAGGCTGTGGGGATATCGGAAGAAAGGGTGCGAAACATTTTGCACAAAGAATTAGAGATGAGAAAGCTCTGCGCAAGATGGGTGCCGCATTTGCTGAATGTCGATCAAAAGCAAATGCGCAAACGATTTTCGGAGCATTCTTTGGACCGATTTAACAAGAATCCGACCGACTTTGTGCGGCGATTTGTTACCATGGATGAGACATGGGTCCACCACTACACGCCAGAAACGAAACAGCAGTCGAAGCAGTGGGTGGAAGCCGCTGGTTATGGCCAGGGTGTTTTGGGATGCAAAAGGAATCTTGTTAATTGATTACCTTGAAGAAGGCAGAACAATTACAGGCGCATATTACTCTAACCTTCTTGACCAGCTGGATGCCAAAATTCGTGAGAAGAGACCTGGTTTGAAGAAGAAAAAAATCTTTTTTCATCAGGACAACGCACCCGCTCTGAAGGGTGCGTTGGCGATGGGAAAATTGCGGTATTTGGTGTACGTTTTGCTAGACCATCCTCCTTATTCTCCTGATTTGGCACCCTCAGAATTCCATCTATTCCCAAATTTGAAAAAATTTGTTTCTGGAAAGCGATTCACATCCAACGAAGAAGTTGAAAGGACCGTAGAAGAATATTTCGACAGCCTTCCAGACTCTCACTTCCGGGAAGTAATATTGATGTTAGAAAAACGCTGGACCAAGTGTGTTGAACACAAGGGAGATTATGTAGAAAAATAAAATTATTTTTTAAATTTAAATCGCAGTCTTTCATTGTCAGGCCGGGAACTTTTCACCTTGCCCACGTATGTACTTCGTTTTATTTGTATTCGAGGTGTTGTCCTGTAATTGGGTTTGCTTGTTGGGCAAGAAATATATCATTATTATTATTATTATACTAAGGCCAACGAGAATGGCACTTACAGTGGAAAAGGACATGTTTGCTGTTATGGCATATTTTCGTAGTGGAATACAGAAGTATGAGAGTTAAGAAATATAAATGCTAACGAATACGACACAATTCAAATAAATCTCTTCAAAGGCTATCCAGTAATTAGGTACAATTCACTTTATTCTTCCAGTAGTATTATATAATGTTACGTTTCGCATATATAATAATTTTTTATGTCGTGTCTTTAAATTAAAATTGAAATACGATTTTGAGTTCATAAATTATTACTTAGATGTTCTCTGTGTTATATTCACATGCGAAATCTTTTTATTTTCGTCACGTACGGTCAGGCTGTAATAAAACAAACCATCGTCGTTTACTAGGACGTAAAATACCTAGAACTTTTCAAACCTTTTCTTGGAATAGTCTCAGTAACTTTCCATTAGCTCACATTCAATATTAATTCTATTTTATTGATTTCTAAGTGCAACTAGAAATTCAAGTTAATCCTTCTTTTTTCACACAGAAAACACATCTATTATTCTGTCTAGATATCTACCTGCTTGGTACTTATATTAATTTTCCTATTGGTTGATCCAAATATGACCAGCTTCCTGCTCTTCAGTTTACCGCTTCTTTTCTAACAAGGCCCAGCTTATAAGAAAAAGCAGACACTTCTACTCCAGCCGTGAACAAGGCTACACACATTCTTTCAACGAGCTTGTGATATTAAGTTTTACCCGCACATGCAGTGTCCACGTGTTTATTCTGCTACCGCAAGAGATTCATAGCATCCTGCCCTAAGATATATATATATATATATATATATATATATATATATATATATATATATATATATATACACGCAAGTACCTCACGTATCGTTCGATACATATTTTAATTAAATCCTTTTAATATTTTATTCCACAGTTTTGTGTCACTCGAAATAGTTTTATTACAGCATTGCGATTACATATATTTCGTTTTAACTGTCAATCTTGCTTTTATTAATTGTTCTTATTTTAATGTACTTAAGTTTAAAGAATTAATTTAAATTAGCGAATACAATTTTAAGGGTAATTCTATTGTTTTATTTCCACTAATAATCTTTTTTTCAGCGTAACATACGTCCTGGACTTTTGATGCTCATTGTAAACGTTTATTAATTACTGCACTACGTGGAAATAAATATTTTCTATTAAATAATATTATCATTATTATATATTTAGATTAACTAAGGGGACATTTAAGCCCTTAATCCACTTCATATAAAGCTAGGAGATAATAATAGACATGAGCCTCCTTTTTTGCAACACTATCATATGGATCTTGTTACACAGCAAGTACGCTATCAGTCGTATAAAATGAGTCTGGTTCTGGAGCTTCTTCCACAAGATTTTAATACACGAGTGCAATATTGTCAGTGGCTTCTTAATATTGTTAACAATGACGATACGTTAAACAATATTCTCTTCTAGAATGAAGCTTGGTTTCACTTATCAGGCTACATAAAAAACGCACAAAATGGTCAAGCCTAGCCAGCAAAGAATCCATGTATTTCCACTGAAATTAGTGTAGATTATTATAATTATTTTTATACAATGTGCAAAGAAAGTAACTTAAAATTCAAGAGCATTTTATCAATAAGCAACCTTTTACATGTAAGTAATGTTGTAAATATCTTCTAAGTGTTCATATTTTCGCATTTATTATTATGTTTGGCTTTCTCTAGAAGTAATTAATAAGCTAATACCATCTGGTTATTTGTCCCTTATGTCTTAAAGTGTTTTACGACCCATTAGAATATCCTTCACTTATATAGATTTAATACTTCTTTCTTAGAACTGTGACGTCCCATTTTACTTACCGTTTCTAAGAATCTGACCACCCTTAGCACTAAACCGAGTTTAGCTGCCAAGCAAATGGCCAACAACTAGTGTATGTTTCCGGTTACATGCTAAACTAACTCTTATTTAACAACTTTACTTATAATACCTTTGTACGTTTTTATATTAAACAAACCTTATATAATAAAGCTACTCTTATTTGTACGGGTCTCCCAACAGACTTACAATTTGTGGCTAGATAGAAAGGGCCAAAACCAGAGCACAAAAATAAACTATTACGATGGTTGTGTGTATGATTGTGTGTTGTGAAAACGAATCATTGGTTCTTTTTTTCAATGAAACAATTGCTGCGATAGGGTCCAGAAAAGTACTCCTGAATGTCTTTATAAACCAGTTAAAAGAAAATTAATTGTTGCCTGTATATTTCAGCAAGTTAGAGTAGTGCGCTGGTAGAGTACAATATTGAGAAAGTTTCCTTCCTCAAAGATTAATATGTAATGAAAACTGGTCCCTTTGGATATTTGTGTTTATCGTAACATACTTTATAATATTAAAGAACTACAGGCAGCATTTCAGTAGGAAATTGAGAGTAATAATCCACACTACAAACTTTTAGTAATAATTATTTCATAGGAGAAAAATATGTATGTAATTAATAAAATTTCTGTTTGAATTTGACATTTTCATTTATTCTTAGTATTATGCTAAATATAAATAAAATCATTAATAAGTAGTTCTTTTATCAATATTATCTTTACAACCGTCATTCTCACTATTATTGAGGGTAGTGTTAGATATACTGACAAAATTTGGTTCTCGACAAACCATTTGGTAATAATAATGGGGCCGCAACAATGAATCGTGGAAGTCATTTTTTAAATTCGTGTAGTAACTTAAAACGTGGTATGTTTAAACTTCATATACACTTTGTATCAGTAACGATTGAAAAACGTAATCAAGAGTAAATGAATTAGTGGCTTAAACAAAAGTCGTCTTCCTTTAATTCCGAATTAAAGAATTTCGTATACAGTCTGCTGGCATCGCTCGACCAGCACAGCCACTTTAGATTATATAGTTACAGTTACAGGCAACGTTATATTGTTCTGAAAAATTCAGTAAATAAGAAATTTAATTTTATAATTTGACTATAAAAAAGGAGCGGCTATAAAAGAAAGTCAGCTAAATTTTAAGTTATTCAGATTTTTAGAAATGTGCTATGTGAAAAACTATTAACGACAATTACAAAGAAATTTGAAGCAATAGAAAAAACACAAAATCTTTCATTGTCGTTTGTAAAGTCACTGCAAATACTGGGTGATGTGCACTCATACTTGAACACTTATATATAATATAAACAATTATCTTGTTATAGAAAAATTCAATAGTGTTTCAAATAAATATTTATTGGATTAAGAAAAACTTGTATTGATAATGATGGTGCTTCTACACTTTCGTAATTTCAAAATTAGTTTAAATATACAAATATTACATCACTAGATGCAGAACAGTCGCTTTCTTATATCGAAACATTTTCTCATCACGGCGAACATCGCTCTGTAAATCATTATTAAAAACATACCAAATGATACATGGATATAGCCGAGCTCATTCAGTTTGATGATTCACAGAAGAGTGTTTCAGAATATTTTGTATACTGTTACTATTACTAAACAACCTGAAATTAACAGCAAGTCCTGTGGCTTTTTCGCTAACAATTCTCAACGTGTTTTACTAAATTGAGAATATTTTTGACGTATGATAAATTCAGGATCTAAAGCTTTGCAAAGCAAGGAACAACTCTACTAAGAGGGTAACCCTGTTAGTGTTGCCTCCGATATGATGATTTCATCGTGAAGTTTATCATTTTTGACAATATGCTTACCTTGACGGTTTTATTATCCGGTCGCCATTTCTATTGTTGATAGTAACTTGAAAATTTTATGTTGGTACAGTGAATTCAAACTCAAATGGCGTTCTTTGGACGATGAATTTCGTGAAGGTCTTGGATCCGTGCGTATGAGCCTGATAGTAAACAGCAATCGACTGTGTGGGTATTCCAGGATGAGCCAAAACCAACAAAAGTTATTAGCGCTCGATACACATCAAAACAAATGGTCGCCTGTTTTTTCGGAAAAACTGGTCACGTTGCAACCGTGCCTTTAGAGAGTTGTAGAACGGTCAATTCCGAATAGTACACAACTATTTGTTTGCCAAAAGTTTTTGAAGAAATATGGCAAACAAACCGAAAACGACAGATCATTCTCCACCATGACAATGCGAGCTCTCACAGGTCGGTTCAAACAATTGAATATTTAGCCTGGCAAGACATTAAATTGATGAGTCATCCGCCGTATAGCCCTAATCCAGCACCCTATGATTTCTTTTTGTTCCCACGCGTTAAAAAAAAATTCGTGGTAAACGGTTTTCTACACCGGAAGAGGCAGTTGAGGCATTCAAAACACATATTTTGGAGATACCACCTTCACAGTGGCAGCAATGTCTTTCGAATTGGTTTAAACGAATGCAATTGATTTTCAAGAAGAATATTTTGAAAAGCAATAAAAGTATTTTCGATAATAAATTTTTTTTTGTTTGATATTTCCGAAATATAAACGGCTACCCTCGTATTTCGAATAGTCACTAAAATAATGTATTCGTTCGAATAGTTTATTTACTTTAGAGATAGGCGTTGAAATCTAACTTAATTTACTTGTTTATAATATATTTAAGATACATTGTCTTAAAGTTTAGCCACATGACAATCTTTCAGAAATTTCTTACGAAAGCCTAGAAATTAGGTTTTTATATCACATTATTGCCTCTTATCCCTTGGTTCATTACTTAGAAGATATTTTTGAATTAAAATTAATTACACGAAAAATTCGGTAGTCAATAGAACACGTAATTTACGTCTTTAAAAACGTTATTATTAGATAATATGAATATAGGAAACACTTAACTGAAAGAGATCATCAGTAAAACAGTGTGTGCAGCTTTTCTTTCTTCACTTTTTATAAACTTTATTTAGAATTCCACCGAAGTGCAAAAATTTTTCAAAAAATTTCAGCATCGTTTGTAGCATATAAAAACAACACAAAAATTAATAATTTCTCCCTATTTAGAACGTTTACCAATAGAAAAATATAATATACAATAAATTGCTAAAATTTAAATTAGGTTTTATTAATTCTTCAAAAAGAATAGTGGTTCCTCAAATATTTTGCGTTGTGAAAATATATAAATAAGCCTTATCTTAAAAATATTAATACTGAAATTGTTTATGCAACTGAACTAAAAACTATTAAATTACGCTCGCTATTTGAACGTTAAATTCATATATTTAATTAACTAATTAATTTCAGTTACCATGAGTGCCATTAAAGTCAATGGATAAATAGAAATAATTTATCTTAATTGATTTAGCTTACCAAAAGCGTTAATAATAAGATAAATTCATCTTATTTGTAGGCAACAGATGTAGAAATACATTGAAGTATAAAACATTCTCGCATTAGGCCTAATGACATAATATTTCACAGCTCAAAACTGTGGTAGAATTTTATAAGTTTAACGCAGTAAATTATGTAAATTGTTTGACGTTAATGTTATTTAAGTGCAGGTAATGCGATATTAAAATAAAAGACGTTCCAATCTTAGCAGACAGATCACGTAGTAGTTGTTATAAAACATGGTTTCCAAGGCAAATAATATATACGAAGATAATGACTGTCAACCTCTCCTCCAGATGGTCTCGGACAATACCTAAAACAAATAACACGGAGGTGACTCCAACTGACTAGCTTCGAGTCTTCAGAAGCCTAAAGCGGAAATGATGAGACAGACAGTGATAAATTTATAAGCTATTAGTGGTACTAAGTGTCAACTTCTGATTGATTGAAGTTCGTGGTTTTATCCTATCATCTTGTGAATTAGCAATGAAAAGGATATGATTCGTATGCACATATGTTAGATTAGTTAATGGTTTAATTAAAAAAAAAGCTTGCTTTGTTTTTCTTACATTTAGTGTGTAGTAATTAAATTATTAATTCCGCCAAAAAGAAAGACAAAGTCTCAATAACGGTAATGCAAAAGGAACACCTATCCGTTATGGATGAATGGCTATTTTTAGTTTCAATAGAATTCAATGAAATTCTTTATCTCCTATTCAAAATTATTATCTGTTAGATAAATAACTGCCTTTCATAAATATTTATAATCAAGAGTAATACAATAATAATATCTAACAATAGAGAATTCTTAATATAACAAGATAAAAAACGAATAATTGTAGTATTTCAAATACTTATAATATTTGAAAAAAGTTTCGTAATATTCTTGGCGGTAAATTTGAAAACTGCATGAGGATCACGATTAACGACTTCTAAAGGGACAGAGTTACTAGGAGTTATAAATACTAATAATTACAGATACATATTCTGACACAATAGATTTCTGCGTTGTAAAAGAAATAGACTTGACACGATGCACAATTGAATCTAGTTTGGATTTGTTACATAACCACTCTCTTATTATCATGACAATTCTTTCAACGATGATCAACAGCAAAAAGTAATCTTTATTATACACAAAAAGATACAAATTAGGTACTCTTTAAAGAGACATTAGATGATTTAATCGCTCTAGATAGATCACTAAAAGCAGAAAACGAAGTTAAAGAAGCTTCTGAGGAGCTGACAAAACTTATTCAATCAACAGTTTATCTTACAACTCTAGGTATTAGTACTACGCAAGTAATAAAGGACAAACAACGCGAAGAGAAAATTAAAAGAAAAGGAATTGAGAAAAATGGTAAAACAAGGACAACAGAGAACAAAGGAAAACTCAAAATAGCATGCAAAGAAGTAATAGAAATCTTGGAAATTTAAAAATCGATATATAGCACCATATTTATACTTAAAAAGCTACAGTTTATACAGTTTCTGCGTTACGGAAGGCGTCTAAAACATTACAAAGGCTGCAGAGATTCAATCCATCGATTAAAGTTAGTGATAGCTGAGTGAAAATAACTGAGAAAGCTACTAACATACATTTTTTATTCATCTACAACAAGTTTTTCAAACGTTCGGTATTGGTACTAATGATAATGACGTAAAGCAAATTGATGATCTTCTTGCGTCCCCTTACCAAATGCATCCCATTAAAGTATTTCAAAGACAATCAACTTAAAAAAACGGCAATGAAAGTAATTGATATTAAAAAGCATCCGGTTATGATTTACTCATACATTTTTGCAAGAGCTGTTGAAGAAGAGTACTCGACACATTTGACAAACATACTCAATTCAATAATTAAAACTGATTATTTAATTTTGGACAATTGCGACAATTGGTCATCAAAATATCAAAGCCTAGTAAAACAGCCTGACGAATTGACTCTTTATTTTCCAATATTTTTGGGAAACTATATTAAGAAATTACAAATAATGCTTCACGTAAGAGTATTATGGCGAGCCATTTAAATTCTAAAATATTTAAAAATATCTAAACTTTTATCGACATCAGCCAGACATTTGATAAAGTGTGTCATACTGATTTATTGTACAAAATAAAAATAAACCTCTCTTATTCTGACTTACAAAACTACATTAATAAGATCAACGAATGCTTAGAAAATATTTTCAACCATAATTTTCAAAATTTTATCAATATGACACAATCAAGAATGTAAAAAGATCTTAGCAATATATCGTAAATATTTGTACCCTAGATATGTACTTCAACAACAAAGTTATCATTTTCAACAGAAAATCAACACTGTGTTGAAAATAGGCATGTAGTGAAACTGCACTGAAAAAAACACGAAACATGTATAGTATAAAATAATTGTTTTGTTGTCGAAATAAGTATCTAGGATAAAAATACTAACATGAAACAACTTTCTTTTACCTTTTTGATTATTGTTTATGAAAAGATCAAATTCGAAATTAACTAAATTTGAAACAAAATTTGTAACTCACATGTGATTTACCCGATTTTTTTATAAAGTTTTATGGATCTATCATCCACGACAGTAAATACTGTTTCTTCAGCTTTCGGGAATTTTTAATTTTATCCACTTTCGTCTTGATTGAAATAGCGTATTTAAAGATTCACGATAAGACGTACTACTAGTTTAGACTTTGACAACGTTTCAGATTTTTTAACTTTCTTTTAATGTCAAATGAATTGTAGAATTGAGGGCAGTATTTTTTATGTCTATCTATATATAGGCGCATAAGTTTTTACTCACCTAAAATTAGTTCTAAAATTCGACATATCTGTAACGATTATAGATTAGACTGGTTAAGAGACAAAAATAAGGAAACTGAATATGAATGCGATAAATGTTAAATTCATCTCGTATCTGATACAAAACGAAATTTTGGGAAAGTATGTTATTTTTAAAGATGTACCAACGGTGATTTCACCAGTGTTATTGCAAAATTTAACATAAAAAAGTACTTTCTGTACATCTGCAATCTGAGTTATGTACGCATAATAGAATTTATCTTTACACGTACCTGTAATAGCAACTTTGTGCTAGATTTTTTATACACGCGAGGAAATTTATGCGGAAATATAACTGATATATTCATACGATGGATTCTGTTTTTATATTTATTTGTTTAACTATGAAACGTGGAGATCTTTATCTTTCAAATTGCACATGAATACATATTCTACATATGAACTACTAACTGTAAGTTTATACGTCTTTGAAAATACTTTATTGCACTGAATGAATACAGCAGGTCTCATTAAAAGCGTTCGTGTTAGGTACATAGCTGCAAAGTGTACTAATACTAAAATTTTACAGATGGGTAACATGTTCCTCTAAATATAATGTCTTAGATTTGACAACTTCCGCGTACAATTCAAATGGAGGTCGCTTTAAATATTAAACACTTGTATATGTAACTGCTAAAATTTATAAGTTCATAACGCAAGATATGAATTTATCAAATTATAATATAAAATTGATACATAAGTTCGGCATTTTTGCTAATTTCAAACAAAGAAAATACATGAACTAATGATCTGGCAATTGTTCGATTCAGTCAAAGTCTAATGGTCTTTCTTAATGTTAAGATTCAAAATGTATTTAAATTTAGAAAGTCTTTCCCGTGATACATTCTCCCTAATCATGGTTTCTCCGTAAACGACATAATCGATTCTGGCGCTTCTGATACATTAACGCCATTAACGAATAATTAACTACTTACTATGGAGAATGTCCTTTTGTTTATACCTTGTATATTAAAAGCCTTCTTTAAATTCCATTGACTAATTGTTCTGACAAATGTATCTTTATTTACAGTTTTTCCATAAATGTTTGTATTGTTTACATACGATATAATCATGCCACTCTTTCGCGTATTTCAATAGTTATGTTAATTTACCGACCTATAATTTATGTTTAATTTAAATTTACTTCCTGCTGGTTGTTCTTTAACGTAATAAATTTTCCTTGAAGATTATGTGTCGATGTCAAGTTTCTTGTGAGTTTTCACATATATCATTTAAATCTTGTCGTATTAGGGTACGTTCATGAAATGTTTTTCCATCCATTGTCTCATTTTTGAGTTGCTTATAGATCAATTTTAAATCTCATTGGTATAATTATCTCTTCCATGAGTTTATTATCGTTATTGTGTCTATGGTTATTTAAAGATATAACATAACACGTATTCTATTTAATTTTCCCTATAGAAATGCGTATCTTTCTTTTGGATTTTGGAAATATGCTTAGTTTTTTAGACATGAAGAAATATTTTGATGTGTTAGTTTTATCAGCGTAATCGTGGATTCGTAACTTCCTTATGAATTGACAATATTAAGTAGAATGATTGATAAACAATACTTCTCTCTCTCGTCCAATACAATACCAGAAAGTATTGAGCAACAAAGCGAGAACGCGTTTATCTTGCTGTTCGAGAACAAAGTTCCCAGAGCGTATAATAGAAAGACACTTGCTATCAATGGTGATTAGCCGAATAAATGAATGTTAAAAGGAATCACTCAAATGTTAATAACACCCTGTCTACTACATATGTTTCAAAGATTTACTAATCATCAGAAACGTTTTAGTTAGCACACGATGTTGACTTTTAACAACCTTTGGACACGAGGGCTTTAATAGTGTGATCGCATAATTTATATCGTATAAGAGGGGGCGGAAAAATTAACAACAATTTACGAGATCATTTATTACGATCGATCGGCTGATCGATTCAAGAAAATAAATAAATAAATGAATACTTTACAGGTTATAAAGGTCCACAGAAAAAGTAAGTGAATAAAACGTTATTTAATTCCAAAATAATAACTAAACTAGTGGATTATGTAATAATAATCCCTTAAATTAAGAAAACGTAACCAATACTACGGCCCTGTATTGGTTACGTTTTCTTAAATTAAGTAGATTAAATTACTAGTTCTAAAATGAGAAATTAAACTACAGTACTGTTAAGGATGTCAAAATTATCCAACTAGAATACCCGTCAAAATCTTACCAGTGAGATATACAGTGGTGTAGAACAAAATATATACAAAGAAAAAGTATTATAGGAAAAATCATCCAGTTAAACGTCAATCTATGACATTGTTTTGTTTATTTTCTCATTCGTTTATATTAAGTACTTTACTATTAATTTAACAGTAACTCATGCATTGCTTCTAATTTAACTTCTTTTTATTAATTAAAGCACTATTACGTTATCCAATTTATATGTTCTACTTTTACTTTTTGTCATTGTATTGTTTATACTTTTAGGATGTTTAATACCTAAACGAGCATATGAGATTACTTGTTCCTCATCCCGACGTACGAATATACAGGATGGTGCTCTATTTATTTATCAAGATAATGCGGTTATTTCATTTAGCAACCGACGAGGCAGTTTTCGGTTGAACAGGCCACCAAGCTGAACCCTTAGTGAAAAACTTTGTGTAATCAAATCCACCCCTAGAAGCTTTTATTTTTTAATTTTTAATTTACTATTCAGAAATTAAAGAGTGTATTAAAACCAATTTTCTAATTATAAAATATTTTCAGGTAAACGACATACTAATACCGGATATTTTAGTCAAAATACAAAATCGAACAATTGATTATTGTATTTTTGTTATTAATTAAGAGATATATGCACACTTACAAATATACGGTACCAATCGTCAAAAACTATTTCAAGCAAACAAGTTTATATACCAATAAAATAAAAGTAGCAACAGTTATATTTTAATCTATGGTACATTGGTCATTATGGGCAAATGAGTATTTATTAGGCAGCTTGTCGATGTCTTTGCTGCACGAATTAGTTAATTTTGAATTAAAAAAAGCTTTCAACAGATTAGCGAACTTGATAGTCATTAGAGAAATTTTATATATAAAAGTGTTTTGGAGCGATTGAAAAAGATAATCAAGTTATGATGGATCAGCTAGGAGGAGTACAAGAAATGGTTTAAACTAGAATTTTTCCTGCGTTATTTTTCTATACGCAATCTTAGGTCGTCATGCCGAAGAACAACAGTTATTCTATTGTCGAATGAAGACCATTTATTGACCAAATTTTCATGAATATTTTAAATGTTTCGTTGTGATTCAAAACCTCGAAATAAACAATATCATCTACCCACTCATGCGATAATATTTTGCTTATTCTTTACCATTTTTAGAATCGGCTGCGTCAATTGATTGTTTTATATGTTAAACATTCTCGTATGTGTACATTTTTCATTCATTATGGATATCTTGAAAGAACACATATAGGTTTATTACAGTTTTGTCGTCGAAAATTGTCTAAATATATTTGTATGCATTCTGTGGTCATAAAGCACGTATTATAATATAACTGCAATGTGTTTTATCTTACCCCACGCTAATTCTTACGCGATTCACCTTGAAAAGGTAATAAACGCAGAACGCTTGAGAAAAATTCTCGCGAAACATGTGCAAGTATGCGTTGGTCTTCCAATATAAAACATCCAGAAGGTACTATTTAACTTTACTCTTCAAGTAAATATTTTATTTCGACTTTAAATAGTAAGAAATAATTGCGATTCTAGTTAAAGTTTCAGCACTTAGATTAAACAACAGTTATTCTATTGATGAATGCAGGCCATATATTGACCAAATTTTCTTAACATATTAATCTATGTTAAATGTTTAATTGTGATTCAAAAACTCGAAATACACAACACTCACGCGATAATATTTCGCTTACTCTTTACCATTTTTAGAATCGATTGCGTCAATTGATTATTTTATAAAGGCTGTCTAAAATTGCGCGGTTTTTTTAAGAATAAATAAAATATAGATGGCGCACTGAATTTGTCCGGGTACCTGTACATTTAAAGAGTGTGATGTATACATTTATAAAAATGGCTTCGTACATGGTACAACAACGCATTCAAATTGTTGAATTATTTTATGAAAATCAGCGTTCTGTAAAAAGAGTTTTTAGAAAATTAAGTGAATTTTATGGTTTATATAATCGTCCATCTGAAAGCACTATTGTTCGAATTATTAAAAAATTTCAAGCGACCGGTTCAGCCGAAGATTAAAAAAGAGAAAAATACAGTCGTAATGGTCGTTCACAAGAAAATGTTGGTTTGGTTCGTGAAAGTGCTGGTGAAGATCCTGAAATGTCCATTAGACGACATTCACAAAAACTTGGACTTAGTAGATCAACAACATGACGTATTTTACACAAGGATTTAGCTATGAAGGCATATAAGGTTCAAATAACACAGGAACTGAAGCCATTAGATCATTTAAAACGTCGTTTATTTGTCAATTTCATCAATAAATAACCAGCTGATTTTTTTCAAAAAATAATCTTTTCCGATAAGGCACATTTTGAACTTAGTGGCTATATTAATAAACAAAATCGCCCTATCTGGTGTGAGAAAAATCCACGAATTATTCGCGAGAAACCTATAAATCCTAAACGAGTTACTGTTTAGTGTGCATTATGGCAATGTGGTGTAATTGAACCTTACTTCTTTGAAAATGTTGGTGGCGAAGCTGTAACTGTCAATGGTGATCGATATCGTCGGATGATAACCGAATTTTTGTGACCTAAATTAATGAATATCGATCTAGGGGATATGTGGTTTCATCGGGATGGCGCTACACCTCAGTTTGCACATGAATCAATTGATTTATTGAGAGAAAAATTTCCTGGACGTGTAGTCTCAAGAAACGGTGATGTTAATTGATCACCAAGATCATGTGATTTGACACCGTTAGACTATTTTCTTTGGGATTATGGGAAAAGTTAGGTTTACAAAAACAATCCACAATTAATTCCTGCTTTGACAGATGAAATTATTCGTGTCATTGGTGAGATAGAGCCTCAATTATGTCAAAATGTCATTGAAAATTTTAACAAAAGGGTGGACGTCTGTGGAGCTGCAAGAGGACGCTATTTGGCAGATATTATTTTTCGCATATAAATGTCATAGCTGATACTTCAATTACCAATAAAAAGTTTTTGAAAGTGAATGTAAATTATGTGTTTTATTTATTCTTTAAGAAAACCGCAAAATTTGAAACAGCCTTTACATTAAACATTGTCGTATGTGACACGTTTTTCATTCCATGATATGATTGTTGTGAAAGAATAGATTCTTTTTCAGTTAGAGATATTTGGCAAAGCAATTATGCACTTGCCGGTTACTTATAACTCCTTCTCCTGCTGAAAGAGACTATGAATTACCACTTGTAAAGTTGGAGAAGAATGAATTCTGTTCATCACTTTTAAAATGAATGTCATCATACATAATTAATAGAGTCGGATATGTTGTTTATAATGAAAATACGCTCACTATGATCGCTAAACTATCAGAAGTCCCACAAGGCTCGAATCTTAGACTGTTATTTTTAACATTTATATTAATGACCTTCTGATTAAACATGACTGTCAGTATCTGGGATACATAGGCGATATGAAAATAAATAATACAATAAAGGCATATCAAGATTGTAAAGAATTTCAGACTAATCTGGTTTAAATTTATGAGCGGTGTAAAGAAAACAATATACATTTAATTGTCCAAAATGACTCCAATGAGAATAAATTTAGATTGATACAGGTTTGATTGAAAGAAATTTAAGTAAGGAAGATGAATTACCTACGTGCCACAAAAATTTTCAAACGTAATTGGGAAACTATAGAACAAAAAATAGATTAAATCCACAAAAAGTAGTATGCATCTTGTTTGTGAATACATAATTCCTCCATTGAGCTTGAAATCACAACCAAATTTTTTTGAAAACATACTCTCAAATATAAAAGAGCGACCATAAATGCTATTGTACTGCGAACTTTTAAAATCTTTTATAGCCCTTGCTCTGGAATCTCTTTTTTGCACATATCTGTGGCTCTATTTCTAATTGTTAATGGCTTTGTTTCTATGTTGGTCTTGTCTCACCAGCTCTATAACTTTAGATTCCGTATCACGTTGTTCATGGGGTTTTCAAGTTGAATATCATATCCACTTCCTTTACAGTGTTAATCCAGCCAGCTTTATGTATCTTTATCTGTGTAGATTAACCTAGTTCATTCTTAGATTTCTGGCTTGCTTTTACCAAGGAGGCCTCTTACCTAGTAGCTTTAGAGCCTTTCATATGTTTTTCTATAAGGTTTTGTGTTGCACTTTCTCCATAATGTCCTCACGAAAAGCTATGGAAAAAACTGATCTCCTGATCAGAACTCCACTTGACCAGGAACGGCTAAATATAATGAAATTTCATCTAGGATACCGAGGGAGATGTTAACTATTTTACTCTCGGTACGTTACTCCCACAAGGAAACATAGACTTGAACAAACGACGATCTCGATGAAAAGCTTATAATAAATTGGGCGTAAGCATTGATATATCTCAAGGTGTTATAAAGAAGAGATTACAGTCATCCAAAAAAAAAAACCTGGAAGTATGCAAACTTTTTAGTTTCCACGATATAGATATAAAGAAGACTTGTTTTTACAGGAACCGATTTCTAGCCTACTACTTTTCAATATTTAACGTTATTTCAAATGAGAATAAAGAAAATTTCTCAATAAATTCATTTATATTTTTCCGAAATTATTGAAAGTGTATAACGGACACATGTCATTTCATTTAATAACACGTACGATATCCAGGTTTTCAATTACGTATTTTGCATATGGAATGTCTTCTAAGAAAACTAATTTAGTACAAGAAGTTTATAAATTACTATTTATTTGTATATCGTCATAAATTGTCTAAATATATTTGTATGCATTTTGTAGTAATAAAAACAGGTATTATAATATAACAGTAACGTTTTCTGATCTTATCCCACGCTAATCCAATGACACTTTTTCCTTACATGATACACCTTGAAAAGGTAATAAACGCGGAACGTTTGAGAAAAATTCTCGCGAAACATGTGAAAGTATGCGTTGGTCATCCGATATAAAACATCCAGAAGGTACTACTTAACTTTACTCTCCCAGTAAATATTTTATTTTGAACTTAAATAAGTAAGACATAATTGCGATGTTGGTTAAAGATGCCGCACTTAGATTAAACTATCACAATGTACGTACAGTCCACGCAATAGCTCTAAATACTGTATATTACACTAAGCACTGCAAGATTTACATGAGAATGAACGATATCTTGTATAATTTTTGTAGATTAAATTATGTGAAATCTAGATCTACCATGTGCTATAATTATCTAATTTAAGTTACAGATTCAAATAAAATTTTATCCTGATTTGATGATAATAATAATAATAGTAATATATTAGATGTGCAACTAAGTTCTCGCTGTTTTTCAAGGAGGGGCTCCAGTAGTAAGTGCTGGTCGATTGTGACATAACCAAAACGTCATGAACCAAGCTTAAACATATGTATGTTAAACAAACCGCTTTGACACATTAGTGATTTTGTTTTTGCGTCATATACTTTTGGTTGTGTGAAAATGTCTGATTTTGTGCCAAATAATCGTCATTTGCGGTAAGTGTTGCTTTTCTTCTTTCATTCGAAGAAAACAGCGGCTAAAGCGCATCGAAAACTCCAAAAAGTTTACGGAGATGCTGCTCTAAGTGAAACAACGTGCTGTGATTGGTTCCGTCACTTCAAAGACGGTGAATTCGATGTTGACGACCGTTCGCGTGAAGAAAGACCAAAAATCTTCGAAGATGCTGAATTGGAGGCATTGCTCGATGAGGATCCGTGCCAAACGCAAAAAGAGCTTGCCTCAGCATTAGGAGATACCCGCCAAGCCATTTTCCAGCGATTGCATGCGTTGGGAATGATTCAAAAACAAGGAACTTGGGTTCCTTATGATTTGAAGCCAAGAGACGTTGAGCGTCGTTTTTTCGCCTGTGAACAACTGCTCCAGCGGCAAAAAAAGAAGGGTTTTCTTCATCGTATCGTTACGGGTGATGAAAAATGGATTCATTACAGCAACCCAAGGAGAACAAAATTATGGGGACTGCCCGGTCATGCTCCTAGATCGTCGGTTCAGCCGAATATTCACGCTGGGAAGGTTTTGCTGTGTATAATATTTATTGCCCAATAGGCGAACTAAATTAAGGACAACATTGTATATACATAAATAGAACTAAATACATTCAATCAAAGTTCATATGTAAAGTAACTAATAATATAAGAAATAAAAAATAAAAAATAAAAAGAATCCCTTAAAATAATAGAAAAATTAAAATAATAGGAAATTAGCAATAATAGAAAGTTAAGAACTAAAAACTAAAAGCTAAGGGCTAGCTAAACAAACGTGACAGCGCTTCTGGAGGAAGAACGAGAAACTGCAAAGTTTAGATTGGCCAAGAGGTCTGAATAGTCTATCCTACCATTCACCAGCTTGTAAACAAAACAATCACTGTGTCTGGATCTGTGTTCCTCTAGTGATTGGCCATTGTGCTTCTCTAGCAGAACATTGTAATCAACGCCACGCTCCAGATACACGCCCGATAACTTGAAGGAAAGGAATGTAAGAAATCGACGTTGAACGCGTTCGATTGCATTTATCTGTAAACCGTATAGGGGATACCATACAATCGACCCATACTCCAGCTTACTGACAACCAATGCAAAGAACAGTATTTTCAATAAGCTAATATCGTTGAAATACTGTGTTGTCCTCATTATCAAGCCAGCACTCTTAGCCGCTGAACGACATATATTTTGAATATGTAAATTAAAACTCAATGAGAAATCAAAGAAAATACCGAGGTCCTTGACGGAGTTTACTTTCATAAGAGTGTGTCCATCTAGGGAGTATGAGGAAGAGATAGGAGTTAACTTGCGAGTAAATGACATGGCAAACCACTTGTCTATGTCAAACAAAGACGATTAGACTTAGATTAAGCTGAAATAAGGTCTACACTCGCTTGAAGCCAAGCGACACCTTCAATGGAAGAAACAGCTGCAAAAATCTTTACGTCATCGGCATAGCACAAGACAGAGCAAGGCAAGGTAAGTAATAAATCGTTTATAAAAAGTAAAAACAATAGTGTGTCAAGGTTTAGCCCCTGAGGCACCCCAGATGATGAATGAAATGTTGTTGAAGAAAATCCATTGTAGAATACATAATTAGGTCTCTTTTTCAATGTTAAAATATGTAGTAGTTTTAAAGCACATTTATCTGAAGAAAAAAAACAGGAACACAATTTTAGGTAATTACGTGAGTGCGTCAAGCTCTGGGTATGTATGTACTATCCCAAAAAGGAAACTGTTGTTGATTATATTTGGATCCTCCAAAAATGAATCTGTTCTTTCCAAAAATCCGTAGGTTCGTTAATCTCTTCGGTATCATTTGCAGTATTGCAATTATAAAGTACACTAAAATAATTGGTTTAATTTTCATATATTTTGGTTACATTGCAATCAGTTTCAGCGGCGTTTTAAATTATTATTTACTAGAAAAATATATTGAATATTCGCGCTTCAATATTTATCATAATCTACAATAAATTGCACACATGAATTCATTCTTCATTTCATATTTTACTGAATTGCTTGACTCAAGTGCTGAATGGCTTGGAGCAAAATATTAATACAATATTTTTTATTCGATCGTATGATCAATACTCTGGGGGTGTTGAACCTAGTGATTGGGGAGACCACAAATTTTGATTTATAAACAGTTACCACAGAATTTCTGTAATTATTTCAAGAAAGCCTGATTAATACAAGGTATTGTATTGTTTTGTTAGAAATATTCCATAATTAATTCATCGACATATATCCGGTAAATTGGTATATATTTGTAATGGATTCTTATAGAATAGCTGCGATTTCTTTGTGTAGTAATTGTTGTATGAAGAAATACAGATACAAGGTTTTCCAATAGGAGTAATATGATTTCTTTAAAAAAAACACACTTATTGCTAAGAAAATTCAAAAGTTTTTATTTAATGTGAAGTACAATCGATACAATTAAGTTCCAAATAAAACATCATTCAAATGGCCTCCACGACTTCTTCTGCAGGAACGAATTCGATTAACCCAATTTTCGAGCACTTTTTCCACTAAATCTAGTCGTATGTCATGAATATTGACTTGTAAAGCTTGAAGAGAGTCTGGTTTATTTCGATAGACCAATGACTTCAAATAACCCCACAAGAAATAGTCTAATAGTGTTAAATCACAACTTCTTGGAGGCCATTCAATATCACAATTTCTTGAAATAATCGAATCTCCAAACTTTTCTCGCAATAATTCTATTGTTGCATTTGCTGTGTGGCACATAGCCCCATCTTGTTGGAACCAAATGTTGTCAAGATCAACTTCTTCCAACGTCGGCCATAAAAAGTTGGTTATCATCAATCTATACCGCTCTCCGTTGACAGTAACGGTGTTACCAGCTTCATTTTGAAGGAAGTTCGGACCGATGATTCCACCATACCAAAAACCACACCAAACTGTCAATTTAGGTGAATGTAATGATTTTTCATAAATAATTTGTGTATTTTCTTCGCACCAGAATCGACAGTTTTGTTTATTTACTACACGTTTACCGTGGTCCAATGGCTTCAGTTCTTGAGTGAGAACAATTTTATAGGGATGCAAACCCAAATTCTTTCTCAAAATCCGCCAGGTTGTGGTTTGAGACAGTTGCAATTGTTGAGAACGTCTTGGAATCGACAAATTACGATTTTCAGTAACACTTGCCTGAACGGCAGCAATATTTGCATTACTTCGAGCGATTCTTTGTCTTATTGCCACTTGAAAATTATGTAAAGAAAATGTAACCTCAAAATTTTTAACAATTCGACGAATAACGAGCCTGCTTGGACGATTATTACGACCATAAAATGGCAAAAGCGCACGAAAAGTTGCAATTGGAGAACAATTATTTTGATAATAAAACTGAATAATTTGTAAACGTTGTTCTTGCGTATATCTCTCCATGATGAAATTGTAAACACTACTGAATACAATGAAAAACAAATGACAGATCATGACATATTACAAATGGCCGAAATGTCACTTCGAAATCATATCATCCCTATTGGAAAACCTTATATTATTACCATCATTGTGATTTTGCTGCCCACAGAACAGTTTATATCTGGATTTTACTTAGTTTCAATAAAATTATGAAGATTTTGAATCGTTTAACACATATAAGTTAAATTAAAATTTGAATTACTATCTACATGATTATTGAAGCAGTTATCGTTAACTGTTCTATGTTCAGCATAGTGGAACTACAGTTTCGGTAGAACAAAAATTTGGGTACATGCAAAGTTTCATTTTAACTACCCTCAAATACTCGGACATAATAATCCTTTAAATAATTAAATGTACCTAATTGGCTCTGAACTATATAGTTTTGTTAAAATTACCTGTTTGTGCTGACAATTTCGATAAAAGTTTCTATGGACTTCGTTCAACACAAACTTGGCTACCACCCACCACATGATCTATTAACAAAGTACGATGGGATCTGTTGATGTACAAATGTAGTTTTTATTTCCAAAAGATTTCATAATTCAATGTTTGATGTGACCAAATACATTATAATCAACGTCTACAATAGAGAATTGTTAACTGAATTGGTCAAAATACGATTACAATAAAAAAAAACCTGTGGTTTGGTCGAACTCTGTGTTCTACTGGGCAAATTGAAAATTCAATATTTATTTCGGATCAATTTAGTTTCTCTATAATAGCTTTTTTAGAATTCGTCTACTTGACAATATCCTGTATTGAACAAGGAGAATATTGTGTCTCTACTTTTGTAATATTGACAGATTAATTATGCCGATTATAACATACTACTGATGGGTGATTTATTATGACTTCCTTTTTTCAATAGCAATTTTTTGACAAATAAGGCGTAAGCCATGTTAAACTTTCACGCCATTTTAGTTAAGTGTCGTGCGGCGTTTTATTATGGGAAGAGTCAACCGGGCACAGCGTCTACAAATCATTCAGCTTTATTACGATAATGTTGTCGACCAAAATTTTGTTCAGCGATGAGGTCCATTTCTCGCTTAGTAGCTACGATTATAAACATGATTACCGTATTTGAAGTAAAGAGCAACCCGAAGAAGTGCAAGAGCTCCCATTACATCCAGACAGAAACAAACCACGGTTTGGTGTGGTTTATGGGCAAGTGGAATCATCGGTCCATATTTCTTCAGAAGTGAAGAGGCCGCAACGTAACTGTTAATGGCGACTGTTATCGCGCCATGATAACGGACATATATTTGGTTCCAACAAGACAGCGCTACCTAACACACACAGCCCGTGAAAGATTGCCTTTATTGCGAGAACAATTTGGTAAACGTTTAATTTCACGTAATAAACTTGTGCAAAGGTCGCCTAGATCATGTGACTTTTTCCTTTGTGGCTACATAAAGTCCAAGGTTTACATAGATAAATTAGCTACGATTGAGCTTTTTGTAAGCCAACATCACTCGCATTATTCGCCAAATACTACTTGAAATGCATGAATGCATCATCTACAATTGGAACTTCAGAATGGATCATGTTAGCGCAGTTACATTTGAACGAAATAATTTTTAAAAAATAAATGTCAGGAGCGGTTCTTTTGTACGATAATAAAGAATACCCGATAAAATTGAAGTGTTTATTTTTTATCTCCAAATGAATCACCAGTAAGATTAGCTTACATTAGTATGTAATTTTAATAATTTGTCGTTAGGATATATTCAATTCTATCTTAATGATAGAAGACAGGTAGTTAGAATAAATGATGAAATTTGAAGAGAACTAAGTATGCGGCTGGATGTCTCACCGAGTTATGTACTGGTACATATTATATTTTTAGTTAATTCTAAAAATATATCTATCAATAAATATATACCCTTTGCAGACGATGCTACATTATTAGTCTACTGTTAATGAAATTATTCTAGTAAGGAGATCTTTGGCACACAATTTGTCGACGGCTGGCACACGTCAAATAGGTTATTCCTTAATAGTAATAAAAAACTAACACCTTTTCTATTACGGAAAATGAGGGATGCTTAATAAATGAGGGATATATAATCACTTAATCATTTTAAATGTTCAGGATCCCTTTTGTGCCACAAGTTAAGATGGGAATCACAACCTTGTGCAAATTGTATTTTATTTGAAGAATCAGCCTACTTTTTATCATTTCAAACGGTAATAGGGCATAAAATTCTGCTATGGCATCGCAATTCGGGATATATAACTTGGTTTGCAGAGAAAGGCAATGAAAACCTTTCAGTTCTGACTCTGGTCAAGCATTTACAAATTTAAAAATTTTAACTTCTCCTTGTCAGTAAATACATGATTGCCCGCTTTATGCAAAAACTAATACATATGATACCAATTCGTCATTTAACGATTGTTATATATTAATATAAAATGAGCCATCAAAATGAAAGCACCTTGTTCAGGTTATTCCACTATTACTCATATCTTATCTAAAATTATATGCGTAATAAATTGAGGTTAAAAATATTGTCCGAAAATTTACAATAAAATATAGAAACCAGTACAAAACAATTAATAAAACTTGCTTGATATATCTGTTTAAAATTAATCGCATTTGGCAGTAAAAACAAACAAATAATATACGCTAATATATTGAAAAAACTTTTTTAAAGACGTAGTTGTGTCACAGTCAACCATTTTGGTACACCCAATATAATATAAATTATTTATAATGCGTTTACTTCTAAATATTATAGCACAGTACGCTACTCTGAAATCCTACAAAAGATCTGTGGTCGACCAAAAAGAAAAATCATCGTGTTATGCTGTATTATCATAACGTTTGTCCAAATATATCGAGCAGTAGACTATTTAAACAAGCAAAACTATATTACCGTTTCATCCACCATTTATAATAGGATTATGAAGTACATAATTACATTTAAAACTTTCAGATAATTCTTTGAATAAAATTTAATAGTCATATTTTTGCTTCTTTAAAATAAAATTCATTGAATGATTTTGTTCTTCGTTTAAACTTTGTTTACTTATTTGATGATTTTATCACAGACTGTAGTAACTAACGTACCATCTACCGCCCATTGTGCTAACTAAGATGTTAGCCGTTCGAATATAAAAATGTTTTCAATGTATTACCGCTTCGCAAGATATTCTGTTTTATAATTCATTGTAAAGTTTACGTCTTTAGTTCTATAGTTCCACCGTTCCGTTGATGGCAAAAGGAGCAGCCGCACCGTGTGCCTTTTACTTTAACAAAATCGCGTCGTAATTCATGATGAAATGGCCGTAACTTCTTCGAACAGTCGGCCAACTTCCGAAGATACACTCACTAAACATGTTAACGCGCACAATTCTAACATAACTCGAGGAAGTATTCTTCGTAAATACACTGCCGTTTAGTGCACATACATATATTTGCAACCATTATTCGTAACAAAGTAATTCTAAAGTTCTAACGAGCAAAAATCGATTTCAGCACGGTTCTAGTTATATAGTTGAGCGGTCGTGTATGGTAAAATATTTTAAGTTATTACACATTCTACTAGTATACCTACTTACACGGGAACTCTTACAACCCAGGACCCTTATTTGAATGAAACTTTGTAGATTCATAAATCCTATGGGTCCCTTTCTTGTATTTAAGAACTATAAAAAAGTAAATGTCTCAAATTTCGATGAAATTTTAATTTTTCGCTTTATGTGAAATCTACTAAAAAAAAGAAACTAAAATTATATTCAATTGGAGAATATGAAAAATAAGTGAAGACGATCCTACTGAAAATTCTTTTTTTAAAACCGTTTCTACTCAAACTAATTAGAATCTCTGCAAGAACAAGTCCTGCTTGTTTGCAAAAGACGGTATCATCTTCAATAGATTTATGATTCCACCGAAACTTTTGGCCAATTTTTCACTTTAAAATATTGGAAAAATTCTGTTCACTTTTCAAAAATTTGATGACAGCAATGTTCCAATCTTTCATCTTGATTTTGCATTGCGCATATTTCCTCTTTCCTTAGCTTCTTATTTATTACTTCCTTAAGCTTTAATCGGAAAAAGGTCAGGAAAAATACATCTTTGTAAAGAAGAAGCTTCGACGTCACTTTGGATTTTATGTATAATTCTATAATCTAAATAACAGAAGATCTGTTTAAGAGTTGTTTGTTTATTTTCAAAAGAGTATTAGAAGATATCTTTTTCAATTATTAAAAAAAATAAATATTTGAAAATAATTTTTTCATATACCAAGAATTACTTGTATTTAAAATTGAAGAATCTAGAAGAAGAAATTTTTCCAGTATCTTTATTTATAAAAAGGCAATTTATAAATACAATAGTAATGTCGTATTTTTATAATTTAATTACATTGATTGATAATCTTAAAATAATTTTTGCCTAAAAGATAAAGATTAAAGCTACACATATGTAAAAGAATTTTAAAGTTGATGTTAATAATTAATACATGTATAAAATTATTCTTTTAATATCTGTACAGTTAAGTTTGTATATTAATAGTTATATATAAATATATAATTGTTGAAAATTGTTATTTTCTGTTATGCCATCGTTCATTAAAGTCACAGAAATTAATTTAAAATTTCTCTGCTGAAGAAGGACTCGAACCTCTATCAGCCGTTTGCTAGACGGCTGCCTTACCAAGTAGACTACCAGGCAGTAAATCTTCGAGTCCTTTAACACACCACAAATCGTATTGTGGAAACGGATCTAATGTTTTTTTAAACCCATAGCCGGGTTATTTTGATGTTAATAATTATATATAAGTTCTTTACAATGGGAAATTAATGAAAATTATTATTTTCTTCTATACCATCGTTAGTTTTCCAGCGCAGAAATTCTTAATTAGTTTCCGTTATTTTCATTAAAGATAGCATTGCAGGAAATAATAATTTTCACTTTTAGTCACTTAATTATTTGCATTTTTATCATATAATCGAAAATTATCTATTGCTGCATTTGCATTCGAATACACGACCATTAGTCTTAGTTCTATTTTATATTAATTACTATTTAATTTTAAGGGTTTCAGTCATTCTCTGGTTACATTATTAAACACATTGTGGGTAAATCCTAATAATAGACTAATTCTATGTGTCTCTTCTACAAATTTGTATCTAAATATTAATATATTTACGGAACCTAAACAGAAACACAATCTAATTAATGTTTTACAAATTTTTGGTTTAAACATACAAATCCGTAAGCCCATTGTAGTAACTTCCACTTCCAGTACATCTATTCACTCGATTTGCAACAAATTTTCACATTGCGTGATTATTGCAGAAGTAAATATCCCAAATTGTGATAATATGCTTAAACAAAGCTTTAAATTTATTAGAAAGAATTTACTGAGGCGAATTTTTAACAACTGTCACCTTCTTTCCATGAAAGATTGGAATGACGTACATCCTCATCATTTTTCCGACAAAAGTTTTATATATTTTGTTAATACTCTTACGTATCATATTAACTGTGAATTTCTAATTACTAAAATATACAGTAAAAAATAACAGTTCTAGGAAGCCATTGGTTGCCAGTGGTATTCAAAAATCTTCTAAAACTATTAAATAACTCTATAAGAAACCTATAGATACTAAAAGGAAAGAAGACGTTACATATTACAAGTTCTATAAAAAATATATAGATCAATACTTACATCTGCTAAGCAATTATATTATGTAAACAGGTACTACAGTCCCACTAATAAAAGCAAAGCTGTTTGGAGCATTATTAATGAAAATTGATTATCTAAGAAATCAACGAGGACATAAAAGAAATAAAATTTCTATATTCTAACTTCACTAATCAAAAAGTTATTTCTAATTTATTTCTAATTTATTTAAATATAACCCCAAGTCGATCTATACCAATGCAGTATCCACAACAGACGAATACAACGCAATATATGATCTAAGGTCATCTAATTTTACTGGGCTGGATGGCATTACCACATGGATGTATAGAATTTATACTACAATCTTTGAGCTGAATAATAAATCATTCTATAGCTGATGGAGTCTTTCCCAGTACCTTAAAGAAAACAAGATACTGGTAAACCTTGTTTCACAGTATCAACAAGTATATTTGTAGTTTTTGTGATTTCTCTTATCTCTCATTTGTTTTTATAATATTATATTCTGTTTTCTTTTTTCTTTTAACTCGTGTTGTACCTATTGTAAAGGTTTTTGTAGACTAATAAAATTATTATTATTATTATTATTATTATTATTATTATTATTATTATTATTATTATTATTATATGAAACTGATTATGTTTTACATACTTCGAGTTTATTGCTTGATTGTTTTTGCAATTAATCAAGTATGTGTAGATAAAAAAATATGGGAAGAACCCTTATTAATTTGGTACGTAGACTTCCGTGGTCGTGGTCCATGCTATCTGCTTCTGGGTTTCCGGGCTGGAACCGCGTCACTATTATATCTGCCGACGTTTCATACCCATTTGTATGGGACATCTTCAGGGCTGAACTACTGCACTGAAACTGTGTTTTCAGTGCAGTAGTTCAGCCCTGAAGATGACCCATACAAATGGGTACAAAACGTCGGCAGATATAATAGTGACGCGGTTCCAGCCCGGAAACCCAGAAGCAGAGAACCCTTATTGTTCACTATTATTAAAAATTATCTTTTGTTTTACATTTCACGAATTAATTTTCTTTTCTTAATATAACTAATTTTGTTTGACGGAATTCTTTTCTTAAAATTTTAATATATACATATAACATTTAAAAGAAATTACTTACCTAAGAATCGAAGCCCGGATTTAAAATAGTTAGCTAACAAATAGCACGTTTTTGCTACATAAAAACAAGATATTCACTTTACCTTGTCATTCACTGATCCACCCCTGGAATAAGATGTTAAGAAATTAAATGTTGCCACATGCACAATTTATCTTGTGTTCATATTTCGAGGACAGCGCTGTATATTGTAGAATTGCAAAATTTAGGAAATAGTCGACCAATTTTCATTTAATCATTCTTTCTTACTCTTATCGCCCTCTCGTATCTGTCAGCTTAAATTTATACTCAATGCCATCGCAGGGTTATAGATCTCTAGAAGGTTTTAATTTGTATTTTAATTATCAGATTTGTAATATCATTTTCATAATATTCATTTGAAATTATTTCCAGTATTTTGTTATTAATTGCCATACTAATGAGTCGACATTTTGCTCTTTCTGGCGTTTTTTTTTTCTGAACACGTCACACTTTGGATTGCATATAGGTCAAATAGCCAGCTCATATCTCCCTTTTTATCGTTCGTGCCATTAAAAGTTCAACTTTGAATAGCGATTGAGCATATCATTAAAATAACTTAGTACTTAGCAACAATTCCGTTGGAATATACCTTGCCGATGCATTAATAAATGGACTTATAAATGGATTATGTCAGTGTTGACATGTAGTGGAAAGTTCAGCTTGAATTAAACATTGACATCTTACTAGAAAGATGATCTTATTTTCATTAATTAGCCCTCGAAACCAATTGTGAGGGTTAATTCCTTCCCTACCTTTGGTAAGCTGTTAATTATTGAATGGACAGGGTTAGTGTATTTATGAAAGCCCCGTCTTCATCTGATTAAGAAGTCTTAAAGTATAAGAGTGCTATCTGGCACCTTGCTTTAGGACCTGAGATACCAAGAAGTTAAAATAAAGCCAGGGATCAAAGACATTCGTAATTATTATTATTTGAATAGGTTATTGTTGCTTGCATTTGATTTATAAGACTGTGAAATTAACTGTTTAGTTTACATGCTACCATTCAGTATAAATATGGGATCCTGATTTGTTACTAACAAGCAATAGTTTTAATTTAATGGCAAGCTGATTAAAGTGAAGGTAATTATACACACATTTCGTAGAACGTTTACTCGTTAGACAGCATTTATTATTAAAATTAGCACCCCTGCATCTGAATTTCAATTAAAGGGTTTGTTGATATACCACACTCTATTCAAGTATTACTTATAAAATTTGATAATTCTAATGTAATCGTTAACTCTAATCTATTTGTAGTAATTGTTCAAGATATAAATTTGTTAGCTTTAATTTAATTAATTAAGGGCTTCTTTAGGAAATAGGTCATATTCATTTTGTGTTCTTAACTTAAATTGAATCAGAATCCTCGTGTGGGACCAGAAAGAGAATTTAAGTGTTAACTGCTATCTGCAAATTTCAGTAGTTTTAAGTTTTCATTTTTATCAGTAATTCAAGTATAATTAAAGTTAACGTATCATATCTTCAAAATAATTAGCTAATTAGTAAGATCAATGATATTAGTAGTAGATCGTTGGTTATCTGTTGTTTTCAGTAAATAGGCCTTCGGCCAAAAGGAAAATATAACGTTAAGGTAAGTATTTGTAAGCCGTATCCAATCCAACATATTGTTTATCGATTAAGAAGTTATAATTTAAGATCTCTTGGAATTATTAGTAATCTACTTACTAGAATAGTCCTCACTGTCACTAATTACCTTTGCTAGCAAATTATACTTAAGATCAACAATTATCTGGTATTTATACCAATAAATTTAGATCTGAAATACCAGTAGCATCAATTAATATAATAAGTAATTAACTGATACCTACACAAATAACTTTAAATCGGAATTACCAGCATCATCATCAACAATTAACTGGTATTGATACCAACAAATTTTGATCTGAAATACCAGTAGCATTCACTTAATATTAATAATTGGCTGATATTTGCGCAAATAGCTTTATATACATATAAAATACAAGAATATTTCATCTGTTATTAACAATTAGCTGGTATTAATCACTTTTAGACCTGAGGTCAGTACCATTCTTTCAAACTTGACAATTACCTGGAATTTGTTCAAATAACATTATTTTAGTTACCATAATCGCCCTTTTGTTTTTCTGTTTTCTTTCTCTTTCCTTATTTGTTAGAAAAATTTTATTAGTATTTCTGAGCTCTCGTATACCAGGTTTAGTCGTTTAATCCTGGGGTACTTGCGGGTAATTGTTCAACATTCTTATTAATAAATGCGATATCTGTTAACCATTGATATTACGTTTGATTTTATTTTCGTATTGCCCAATTTTTGTTATTTGGCACGTGCAGGATCCATATACTTCAGCATTAGTAGGGATGCTTCAGCTATTAAATGCTGTAGCTCCCCTTAAGAACTTTCATACAGGATCCCCCCTACTCTCCGAATTTACTGGCCAGTTCCTTCCTAGGAGTAGCAAGAGATCGTAGTTTTTTTTATATAACTTTATTCAGGTAAGCAATACAGGGTTGTGGTGCTGCGATCTACACTAGGCTCTAGTGTAGAGAGGGGCGTTATAATATAAACTAAAATTAAATAATGAGAAATATGTTCATTCTTAAAAAGTATAATCTTTTATTTACTTCAATTTCACAATATGCAATTTATTTAAGAAATTAAATATTTTATTTAAAAAAGTTTAATAATAAAAAAATTTATTTAAACACAGAGAGATTCAAAGTGTCAAGTAAATTTTCTTGTGAATATTAACTTAGTATTTCCCCTAGTAAATATCATTAAGTATTGCATAGATAATACTGAAGAGAGTCAATTTATTACATCAAATACCTCATACAAAGCCTTAAGATAGAATCGAGACATGTATAAAGTTAATTTTGAATTATTCTGTATATGATATCTTTAGATTATAGAAGTTACTTTGATTTTGTATATTTGTCTTGACCATATCTTACCAATGCGGTGCAGAATCCCATGACCTTGAGACAGAGTGTAAAAAATTTAATATATAAGCTAAAAATAACAACAAATTTAAGTATCTATTCATTTATACATTATACGAGGAAGTTATAGATAATTTTAAATATTCATTAACACATTTAACTATACCAACAATCGCTTATAAATATTTACAAGTTAATATGTGTTTTAATTATTAATTCACATTATTCACATATTAATAATACATTTATCATACAATCAAATTTAAAAATTGAAAAGCGTTCAATTTAATTTAGTTACATATATGGTAAATTAATTTAAAGATATTTATTAAACAGTAAAATTCAAGGGATACATAAAAATATCCCTTATTTATATCCATTTAGCAACTTTAAAAATCTTTAGTAATAATACGGAAGTAATTACCTAAAACTACAAAACGATTTCGTAAGTCCTTTCATAAAGGCTGTTTCAAATTGCGCGTCTTTTTTAAGAATAAATAAAATATAGATGGCGCACTGAATTTGTCTGGGTATGTGGGCATTTAAAAAGGGTGATGTATGTCATTTATAAAAATGGTTTCGTACACGGTACAACAACGCGTTCAAATTATTGAGTTATTTTATGAAAACCAGTGTTCTGTAAAAAGAGTTTTTAGAAAATTATTAAATTTTATGGTTTACATAATCGTCCATCTGAAAGCACTGTTGGTCGAATTATTAAAAAATTTAAAGAGACCGGTTTCGTGGAAGATCAAAAAAGTGAAAAATACAGTCGTAGTGGTCGTTCACAAGAAAATACTGGTTTAGTTCGTGAACATGTTGCTGAAGATCCTGAAATGTCCATTACACAACGTTCATAACAACTTGGACTTAGTGGATCAACAACATGGCGTATTTTAGACAGGGATTTAGCTCTGAAAGCATATAAGGTTCAAATAACACAGAAACTGAAGCCATTAGATCATTTAAAATGTCGTCCATTTATCAATTTCATCAATGAACAACTATCTGATTTTTCTCAAAAAATAATGTTTTCCAATGAGGTACATTTTAAACTTCGTGACTATGTTAATAAACAAAATTGCTGTATCTGGGGTGAGGAAAATCCAAGAATTTTTCATGAGAAACCTACGCATCCTAAACGAGTTACTGTTTAGAGTGCATTATGGTCAGGTAGTGTAATTGGACCTTACTTCTTTGAAAATGCTGCTGGTAAAGCTGCACTGTCAATGGTGATCGTTATCGTTGGATAATAACCGAATTTTTGTGGCCAGAATTAATGAATATTGATCTAGAGGATATGTGGTTTCAACAGGATGGCGCTACACCTCACTTTGCACACGAATCAATTGATTTATTGTGAGAAAAATTTCCTGGGCGTGTAATCTCAAGAAACGGTGATGTTAATTGGCCACCAAGATCATGTGATTTGACACCGTTAGACTACTTTCTTTGGCGTTATGTCAAAAGTCAGGTTTATAAAAACAATCCACAATAAATTCCTGCTTTGAAAGATGAAATTATTCGTGTTATTGGTGAAATAGAGCTTCAATTATTTCAAAATGTCATCGAAAATTTTAACAAAAAAGTGGACGTCTGTGGAGCTGCAAGGGCCATTTGGCAGATATTATTTTTCGCATATAAATGTTATAACTGATACTTCAATTACCAATAAAAAGTTTTTGAAAGTGAATGCAAATTATGTGTTTTATTTATTCCACGAAATTTGAAAGAAACAGACAGTTTTATATTTTTCTAGGTATCCACTAATTTCAATTAGAGCTGCTAGTCTTAGGTTTAACTAAATTTAACTAAATTTTGCCATTCTTTGAATAACATTTCTCTCGATGATTTCCTATTAGGTTTATAACATAGAAGTTTTTATTCAAACAAAACTACATATTTCCCAGCCGGACGTCTATGATTAAGAATCGTGCATACCTTAACGATCAGTGTATTTATTACTTATAGTTGAATATAATATGTTGAATATCACCGGGTATTACACAAATGCTTTGAATGTATATTACAATCAGAGAAAGCCATTTCTTTAATGAATTTTCTTACTGAAGTGTGCATATTTATAATATACAATTAACGTATTTATGGCATGTAATATTATACAATTAAAATATAAATTGCGTCTATACTAAATGTAAGAAACTAAAGGAAATTTATTTTTCCTAATCACGAAATAGTAATTTGTAATAAGTACTGGTAACATATGTTTAAGTACCAAAAGTATGTGTTAATGTAATGTTATTTTTTTATAAATGACTTCGACATTTAACGTATTCATACAAAAACACCTAACTGCAAATTTCTGAGGAGGTTGTCATTGTGATATAGTTTACATTGCTTATATGGTCTTATTAGTTTCGCATTGGTAATAGACACCTCTTTTTAATTACGCTAATAGAGATCAAACTAAATTATGTCTACACCCATGATTATTACAGTTTGTTCACTGATTTATGATCTTGACAGTTTGTATACCAAACCGAACTGAGATTTAATTTAGATTTGCCCATATGGTAAACAAAAACACGAACTAGAATCTTTTAAGGTGTAACCCATACATGGAATGCAAACGTCTCTTAAGAGCGTATGGATAGAGATATTACCTCCACCTGGTTTTCTTTATGTAACTTAATTATGATACCAGAAGTTCTTTGTTTCAACTTTAATATATTTTTATATAGGGCAAAAATAGTCAATTTCATATAAATCTGTAACTCGTAATTCGCTCCACATCTTACGCTTTTGCTCAGTGAATTAATTACATTGCGTTTTCTGTTCTCTTACTTTAATCGGGTGATGCTCTCGAGTATCCCTTCACTTTTCTTAACTTACTTTGTAGGTTTCCTTTTTAAATTTCACAAATTATATAAGCAGCGATGTCTCACTTCGTACCGTTTTTCTTTAAGTACTTGAAGAAGGGCAACAAAATTTACTACCTAGTTTATGTTGACATACATATACAGTCATGTGCTATTGGCAATTTCTGTTTTCTTATATTTTAATTAGTAAACAGGAAAAAAAAGAGAAAAGATTTTTAGAATCATTTTATTACAAAATATTAACATGTAATGATGTTCTTGGAGGCAACCCTAGGATGTGTATTGAGTTAATAAATGGATTGACCCGCTATGGTGCAAATTGTTCTCGCATCTCTTCAGCCTAATGCCCGGAAATTTTTAACAATCCGTGTATCCGTGGATTTGAGTTCTATATATACTACTGCTATTGCTTCTCGACTCCAAAGCTCTAATAATTCGATTGCAAGTGGTGTATTTTACTTCCTTTGATTTACTTTTTACGCAATGCTTATATAGTTTGACATCACAATGTTTATTATATAATTATATATATATATATATATATATATATCTTCCGTTTCTTATAAGTGTTCTACTTGCATTGTTACTCATAATTTGTATGTATGTGTGTACTGTTCTTTTTTTGTGAACCACGTTAGCCTCCTTAAACCGGCAACTCGTTTTGAACGTAAATTTTAATGGAAACTGTCCACTTCACAGTTTCCATATTAAAATTTACCTTCATGCATGTTACGAGGGTGGTCCCAGAAGTACTCGACCCAACAAAGAAAACACAAAAATTTTGGAAAAAAATATATTTATTTTTTAACATAATCTCCTTTCAGCTCTATACACTTTTCCCATCGATATTCAATAGGTTCGATACTCTTTTTATAATAAGAACTATCTTTGTCCTCAAAATAGTCATTAACTGCCGACATCACGTATTCATCGTTGGAAAATCTTTTGACCACTGGGCCATTTTTTCAAGTTTAGGAACAGAAAATAATCCGAGGGGGCTAAATCTGGCGAATAGGCTGTATGAGGTATCAATTCAAACTTTAATTCATTAATTTTGGCTATTGCAATAATATATTTGTGAGCTGGTGCATTGTCTTGATGAAACGACACTTTCTTCTTAACTAAATGTGGCCCTTTTCGCATGGTTTCTTCGTTCAAACGTTGCAATAAGTTCACATAATACTCGCCGTTGATAGTCTTTCCTTTTTCAATATAGTCAATGAAAAATAATGAATAATCATAGCCTCCTTCTCTCGTTCAACTCAAAAATGTATTGAACGACAAAGCGAAAGCGCGTCTATCTCGCACGTCGATAACTAAGTTAGCAGAGCGTATAGGTGACGTTTGCGTCACGGCTATTTGCCAATTAAAAGAATGTTAAAAGGAATCATTCTAAAATTAATAACACCCTATCTACTACATATATTTCACAGATATTACTGATCATCCGGCAGACCTGTGTTTTCGTTAAGAAACTATGTTCACGTTGGGTACCACATAATTTGACAACCGTTCGAAAAAGAACTCGCGTCGATTGGTGCACAAACAATACAATGGCGGTGCTTCAAAGAACATTTATAAAGTCGTCACACGTGATGAATCTTGGATCTATAGGTATGAGCCCGATAGTAAACAGCAGTCGATTGTGTGGGTATTCCAAGATGAGCCAAAACCAATAAAATTTGTTCGCGCTCGAAGCACATCAAAGCAAATGGTCGCCTGTATTTTCGGAAAAATCGGTTACGTTGCAACCATGCCTTTAGAGAGTTGTAGAACGATCAATTCCGAATGGTACACAACTATTTGTTTGCCAAAATTTTTTGAAGTAATAGGGAAAACAAACCGAAAACGACAAATCATTCTCCACCATGACAATACGAGTTCTCACAGGTCGCTTCAAACAATTAAATATTTGACCGGGCAAAATATTGAATTGACGAGCTGTCCGCTATAGTTTCCGTACAGCCCTGATCTAGCACCCTGTGATTTCTTTTTGCTCCCACACGCGACGAATAAACTTCGTGGTCAACGGTTTTTTACGCCAGAGGAGGCAGTTGAGGCATTCAAAACACGTATTTTGGAGATACCGGTTTCATAGTGACAGCAATGCTTTTCTGATTGGTTTAAACGAATGAAAAGATACATTGATTTTCAAGGAGAATATTTTGAAAAGCAATAAAACTATTTTCGAAAATACAAATTTTTTTTTGTTTGCTATTCCCGAAATATAAACGGCTACCCTCGTTGGTTTGCATTCAACCTCTAGTAATTATGAAAATAAATAGTGTTTTTTCCCTTTAGTTTCAGTCCAACTTATTAATATATTGATATCAATTAATATAAATCAAAACCAGAGTAGAACTTGGTATATAATCCTAGAGTATACGTACACCAACAGTATCACAGGTCGTTTGAACATACTATATCGTAAATATTTGCCTACTACGAAAGATAAGATTGAAACGTTGATTGGATACGATCATTGATACAAATCGTTCTCATTTATATAATAAAACTTCATGGTCGATACAATCAAAAGCTTTTAGTAGATCGATGAATATATCCAGACGGATGACGTTTAAAAAAATACAAACAATGCCGTAACAGCCAACAACCAAATCGATATGACCATGCCGAACCATATACAAAAACCATGCTGAGCTGATTTAATAAATTAATATTGAGTAAATAATTTATTGTTTTTTGTTCTTGATGAATTTATAAATTTTTGTAAAAACCATTAGCGGGCTATTAGAATGATAGTTACCTAAATCATTACAATGGTTCTATTTAAACTGTGGTTTAATAATGCATACCTTCAATTATAATAGAAAAATACTTTTTCAGAAAAATAATTAAATAGATACGATAATATTGAGCGGATGCAATGCAGAGAATGTTTTAAAAAAAGAGTGATACGAAATGGCGGCTAAGAGATGATGTGGAGTTAATTGTTTTACTACATCCTGAACATCATATTCTATTACAGTAGCAATAATGAAAAACGTGGAACTACGCTTCATTGATATTAACTTGGATGCCCGGAAGAGAAATATTCTAAAAGCAGTCTTCGACAATAACGGCATTAAAAATTTTTTAATATGTACATATATATATATATATATATATATATATATATATTTATTTTTGAGAAACTTAAATTATATATATATATATATATATATAAACATAATGTCTGTATTGCACAATAAACGTGTACCAATACCTTTATGTAACTGTTCAGTTCATACGGTTACATACATTAATTTTTAAAGTCCTTGAATAATGCAAAAATCTTCTTATTTCAGCATATTTCGTTATGCGTTTCGTGTTCCTGTATATGTATGTGTGAGTACATGTGAGGTTAATGTATGTGTGTGTATAAAGAAAGAACATCACTCTTGAGGTCAACACCTCCAGGTTTTTATTTATCACTGTCTCTTTTAACGTGTTCGAATTAAATTGTTTCCTTTTTAAAGCATCACCATGATCAATTATCCATTTACTTTTATTTTTTATTCTTTCATTAAAAAATAGTATGTCAATAACGCAGCTGAAATAAAGAAAATTGACGAAATAAAAATTAAAGAAAAAATTGGAACAGACCAAAATTACTTTTTCGTAAAGCTACTTGCTTCCTGCCCGAACAATTAATCAACCTTAAGTGAGTGTATTAAATGGGAGAATGTAAAAAATGTACCATCACCATGACCATTGGGTCGATTACATCATGCACTATTTACGAAAGAGCAGTTTCTTTAGCAACTCCGAAATAATCATCCTTTGATATTAAATACTGCAACTCCTACGTGAGGATGTGTTTGTTTCATGCTATACATGTTGAGAAACAATATCGATAGATTCGAGAAATACTTTTTATGGCATAAATATTACTCTTTGTTATGCTTAACGCTCGAAATTATTGACCAAGTTATGTAGATTAACTCCTAATGCAAGAATTATTATCACTTAATAATAACAATAATACATAAAAATGCGTACTATAAACAATAAAGAATCTCAGAACATACTTTCTCAACATGACAGATAACAGTCTGCACAAAACAATAATAATAGGTGATTCATTATAATGCACTCTCTTAGCGATTTTTTGACAGATAAAAGGTGAATCGTGTCAAACTTTCAAGCTCTTTATTTAAATATTGTGTGACATTTTATTATGAAAAGAGCTCACCGAACACACAATTAGCTATGCCATCAAAAAATTTAAATCCCAATTTCCATTATTGGGCAACCAAATAGAACATATGCGATAGTGGCTGAAACTGTACGCGATGACCGTGAAGAATCAATTCGACGTAGATCTCAACGGCTTGGCTTGTCGTATGCCACAACTTGGCGTATTTCACGTATGGATCTTGGTTTAAAAGCGTACAAAATTTAATTCGTTCAAGAATTGAAAATGGCCGACCTTTATCGTCGTCGTTTCAGTCTTTCAGCTCTTGACAAACTTGAAGAAAATTCGCTGTTTTCGATCGAAATTTTATTCAGCGATGAGGTCTATTTCTGTCTTAATAACTACTTCAATAAGCACAATTGCCGGATTTGGAGAGAAGAGCAACCCGAAGAAGTTCAAGAGTTGCCATTGCAACCAGATCATTTGCTTTATGAGCAAGTGGAATGATCGGTCTATGTGTCTTCAAAAATAAAGACGACCGCAACGTAACTATGAATAGCGCCTATTAACGCGCCATGGTATTGAACTTTTTGCTTACTAAAATTGAAACTAGTAATCTCAACGACATTTGGTTCCAACAAGACGGCGCTACTTGCCACACAACCCGTGAAAGTACGGCTTTATTGCGAGAACAATTTCGTAAACATTCAATTTCACGTAATGGATCTGTGCAATGGCCCTGTAGATCATGTGCCTTTACACCTTTAGACTTTTTTTGGGGGGTTACTTACCTAAAGTCCACAATTCTATATGGATAATTCAGCTACGATTGAGAAATTGGAAGCCAACATTACTCGCGTTATTCACTAAATACCACTTGAAATGTTCGAATGCATCAACGAAAATTGGAACTTCGGAATGGATCATGTTCGGCGTAGTTACGTACAACATTTGAAGGAAATAAATGCCAGGAATAGTTCTTTTGTATGATAATAAAGAATATCCAAGCTTCTATTTTTTTTATTTTTGAGGAAAATACCTCCAAATGAATCATCCTGTAGAAGCAGATAACAAAACCTGTCCATTAAATCTAACTTAAATTAATTCTAATCCACAGGAACCTATAATAACCAACAACAATAAAGGAACTACAAAACTGCAATACAAGGTTAAGTTGTGAAAACCAGAAACTAGAGTAAATATATAATATAACACAAAATGACATGGTGGACATACAGACAATGTCACAAATAATTTCATCTACATTTGAGTATAAAGATATCGGTGATAGTGATAATAATAATAATAATAACAATAATGTTGCTTCTTAGAAAGACATGAATCACCACAAAGTTTGTTTTGATTTACCGCTTTGTGATGCATAGTAGCATCTTTGTGTCAACCGCGTGCAGTCCGCGAATTTCGTGTTGAGTGAAAAGTGTTCCAGCATTAAGTTGTGGAAGTGAGTGAAATGTACCCTCATAATAATAATAATTAGGTTGCGTTAATGTCATACTAACATATTCTTAAATAACGTATAGGAAAGTGTTATGTTACTGTTTAGTTTTGCAGACCTGGTAAGTGAAGTACCAGGATATTGTGTAGGTATTAGTTTGTCCTTTTACTTCTATCAATCAAACTAGCATATACTACAGATTAATTTGCCTGGCATTACTTTATATAAAAAAAACAAAATAAAGCCTTAAGTACCAAATGCATTTGGAGAGTCTGCAGTATCTAAAAGCAGTCTACCGATTTGTCGATAATTGTAAAATTGACTTAACATCACTAGAAGATGAAACGTTATTACTTATTTAAGAAATTTGAGATAATGTAAAAATACACGACGGGTTCATGAAATTTTACAGGAATATTTGAGAAAGACTAAGGTTTCAGTTCGCTACTTATGAAAATTGTTGAGACTAGGACCGATACAAGCCGTTAAGAGCTTTTAGGCAGTTTCAGTGTCAAATTTTGGCAACGTTTAACTACTGATGAAAAATGGATACTTTACTTCAATTGAGACCAAAAATTGTTCCAAAGAATAGTACATATCCGAAGAAAGGCTTCCGCTTAAAGGACATGCAACTCCATCGGTTGGTGAAGTACGAGTATTGGTTACTGTATTCTGGGATTGTCATTTTGGAAAGGTGGTAGCCATTGAAAGATTTTAACAAATTCTGTAGTTAATAATTCGATCGGTAGATGCATTTCAAGTAACGTGAAATTCACGATATATGGAAAATAGGTATTGTATCTCATACTTACCTGCAACTGAAACCGCAATTTATCTTAAAATATATGAAAGAAAATTGCATCAATTTTTAGCAATCAGGAAGTTCGTCAATTACATCTACGAGGGCACTTTAACAAGTAGTGAGAATGGAAAAGAAAAACGAATTTTTTAAATACAAAATAATATTTATTTTTCAATATATTCTCCTAAAAGAGCAATACATTCATTCCGACGGTGCTCCAATGCCCTTATGCCATCTCTAAAATGCGATTCCGGAAGGCTTGCAAAATACTCATTTACGAAGATGATAAGCTCGTCGTTAGACTAGTGCCGTTTTCTATTTTGGAAAAAGGTGGAAGTCGGAAGGGACTAGATCAGGTTAATAAGGCGCATGCTGTACTAATTGGAAATGCAACTCGTGGATTTTGGACATCGCAACTGTGCTGGTATGCGAGGGAGCGTTGTCTTGGTGAAACAGAATCTTTTTCTTTGCCATTCTTGGCCGTTTAGCACGCATCTCAACATTTAATTTTTGTAGAAGTTCTGCATAATATTGTCCGTTTATTGTGGTATCTTTCTGAAGGTAATCAATGAGCAAAATGCCGTTTGAATCCCAAAAAATTGATGCCATCACCTTGTTTGCCGTTGTTGTTTTCGCTTTCTTTGGAGGTGCAGAACCGCGTTCTAATCATTGTTTCGACTGTTGTTTAGTTTCAGGTGTACTGTAGTGTATCCAAGTATCATCGCAAGTAACAAAGCGCCTACAAAAATGAACCGGATTCTGCTTTGGTGCTTTTTTTCAATCAGCTGTCAAAAATAAACTAATCAACCGATTTATCTAAATATTGGAATGTAAACATATAAATAGGCAACCTAAATTATAGTGCATTTGTTTTACCAATTAGAGCGCCATCTATGTGTCATTCTCACTACTTGTCAAACTATCCTCGTATAATGAAGAATTAATTGCATTTGGGTGAAAAATATCTAAATACTAAGACATGTATAATATCCATATTGCACAATAACAAAAATGCTAAGTAGCAGCTGTTAACATTAATTATAATAATAATAAATACATCAAATTAGACAAAAAACTATAAATCTTATATTTAATTGTATATTCGTCAATAAAATTATTATGTCATTCACAAAATTTTAAGGAAAATAGTAGTTTTAATTGATAAAAGCAGTATAATATCTTATTCCTAAAAAATACAAGTTATACAATACTTCCTACAAGACGCACAAATAGCGAATCTAAAATTATTTGAAGTTCAAATGTCAGTGAAACTATTAATAGCAAAACTCATTAAAATTCTTCAATCGACATGAATGAAAGGCAAATTTATTATATATTACATTCACAGATATCTCACATAATACCCTATATACTAATAAAAGTCTTCTTTCATTTAATTCATTTGAATGAACTTAATAATTATGCCTACGTGAGTATCTCGTATTACTCATCTTTTAAAAATTACATACATCTGTAGATTACGTATTTTATTTCACGCTCTTCTCTTAACAGTTATGATTTCGTTGTGATATTGACCTGTATTTACATTTATAAACCCACGTACCGACAATAATAATTGTATTGTAGCGAACATTTAAGTAAAGAATACATTAATGGATTTATTTAATGCGAAAATTACGTCAGTCTTTTGAAAAGTCAAGTTTATCTGATGCGGGGAACTAAAAATAATTGCGTTACGTTTGCAATTTCGCTTCTAGAACGAACACAAACCACTTGGAGTTTTACGAAAATTTTACGAAGCGGGTGTGAAAAATTCTAACCCAAAAAAACACTAGTTTTTTGAGACTTCATTTTATTTTGAAATTCAATGCATTTAGACCAATGATATAATTTTTTTAAATACTCTCAGTACAATACGATTTAACTAATTCTGTGAAATAAGTGATTTTTTTTGCGTTTGTCATTTGAAGTGAATCTTCGTCTAGCAAGCTACTTCTACAAGTCTAGGAAAGGGTAATAATAGCTGGGATGTTCAATATTTCCCAAATCCTACTCACTTTCATTGCTTAATTTGCTGCTTTATCTCTGGTATGTAATAATGAAATTTGTTTAGTCTGTTATACGTAAATGTCGAAGGTACTCAACGGAATCGCGTTTAAGTAAATCAAGACTCTCGTGAGAAATGTTTATTTGATTACTTTTAGCAAACATGCCACTCATCAGATAAAAAGCTTTTTGTACCTGAAATATCGTAAAAAATGTAGTGAGCACAATTCAATACTAGAAATATCATTACATTTAGTAGATGATCATTTAGTATGTCATTGAGTTAATGGAGAAAGGTGCAACCTTGAATTTTCTATTGAAAGATCTATTTAGTATGGAGTTATGATATGGGGCATCATTATTCGTGGAGTTAGGTCTTTCTGAATTTCTTTTAACTGCCCAACGTACCTTAGAAAAAATCGTTCAACCTACTGGGACTGGGACTGCTTTCTTACTTCGTCTGTGTACATTCAAGGCTCCAGTAAGGTGTGGTGTTCTGGGGAAAATCCATCGACTGGCGGAGGATATTTATCCTCCAAAAGTCATGTCTGAGCGATCTATGGCTTGAAACCAACAGAGTGTTGTGTGGGTGTGTTTCGATCCGCCAAAGTACTAACAATGCCCTCAATTTATATACTTCAGTATATACATAAACTATAACGAATTTTTTAAAAAATACGATACGGATCACGCACATGCTACGCAAAACCTTCGTAATATGCATCTTGTGCCCCCACAAACGTATTTTACAAAAATACGAAAAAATGTTGTTCACCATTGTGTGAAAATATACAATCACATACTGCTTCGGATCAAGAGCTTGGCGTTGGTCCGGTTTAAAATTATTTTTAAGTTTTGCCTAATAGAGCAATAGAGTTCTACAATATGGAATATTTCCTTAAAACAATTGTAGACATTGGCGTATAGCATATGTCAACTACACACATATCGATTTTAACTTGTAATTGTTGTTTCGTTGATATTTATTTTTATACTTATGACATATTCCATGTTTTTTTGACATTATGGAACGTATTAAATATTATTATTATTATAATAGTCTTTATCGTCAGAAACTGATACTATTTAATGAATGAGACATTATCGGTACATGGTTGAATAACTTGGTACATCTACTACATATCTAATATGTTTTCCGAAATGAATTACTAGTAGGCTACAGATAATATATCACAGGAAGATATTGAATATTTATTTTATTGGAATTCGCCACAACACAGTCAATGAATGTAATGTAGTGTAATCACAAAAAATCAACACATTATTAACAAAAAAGTGCTTTATTTCTTTTCTGATTTATTCGTTACTTATTAGTCTATCAGATTTTCTAAATAATTATCAAAATATAATAATCTCTACCAACTGACGCGATTTTACGTTGTCCGTATACCGAATTTTTGTAGAAGTAGATTCACCACACAAAAATATGTATTAGAAATTATGATTAATAAATATTGAATATTAAATAAATATTATATGGGCAATGATAAATATTATACCTACCATTACACATTTTTAGAAGAAAAATTAAACAACTAATCTGTAAACAATAAAATACATACTAAGCAGAACCTCGAATATCAAAATCGGTAACGTGGGTTTCACAAATGCATTTTATGCAAACCTTGCATCCTTTTTTAAAAACTCAAATTTATTTGATACTGTGAACTAAAGGTAATTCTACAATAATTGTAATTTATGATAGATATTATAAAATTATAATCTGCTTAAGGCACTTGATTGAATGGGAGCTCATGTATCGTATCTGATGGTTTACTGAGTGCTTTACCGTACTTATTTAATGTATAACCACGAGATAAAATATTTACCGTATTTTTCGTGCTTTAAGTCGCGATAAATTATCGAAGACACAAATGACACATAAACGTGAATAAGATTATCTTTAAGCAGTAAGAGATGTAAAATGCGCAAGTAGGTTCTTTATCTTTTACGAGCTTTTTTCTACATACTGCTCACATTGGTTTGAATTTAAAAGATGTGTTTCTTATATATGTTTGTATATAATGATGTTCAGGTTTCTGCCAAAGAAAATAAGCATAATTTTAACGATATCTTACACACATTTGTATATATATACAAATATTTACGGTGGTGGACCAATAATGTTTGAGCCTAGACAAGAAAACAAATATTTTGGCGAAACATTATATTATTTTTAACTTATTCTCTTTGTAATTCATTACTTTTAGTCCAATTATATTCAAGTCTAAACTAAGGTTTATCAAGTCGTACGAAAAATTATTTCAATTACCTTCATTCGACCCATACCACTAAGTCAAATTCCTATGTTAGGAGTGAGGAAAAATTCTTCATCGGTCAAATCTGAGGAAAACCTGAATGTGGAAGCACTTCGAAATACACTTTGAACTGCAGTTCATAAATTTTTGCCATTAAAACAATTGTGGTATGAATACGTGTACAAGAAGCACTCGTTTATTCTTTAAATGACCTTTTTCGTTGTATTGCGTCATACAGTTAATTGAAGAAGGATGCATAGTATTCCTTCATTACCGTTTTTTCTTTTTGCAACAATCAATAAGAAGAATCCTCAGCAGTTAAAAGGCTGAAGCCCTATTAAAAGTTAACCCTGTAGCAAATAGCATACCTACATAAACCTTTTAGTATTTCATTATAGGTATCATCAACATCGTATTTAAAAATAGTGACACCTTTCTTTCCTGTAGCTTGCTACACAACATCTACCAGCATTCTGTATTATAATCTTCTTACACCAACTAAGCACCAAATCAATATTGGTCTGCTATGCTAATGCATACTAATTTAGAATTTTGAGAGACACTAGATGATTCTATATACCTAGATGATCTGAAATCATAATATTGGTCGTAGTTAGGTTTTTTTAGACAGACGAGATCAAAGATAATAATGTAACCTAAATCTAAACATAATGTCTTATATATTTTATGGTATTGATGTTATTATGATGCAGATTGATTAAAAATTATTATTAAATAAACAGTGTCGCACCTGGAAAACTACGGTAAACATACTCGAAATACTACGAAAACAAATTCCGTACGGGTATTTTTACCCTAGTTTTCCAGGTGCGACACTGTTTAATTATCTGCTGATGATGACAACCTAGTTGTTAAAATACGTATACAGAATACGAAAGTTAATGTGGCAAGGGGTTATATATCAACCTTCAATGATCAAATCTAAATTCTCAGGCAAATATTTGGTAATAACTGATAAATTCGCTTATTTACGAATCCATACTCATCATTAAATAAGGCTCGCTTAATCTGCGAATACATGGAGTGTCAAACACTTCTTTCAAATATCTTGGCGAAATTATTTTTTATTGTTATAAATCGATAGTTATGAATTTAACCACTATTATCTTCATTATGGAAGGGAACGATTTTAGACATTTTCAAGCAGTCAGGAAAATCACTGCCTAAAAGGGTTAAATAATTAATCCCAAGTGGTTTGACAAAAACATTAAAGCAGTCTTTAATTAGAATGCTAAGCAAGTTGTCATAACTCATTCTGCACTTGTTTTTAACATTTTTAAAGCTTTCACAATATCCGACTCTTCAAGAAAAGGAATTTTTAAATTAAAAGAAATATAGAATAAAGCTAGCTAGAGATGGATTTGATTATCCAAAGTTGTTTTCTTAGGCTGCAGTTTATCAACCTTCTCAGTCGAAGACAGGCGTATCGGTTGTTGAATGAAAGGAGCACGCACCTTGTTAAATGAGTAGAAGATACCCTATACATTTGTACACCGGAGTATGTGACAAGGAATGTCGTACCTAGTTTTAAGTATCAAACATCTCGAAAGTATAAACAATACACTAACAAAAGCAAGATAGAACACAAATAGAATAAAGTTATTTAGCTTTAATTGAAAAGAAAAGATAAGTTAGAGGGAAAGAATGGATCAACGTTAAGTTTGCAGTAAAATATCTAATATTACCAAATAAGAAAATTAAGAAATCGAAGGTGTTGACTTTTCTGGAAATTGGTTTCATTTAAAAAGCAATATTTACAATTTAGAATCTATAAAATTAAATATAATTTACTCAATTTTGCAAAACTATCGGCAATGTTGACGAAGTTCCACGTGGCAACGTTCTTAAGATGTAAATTTTCACTTATATAAGTACTTGATCTTCGTTGTTAGTTAGTACCTTAAATTTCATACTTGATTAGTACTAAAAAGTTCTGCCTAATTAATACTTAACACTCTTCCATTCGAAGGCTAAATATTCTGAAACGCCGTGAATTCAGCTGATGCTGTTAATAGAATACTATTAACAGCATCAGCTATATAATAATATATTTAAAGCCGAAATCCATAATTATGTCGTAATAAGTACTAAATGTACTACTTAATATTAGCAATTCATAAAAAACTTTATTCCGATAAAACCAATACATGAAAATACGTATTTATGTTCAAAAACTTGAAGTAAAATATCGAAAACTTAGTAAATCTTCCAAACTTCAAAGCAAGACAGGTACATACTTAAGTGGAAAGCCCGTCACGAAATCGAATAAAGGGATAACTACAAATATCTCAAAATAATAAAAGAAAACCACACAATAACGACATATGTAAACAACACAAACATTTATGTAAAAATTGCAAATAAAAATGCATTTAGGAGAATAATTGGAAGTAAAAAACAACGGGGTATAAAGAAAACTTTTAATATATAGGGTATGACCGAAAGAGCATGAACGAAACAAACTAGCCTAAATCAAACGATTTTTAAATAATAGGAATGAAAGCAAGTTTCTGAGGGTTAACTTAACAAATATCCTTACAAAAAAATATTTATTTGCAAAAGTTGTTATTTTCCCTTGAATGTTGAGTAGGCGCCTACTCCTATGAGCAGTCACTCTATTTTCGATAGTATTTTCCCCAATATTATATATACATGTATATATATATATATATATATATAATGTATGTGTTTATTACATAAGTTATACATTTTTGGTCCTGTAGCTTATAATAACCAGTTTCAGAATAAGTTGTAAACTACCGAAATCATCCACTCTAGAAAATCGTTTTCTTTGATTTAATTCTTGTAAATCAACTATATACACGTCGTCAATTACAGCGAATCTCATAAAATAAATGACCATCGTATATATATCGCCATAATCATTAACTATCCATAAATACAAACGATTACAAAGAAATATTATCTGAATAAGTAAATTCATCCAGCTCTTCGTACAGATATGGAAGCGAAGACTTGGCCCCGAGCATCCAATAAAGAACAACTCTTGATGTCCAAGAAAAGAACAGAGAATATATAGCGAGAAATATGAGTCAATAACAATTCCTAATGCAGTCGGATATGGTTAAACATGGACCGAGTTGACATATTGATCGAATTTATACATGCAATAGTTTAAAACAGGCGAGATTCCATCTCGTTATAAACGGATTTGTTATAGGTTATGATATATAAAATAGAAATAGGAAGCATTTTTGTAAAGTATTAGTCGCAAAAATTTGTAATTATCGAGAAATTTATGTTCGTCTAATTATTCGGGAATGTTAAGGTATCTCACTAATAAAAAAGTAAACAATCGGTCTCTGTAAAATTACTTATTTACATTTTTTTCAAGTCTATAAATTGAATTTTCAGGTTTTCCTCATCATGTGTTTTTAAATCAGAATGATTTATCAAGTAACTATAGCAGGCAAAATCACTGAAATTCCTAATTGGTCATTCAAAATTTTTATGCACGCTTCAGAATAGTGAATTATAAAGTACGAGGGAGCGTTTTTATATTCGCGGAATGGGGGAGAAGGGGTGGAAATAAAAAAACCAAATTATTTTTCTTTTTCAATATATTCACCTGCAAGACGGATACATTTTTCACATCTTTCAATTAATTTATTTATACCCTCATAAAAAAATGATTTCTCTTTATCTGCAAAATACGCCGAAACTGCCTCCTTGACTTCATCATCGGCAGTAAATTTTTTACCCCGCAGCTCTTTTTTCATTTTCGGAAACAGGTAATAATCACTCGGGGCCAGGTCTGGGCTGTAGGGTGGGTGATTCACAATTTCGAAGCCTACCTTATGCAGGGCAGCTAACGCAACGCGGCTCTTGTGGACGGGCGCGTTGTCGTGCAAAAGCAGAACACCTTTTGTCAACTTTCCCCGTCTTTTCTCTTTAATGGCTTCTTTTAGTCGCTCTAATATTGAAGCGTAATATTCTCCGGTTATAGAAACACCTTTATCTTTATAATCAATCAACAATATTCCTTCCGAGTCCCAAAATACCGTTGCCATTAGTTTCCCAGCTGACTGTGACACTTTAAATTTCTTGGGAGGTGCTGTGCCCTTTTTATGCCACTGCATGGAGTCTTGTTTGGACTCAGGTTCATAATGATGAACCCAAGTTTCGTCTCCAGTAACAATTCCACTCAATACACCATCCTTGTCTTCATTACAGAGGTCCAAAAATGCACGCGAACACTCTACGCGCTGTTGTTTTTGCGGCGGCGTGAGCATTTTCGGCACCCATCTTGCGCTGACCTTAGACATGCCGAGGTGATCGTGTAGCATTTTAAAAATTGTTGTATCGGATACTCCAACCATTTCTGCGAGTTGTTTCTTCTTTAGTCGAGCATCTTCGAGTACAATTTGTTCAAATTTTTGGATAAGTGCTGGCGTGGTCACCTCAATGTTCCTGCCCGGCCTCGGGTCGTCTTCAAGGGATTCCCTTCCTTGTTTAAATAAACTATGCCACTTGTACACCATGATTTTTCCTGGACAAGAGTCGCCGTAAACCAATGACATCTCATTCATTATGGTCGCGACTGATTTTACTTGCCTGGTAAGGAACTTTATAACGGCACGATATTCGATTTTTTCCATATTTCACTTTTCACTCCTGATTATGTTACTTGGTTGACGATAGCTCAAAGACTAACTGTCTAATAACAATGAAACTTCGTATTTATACTAACCATGAGTCGTTGCACAGGCCACGCCCCCAATGCGCCTACTCAGCCCTCTACAACCCGCTCATTCCGCGAATATAGAAACGCTCCCTAGCATAATCTAAAATAAGGAAAGGATATGCCTTATAAAGCAGATAATATTATTATAGTCTTCATATATTAGCTCGTACTGTCGACTCTTGATGAAATATTCTAATAAATAGAATTAAAATTAAAGCACTTTGTATAGTTTCACAAAATATATTTTAAATACACTTCTATATGTAGAGTTACTACTATATAGATTAAGATTAACGATGGTCATGAAAATATATCTGCCTAGTTCATGCAGGATGGTCTTTACACTATATACACAAAACATTGGCAGTCGGAGCATGTCTACGATTCATAAAATAATAGTACAAAAACACCTTATATTCGTGTAGATGTAGTAATGTGCGTAATATACAAGTAATTCTTTTCTTTGATTCTATAGATAAGTTTATAATGGATGATTCATTATTATGTACTTTTTTCAACAGCACTTTTTGATAGGTAAAGCGTGAGTCGTGTCAAACTTTCGAGCTGTTTCGAGCGTTCCACAAAAAATGTGTCACGTGTACTTAAAGCAATTTACGATCTACCTAATCGGTACACTGAACGCACAAATCGCTATGCCGTCGAAAAACTTGAAACGCAATTTTCATTATTGGATAATGCGCGACCAAATAATCCACATCCAGCTCGTAGTGAAGAAAACATAGCGATGGTAGCCGAGAGTGTACGTGATGACTGTGAAGAACCAATTCGACGTAGATCTCAACAGCTTGACTTGTCGTATGCAACAACTTGGCTTATTTTACGTAATGATTTTGGTTTAAAGCCATACAAAATTAAACTCGTGCAAGAATTGAAAGCGGCCGATCCTTCGATTCGTCACAGTTTCATTGTTTGAGCTCTTCGAATATTTAAAGAAGATCCATTGTTTTCAGTCAAAGGTTTGTTCAACGATGAGGCCCATTTCTAGCTCTATGACTAAGTCAATAAGCACAATTTCTGTATTTGGAGTCAAGAGCAGCCCGAAGAGGTTCAAGAAATGCCATTACATCTAGACATAACCACGGTTTGGTGTGGTTTATGGGCAAGTGGAATCGTCGATCCATATTTCTTCAAAAATGAAGACGGCCGCAACATTTCGTTCCAATAAGACGGCACTACTTGTCATACAACCCGTGAAAACATGGCTTTATTGCGAGGACAATTTGGTGATCATTTAATTTCACGTACTGAGCCTGTGCAATGGCCATCTAGATCATGTGATATCACACCTTTAGACTTTTCTTTTAGGGCTATGTAAAGTGCAAAGTCTACATGGATAAACCAGCTACGATTGAGTCTTTTGGAGGCCGATGTTATTCTCCAAACACCACTTGAAATGCTTGACTGCGTCATCGAAAATTAGAACTTCAGAATAAAAAAAAAATAAAGATTGTGCAGGAAATAATTTTTAAAAAATAAATGTCAAGAATCGTTTTTTGTATGATAATAAAGAATACCCGACAAAATTTAAGTTCTTATTTTCTTTTATTTTTAGAAAAAAAAACCTTCAAGTGAATCACCCATTATATATGTCAATCATCGTGTCAATATATAATATATATATATATATATATATATATATATATATATATATGTGTGTGTGTGTATGTATGTATGTATATATAAATATAAGTTCTTGTATAAGTGTAATAATGTAATAAGTATTTTTATTAATGTTGCATTCGATCTATTGACACGATGATTGACATCAACAGTTTTGCACCAAATCATCACTTTACATTAGGCTTTTAAATTAGTAGAATAATTTTGACTCTAAATAATATAAATTTAATAGGTTCATCACCATCTTCATCAAGCAATCATAATCTGGTATTAACTTAAAAAATAAAAATGTTTGTCGCAGAAATTTTTACTTAAAATATTAAATCTCAGAAATAACATTAAGCTAAAGAAATTAAATAAGTTTGTTCTTCATGTTCTCTAATTTTTTGCTATTTTGCGAAATAATGGAAATATATACATACAATTTTTTTAAATATTGCCCAAATGGTGACAGAGAGAATGCAGTTGTTCGAAATTTTTCGTTATCAGACCGAAATGTAAAGAAACTCATTCCCTATTTGAATATACCCCTCAACATTGTGTATTTTTGTTTTAATAACACATACAAGAGCCCTTTTTCTAGTTTAATATCGTTACAGCTTGACCTAAAAATATAGAGCAAAAATTGTAATTTAGATCACCAATCTTTTAGTAGTAGATGTACATTTCACCTTTCGGCATAATCAGGAGTTAAAAGGTAAATTAAACAATATTACAATGAGATCATATACATACATCTGCTACAAACACCTTTCTACAAAATACTTGGAACTAACAGTGATGGGTGTTATCATCCCGTCGGTGTTTATTCTAGGTCGTCCAGAACCTTTTCTACGTTATTTTCTACATTCTTGAAATCAATTTCTCTAACAACGAATAACTGGAGCAATATTTCTTTGCATCTGCATAATGGTTTCACAAAACGTAATATTCACCTCATGTAGTCCAACGATATGACTCTAGCGATACTTATTTAGTTGACTTCGAACACTTGGCACTTTAATATATGAATTCGTAATTGTAGATTGTTACAATCGAATAATTAAACTAAACTGATCCAAAATAAAGGAAAGAAAAACATTTTTTTCATTAAAGTTCAACTGAATCAAACAAATATTTATAGCTTTCTTGCTAGCGTTTTTATCGTTTATTATTCTGAATAAATTAAAAATTTGTACAAGATTTGGTTTAAAAATATATATTTTTATTGTGTGATTCGTCTTTTTTTGTCGCATAGTACGTTATATGTAATTCCTGGCACATTTTTTTTTTAGTTTTCAGTGGATCTGCTACTAATTACGAATAAGTTTCGTCACGAATATAATAAATTTATTTCTTAATCAAGAGTTAAAGTACATACATGTATCTACATTGCAGATCTTGTCAATATGGTTACCTAATTGAATGAATTTGAGGAATTTAACCTTTAAACTTTGACTCGAAATCCCAAGTCAGCGTAAATTTTGTTGTATTTAGTTTTCTCGCATTACTTACTTTATGTTCATTTGCGAAGACAAGAAGTGTGAAAGGTGTCCATAAGTCAGTGTCCTTTACCATTGTCTTAGACGTTTACTTCGGGCAGCGTCAGGCGGTTTGCCCAACGCTAAAAGATTTATAATTAAGAGGTGTGGTCGTTAAGTGACCTCATTTTTTCAGCTACTATACTCGCCGTCGCTTCTGATCTATCGATTTACCTGCGCCTCTGTCGGACAGTCGTGTGGATCGCAGTGTGATTCATCAGTACTTTTCGAAATGTCATATTCAACCACAGATTTAACAAAAAGCGTAAACTTCTCGAACATATTATTAAAACAGCTTTCGGTAATATTATAACAGTTAAGATATTAGTTTATTAATTAAGTGAAAGTTTTCATTATCACTAATATTTTTTTTGTTTATACAATAATAAGAGTTGCTCTCGCATATTTGTTTATTAATTTTACACCACTATTTTATTTGCTTTTATATTATTTATATATTTGCCTTCTCAATGCATTGTAGGCAATAGGCAACGTTTAATAAAAAAACTGGTCTTAGTAAAGAAATTGTTGAGGTTTGACTCCAATAATTACACTTTTACGTTTTATAGAATAGTTCATAGAAAAAAAGTACTCAAACCTTGTAAAATGTGTAGTAAAACTAAAACTTTTTTACGAGATAATAATTCGTTGGAAATATTCCTAAATTCCGTCTGTGAATGTGACATACATTAATTTATTTTAGGTTAGGTTATGTATTATTTGTCTATTACCAGTTTGTAACGAATATTATAATAAAGCAAAATATTTAGTAAAAGAAGAGAAGTACTTCATTACATGCAAGGTATGATGTTTCTTAATTCTTCTGTACTATTTATTTGAGCATTGTAATAAATGTTAGATTTAGGATAACACCGAAAATGTTCCTATCGAATCGGGAAGTTCCCTTTCATAGAATGAACACATTTTCCATGATTTTGCTTCTGGTATGTTGCATATGAAAGCGTTTAGGTAATATTATTACATAAGCAGTGGATATTGTTGTGGAACGTAAGTCTACAAGATAGTGTTGTAGGGTATAATGTTTCTTGTAGTACATGGATATTCGTCAACTGGTGAACATCTTTTTGCAAATAGTTTGTCAATATATCAGTATTTATACGTTCCGTCGTTATTACCTATAACAAACAGTGTTTATAGATTGATAATAGTAGAGGTGCGTGTGTGAGAAGTTGTATACTGTCCACCGTGTCCTTCCTTATTTACAAATTTGTACATATATTAATTAACGGTTTCCAGGCAACAAGCAGAGGGCCTCACGCTTATTCAAGCTATTGGGTCGCCTTTCTATTCCTATGGCCTGTCGCATAATACTTGTGGACAAATTTGCGCTTTCAGCTAGAGGTTTTGTCCATCAAAATTAATATTGTGGCCAATTATAATCAATAATGGGCTAAAGATGAGGTAATGGTTTTCATTCGTACTGCGTTGTGGTGTTCTTTTCTACAAATACTTATTCTTCTGTTCGTTTGACCTATATAGAAACGATTGTAGTCCCCGCATCCTACTCCATAGAGGACTTGCTTTTTGAAAGAGTTATCGTGATTAGAATTTCCTATTGCTTCTCCTATTATCCTTTTTATTATGATTATAGTACCTGTGTAGTGTTTCTATAGTATCATTTTTATTCTATCTGTGGTTTCTTTAGAAGAGTACTACAAATACATATAAATACCCTATAAATACTTCTTTTCGATATTATATTTTTTATGTACGCACATAATACTTTTCATATACTACACAAAGAACAGTTCCGCATATTATTTCGAAAAATAAAAGTACAAAAGTTTAGAAATTTTCCAGTATATGTATGAAACAAAGTGATAAATGTTTTGATATGTCTTATGAAAGCAGAACCAATAACACTATGTACCAGGAAAGCCATTACAGGTGTTTTCGTAGAAAATCGAAAAATTCATTTATTCAAAGTATCAATTATTTGTTTCTATACATCTTGCCCATCTTTCAGGCAATTTATTAATGCATCCCAAAAAAACTGTTTGTCCTTTGAATAAAATCATTCATCGAGCCATTTTCTCGCTCTGCAAGCGCGAGTCTCATTGATGCGCAAAGGTGATAGTCGGATGGAGCAAGTATGGAGAGTACGATGGGAGTGATATTATGTCCCATCCTAATGCTTTCTTGACAGGTTTTACTGTATAAGTCAGCGTGTTATCGAGCTGTAAAATCACTTCACCGTGTTTTCAAGCCCATTCTGTACGTTTTTCTATAAATGCATTGTTCAAATTGATAATTTGTTGTCGGTAGTGATCAGTATTAACTGTTTCATCAGGTTTGAAGAGTTCGCAATACACCATGCCACTCTGATCCTACCAAACACAGATCATTGTCTTGCGACCAAAACGATTTGGCCTTGGAGTCGATGAACTGGCTTCGCCAGGTGATAACCATGATCTTGGTGCTTACGGTTTTCGAAATAAATCCATTTTACATCACCCGTTGCTATTCAATGCAGAGGTGACCTTTGAGAAGCAGCATTTTACAGACGATTTTTCGATTTTCCATTTGCCTGTCATTCAATTAATGTGGCTCTCATTTTCCCATCTTTTGGATTTGTCCCATTGCTCGTAGTCGATCGCTAATCAGTTCTTGGACCACATTTAACACTTCTGCCGATTGTTTTTGAATGTGAATTGGATCTTCATCGCATCTTGAAACTTTTTCGGTATAATAGAACGTTCTTTGCCTTGCACATCGAAATCATCAGTTCTGAATTGTCAAAACCACGCCTTGCTTGTTTCTGTGGTTGGAGCATGCTCACCGTAAGTTTCTACTAGCAAACGATGACTTTCAGTGGCTTTTTTCTTTGATTAAACAAGAAAAGTAATGCAAATGCACTTTTTCAGGCACGAAACTCGATATTTTCAAAGAGGTATAAATCTATGACAGTATTACTTTCGCAAAATATAACATGTATGCCTTTGAAGCTTGATATAAGTAGAATAAAATGACATATGTGCCAAATCATAACCTGCATACTTAAGCCTGGTGACATCTGTTAGAAAAGCCGGTAATGACTTTCTGGTACACCTGGTATATCTCATTACCTGTAAAAGACTTCAAAGTGCCAATATAAATATATAACTTAGCTTGTAGAGAGAACACTTAGTGTTAGATTGTTTGGCGTCAATAATCACGCGTCATTATTTCTTGTCACACATGTAGCTGCATAGACATGGAATACTGGTGTGTTATTAAAAAGCGCTTTTCCCAGATTATTAAATCTAACATATCTAACACAATTACTGCAAATATAGAGATGATGTAGAGCACACTCCAACTTAAGATAAAGTGAAATGCACTTATGCGTTAGAAACCAATAAAATTTTCAACCAAAGAAAGAAACATGACGAGGGATCTAACAACAGTAGTGGGGTGGAAGACCGTATATAATACTGTGACTAATTTCACACAGCCAAAAAAGCGAGACCATAGATAAATTGAAGAGCTGATCATGCTGAAAATATGCGAAAGGGAGCTAGTTGAAAAGAGGGGAGGTTGCTTAGCCAGTAAGAATCAAACACAAGCCACAAACAATAGCTGAGTTGTAGTCTGAACTAAATAAAAGAAAATAGTGTGCAGTAGTAATAAATAAATTAAAATCCCAATACTAAACAGATGATATTAAATATCTCAACTCAATAATGAACCGCATGCATAAATAAGGGAGTGCCCAGATCTAGTTAACGTCCTAGTAACTTCTTCAGATACATATAATCGCTAGTCATTCTTTAACACACTAGACAGTATTGTTTAGAAATATAATCTTATGCAAATATGTAAAACTATTTAAGACCGAGAATTAGAAGCTGTACTTAGAAAATTTCTGTAAATAATTAAGCCATGTCCTTTAAAAACGCGTGATATTATGAAAGCTTTAAAGACGTTAATATTCTCTATTATAATCCTAGATAAACCAGAATCATTATGGTAAATTGAAAATACAATGTTTGAATTCAAGTTTCAAATAAAACATAAAATATTTCAAACTAATTAAAACTTTTCAGGAAACAATTCTGCAATAAATCTACAGAAACACGTCTAATAAATAGGAAGTTTACGTTTCTCTTAGTGCACGAATATCATTTTGTTCAGATACATTTTTTTCTTCACTATATTGCCTTTAGTAACATGTTATCACTTTCTATAGAACACATTATTTGAAAATGTGAATGAATACATTGATAATTTGTACGGACGCAAGAATATACAAACATCCAAATTATCAAATAAAATCAAACTTAACATATTTGGTAAGACACATTGTTACATGTGTACATTCTATCTGCCGCATACGGTCGACCCATCTTAATTGGACTGAAATCGACAATGTTAATCCAAAATTGAATCACGGGCATATACTGTCCGTGTATTTATTCGTGTACATACATACGACTGCATTTGCTCCAAAATAGATATGATCAACGCTCGCCTTCGATCGACTATTGACAGGTCTAATAGAAAATTGATCGATGAATTCTTGTAAGGATTTGTGTTTCACGTTGCCGTTGTGCAATAGCGGAGATCTTGTTGTGTTGCGTATATGTGACGTGTAAAATATTCGATAGAAAATGAAGGAGGTAATTCGAGGTACTGTCTTTCACAATTGGTGTTTTTTTTCTTTTGTATTAATTAGCTAGGCTAGATATGCCGTTACTAACTTAGGACGACATTGAAAATAAAAACTGTCAACCACAATAAGAGTTTGTTATCTCTTCGTTTATTTTCATATCATATCAATAAAGCAACTATTCAAAATTCGAATTAAAAACTAAGAACTTTTCGAAAATTCACTTTATAATTAAACTCTATTTGCTTGTTCCTTAGTCTCTTTCCAATTCGTGGACGAATCCACCCGCCGCCGATAGTTCATAGAAGTTCATAGAAAGAAAGTCAAAGAACACAGCATATCATCAATAATCTTTTTTTCAGAGTGACATACCGATATCTCAAAAATTAAAAAATTCTCGGTCAGTCAGTAGTTTAAGAGCACTACTTCCTTGATAAGGGAATTCCTGAAAATCATAACTTTTTCATTAGTATTTTGAACCAGTTTATTAATATACGCCTTCAAACTGCAAACGCCTTCATTTGACTCAAACGCGCATACCGGACAAACAAGCATACATTTACAATTAATCTTCAAAATATGTTTTGAATCCCACCGCATAGGGGTAACATATAAGCCTTACCACATTAATATTTGCATCCTAGATACATATTGCGACAGTAAAGCTGTCATCTTCAGTAGAATTTTATTGAAACATGAGTTCGTAATAAGTTCACAAGGAACAAATCACAAAATACTCTACTCAATATCAACACTAAGTCTCACAGAAACAAAAACGTGTAACTTTCCTCTCTTAAAAACTGAAAATCCCATTTCTAATCTCTAGCATTTACTCCGACATTCACAGCTGGATCTTAATGCTAGTTACACCTATTGCAGGAATTCGTACTAACATAAATATGGAATCGATCCTCTCTCTTCATTGAACACATTACTTCTGTTTTTCTCAGTAAAAATACTCTCATAGCTATCCAATGATCTCCAATAATAGACTTTTCTACTTAATTTTAGAAAGTCAGCAGTTATATTATGATTTACTTTTACAATAGGTCAAGAATTAATAAGCAGAATAAACTAAGGAAAGATGACGCGAAAACTTTTGAATATAAGCCCAATCGGCTATGACTTGTATTTATTTATTCACTTTTTAACCTTTTATAAGTTTCATTTTATTGACAAGTAATGTCTGAGGCAAGGTTAAAAATTAAGGGATCGTAAATAAAATTAGAACATTTAAAAATTAACGAATTTTTTAATTGTTTCAAACATGTACATATTTATCTTTCTACATAATAGTCATGTCCTTCCACACATTTCTGATATCCTAGAATGAGTTTCAAACAATCTTGCATTAAGATTTTCAATCCACACTTTCCTCAGAATGTTTAGCAGTAAGAGTTTTTGTAATGTCGAAAGACATAGTAGTCAATGGACCCGAGATCAGGACTATAAGGCAGGTAATCAAAAATCTTCCATTCGAGTTTTGAATTGTTTCTGTAGTGCGTGTAGCCATGTACGAACGGACATTATCATGAAGAAGAAAAGTTCTTGACCTCACTCGATTGCTACGATTTTTTTTTAAACTAAATTTCTTTGAATTGTTTGAGTGTAGGTGAACCGAAATGACGCCCCCGCATAGATTGTTGTTTCATCTCAACAGTGACCTACCAAATCCACGTTTCGTCATCAATGACGATATGGAGAAGAAACTCGGTTACCTCATTGTTAGAGCAGACAAGAATAGCACAACGATTTATCCTATGATCTTTGCTTATTCCTTGGGCATTTTCGGCATCAATCGCCCGCTCAAATTAAATTATCTTAGAATTTCAAGAACAATTCTCAACAACGTTGTCTTAAAATCTTTGGGAAATTCAAGAGAACATTTGCTTATCGAAAAGCAACGGTTTTTTTCCTTTGCCTATCCGTGCTCTCAATGAGATCATCGGTCACACCAAACTTATTACTGCTTTGCTTATTGTGAACAATTGAATGGTCTTCCGTAAACTTAGTGACATGGAAAGGCAAACAACACTCAAGTGACGGCAGTATGGAAATATATTACCAATAGGAGTTGACGTTATTCCGCAAGCGCAAACCGATCAATATTGTTGATCACTTTTCATATGCGATCGACCTCACTAAATAATTTCAAATTTGTATCTACAATTTTTAGAATAACCTGCATCAAAACTTAAATCTATTAAGTCTGTACAATAAATACTATAAAATTATTTAAGTTTAAAGTTTTATGATTGTACAGGGTATTACGCTTGTATATTATATAACTTCGTTATCCTAAATCAAATATCCTGAATATTATTACATTTTCTTATTCCAAATTACATACTAAGGCAAGCTCATATTATAAACTTCGTGCTAAAATTAAACGAACTTTAGATATTCCACTTCTATAAGAAAACTGTGTATATGTACAGTTACTCGTAAAATTGAGTGTACAGTAATAAGAAAATAGAACGATGTATATTATTTTTCAAAAATTTTAATTTAATATGAAAAACAAATAAAATTTTAATGTATACAGAGATTAAAGTTTATAATTTCAACTAAACTAAATGAAATATAATAATGCCAATGCTATTGTAAGGTAAATACATTGAATAACACAGCAAAATTGAGCATACAGGTTCTTTTCCCAGCATATACATGTACTCGTACATACCTCAGATAGAGAAATATCCATTCTAGGTGTTATTCAGCTTATTTTATGACATATTATAGAATAGTGAAGTAATGTTTAGGTAAATATCAGTCATCAACAGTACCTATAGAGCTCAAACGGGGGCAAATTGACATGCCGACGCGAAAGCTTATAATTAAGTTATGTTGTGGAGGCAAATCATTAAAGCAAATAGGTAGTTTAGTAGACAGGGCTCATTCTGCAATTCAAAAAGTAATAAACAAATATAAATATGAAAGAGCATTATAAAATGGATCGGGTCGTGGAAGAAAACGTATAAGTATCCAGGATGAATGATTTATTATAAGAAAAATTAAGGTAATCCCAAGCTAGGTATCCCTAGATTACGAGAAGAAGTAGAGGCACGTATTAAACACAGCATATCAAGTGTACCTTGAATTTCTAAACAAAACCGTGAAAAACGTCTAGAATTTGCACATAAATACACAAATTATTCTATAGAATTTTGGGATAACATATTCTAGGCCGAGTCTAAAATAAATTTATTGGCTCAGACGGCAGGCAGATAGTATGGAGAAAGCCTCGAACAGAATTACATGTGAAGCACATTACACATAGCATCAGACATGGAAGTGGTTCCATACTCTTTTGGAGTTGTATAGCGACTGGTGGAACAGGAAATCTTGTTGTTGACGAATGAAATACCTTAGGAATCTCAAGAAAAATTTTAAGAATTCTGCAACAAAACTTGGTATGTCACAGGTCTATTACTTTCAGCAAGACAATGACCCAGAGCACACCTCAAATGTAGACAAGCAGTAGTTATTGTACAATATGCCAAAATTACTACACACTCCACCACAATCACCGAATCTAAATCATATTGAGCAGAAGTAAGGATACGATTGGGAAAGGTACAACCTCGCAACAAAACAAAATTAAAAAATTAAATAATATAAAATTTGGGAAATTATTCCAGACCCAGTGACCCAAAAACTTTTCCAATCAATGCCACAACGACTACAAACCGTTATAGACACTAAAAGAGGCAATACAGGATATTAAATTAAAAAAATGTTTACTGTATGCTCAATTTTGCGGTGGTGTGCAGTATATTTACCTTACCTTTTTTTTATTACAGTAGCATTGGCATTATTATATTTCATTTAGTTTTGTTGAAATTATAAACTTTAATTTTTATATACATTGAAATGTTTTGTTTTTAAATAAAAATTTCTTAATATATATATATATATATATATATATATATATATATATAGATATATACTATATATTATTCATTTACTCGTAAAATTGAGCATTATTATTTCCACAAAGATGAGTCATGTACGGAACAGATACAATGATTAATATTTCAATATATATGTATGTACAATAGCAAAGTAAGGAATTATAAATATATACAGCTTCCCGACATCCGACACCTTTCAGAAAAAGTTAGCAAAATCTTGATACCATATGACATGAAAGTAGCACATAGAAATCACAACAATTTCAACAATCTGTTCACACAGCTAAAAGATAAAATACTCCAAAATAAACAAACACATATTATACACTACCGGTCATATTTATTTGCCCAGCCTTAGTTTTAGCAAAAATTATTAAACTATCAAATGTGTACTGAAAATTTATTTACTGTACCAATACAATAGTGTAAAATAAACATAAAATAGTTATATTTTCCTTATATAAAAACTTTATCATTAATTATTATTAAATTTTGCTCTCGTCAATGTGCCCACCTTTATTTTTGATAATTGCGGCACATAACCGCGGCATCCTTTCAATTAATTTTTGCAGTGTGTCTTCTGTAATTTGTCCCCAGGCTTCTTGAAGTTGTTCCCACAGTACAGTGGTGGATGACAGAGCACGTTCTCAAACCTTCCGGTCCAATTCTTCCCAAAGAAGCTCTATTGGGTTCAGATCAGGACTTTGAGCTGGTCATACCATTATATTGATTTTCCCTTGCTCTCCTAGTTGACGCAAGTAATCGCCACACAATCTAGAAGTGTGCTTCGGATCGTTGTCCTGTTAATATACAAAGTTTTCGCAAAGAATACTTAGTCCTAAAGGAACAGCGTTATTTTCTAAAATTTCCTTGTAGCCTTCTTGTCTTAGGTTCCCCCAATTTTGACGAGATCGCCCACAGATCTTCCACCAAAACACCCCCAAATTATTACTGAACCTCCTCCATGGTTTACGGTAGGCGCAATACATTCTGGCAGTACTCTTTCTCCTGCGGATCTTCTTACGAATATTCGCCTTTACTACCGAAAAGTTCAAACATCGATTCGTCTGTCCACAACACATTATTCCACTGATCAATCGTCCAATTCTTATGTTCTTTAGCCCAATCGTCATTTTATCTTGTTTTGCTTTCGTAGTAGTGGTTTTCGCAGAGCAATTCTTCCGTATAAACCCGCTTGCCTTAACCTTCTCTGTACCGTGGACACACTAATTGGTTTAGCACGCGCTCTATTCATTTCAGCAGCAATTTCTGGTGCTGTTTTTCGTCTATCGCATCTACTTATCCGTATTAGATGCCGGTCATCTGCAGGTGTCGTCGCTTAGCGTCGTCCAGATCTTCTTTTGTTGGAAAATGTACCACTTTCTTCAAATTTTTTAACGTTATAATCAACGGTTCTGCGATTTAATCGTAATTCTTTTGCAATTTCGCGATTACTTTTACCCGTACGATGATAAACAATTATCATGGCACGCACCTTCAACAGATAATTCCTTTGTCTTCGGCATTGCATTAAAATATTCATAAAATTTATTTTCCTTTCTGAATAACACATCCTAATATTGTAATTAGTTAGTACAATAACACAATATTGATAATAACTTTCGGAAATGCAGGTAAAACTGTTAATACCGTAGGGATTAGCCTGTATAATATTTATGGTATTTTTCCAATTTATGACACCTTTATGATATATCATAAACAATTTAAGATTTTCGTAGAAATTCATATGGAATTACTTCCCCTAATGATATTGTTGAATAATTATAATACAGATTTTTCGAAAGATAATCCGTATTTCAGGAAACACATAAAATTTTGGTGGGCAAATAAATATGACCGGTAGTATATATAAAATACCATGCAATGACTGTGATGGTGTATATATAGGACGAACTCAATGGGCATAAATATTCTAACATTACAGCATTGAAAAAACCATGAAAAACAAAAAAAAAAAGACACATTTAACTTTAAAAGAACAGAAATCATTACAAAAGAAAAAACAATAAAGCTAGAACTATATTAGAAAGTATTCACATAACAAATTAAAAAAACTGAATAAACGACAGAACAGATACCTTAAATTTATCAACAATATATTCTTCTATCTTACAATCCTCTCTAAGAGACTACCATGCACACACAAAATAGAAAGCAAACACACGGTGTTAATAAAATTAGAAAAAATATCCTCATATCATAACATTTAGCAAACACACATCTCCTTGCTTCAGCGATGTGTGAAAATAAAATACATCCAGAATATAGACAATAATATAGTATAATTAATCACCTCCAAAACAAAAAAAAGGAATTTATATATATATATATGATAATAATAATAATAATAATAATAATAATAATAACTTTATTGCAATTAATTATACAAAGAAAGAAAAGAAATTGCAAACGTCATGACAGATACAATATATTACATATGTGTTAAAACATATTCTTATACATCACATTCTTGCTGTAGAGAACCACGATTTATGTATTCAAATACACTGTATGGTTCTAAATCAATTAAGAAATCACGAACTCTTTTTTTAAATATTAAGAATATCTTAATTTCTTTTAATGATTCCGGTAAACTATTAAAAAATTTAATGGAAGAGTAGCGAAGTCCACTCTCTATCAGCGTCAGGCGGTGTGATACACTTTCAAACAATATATTATATATATATATATAATATAATACTTTTTTTATGTTTTTTTGCAGCAGTACTAAATTAAGAAATTATTTAATTTATTAACGTTTCGGCATATATATACTGCCTTCTTCAGAATTTATTCAATATCATATCTACAAATAAACCCTGCTAAATATACAATTAAACAGTACACTTAAATTATAATTAAAATTAACAAATTAACAACCCAATAATTATCTGCCTCACCAAACTCCAAACATCCCCAATATCGTCTAATTCTTTACCTTGCTATTATATATACATATACATATATTGAGATATTAATCATTGTATCTGTTACGTACATGATCTCGACTCATCTTTGTAGAAATAATAATTAGTTTTTATATTCAAAAGCATAATATACAAAGATGTAGATTAAATAGAAACTAAGATGGCCATAGTAAAAATAGATAACAATAGGACTAGAAGAAGATTAGCAGTTAAGAGGAAAGAGAAATAAAATTGGGCAAGTGCATGAAGCCTGTGTGAAGCCTTTTACATTCTCCAAACTTAAAAATAAAAAGCGAGGGCAATATTATTATTTAAAACACCAAAGTAAGCATTACGAGTAGGTCATATACAATGCCTTAGCAACAAGTTCGGGATTAAAAAATAATTGTAGCTTATTTCAAAGTATGTGAATACAAGGATTCATTATTTGAGTATCCAACGGTGACCGCTTGAAATTAACTGTCTGTTCCTGGAACAAAAACAACTTTTAGAATCATTTGCGAAGCGCAGCACAGAGGATCCTGTTCCGTTGTTAAAATAACCGGTATCGTTATAGTAATTGAATGCATAAAGAAGTAATCTGGCTAACCGACAAAAATCATTGCAAATAATTTGCAGACTTATAAAATTATTCTACCTGAAATGAAGACATAACATAGCTGTATGAAAAAAACACAGTATGAGAGAGATTATTGTATACTCAAAAATACACAGTCACAGTATAAAACTAATGATTGTATACTAAAAAATGCATATTAATATTCGAAACGGAGAGTCGAATGCATCAAAATGATAAAGATATTTTAAAAGCAACTATATGGTAAATGGAATGGAAAAATATCTCAATTTAGATTCTCAGTGAAATTACCATTGAAATAGATTTTTCACTTAATATTACTAAAAACGGCATTGCACTTGCTTTATGTATATTAATTATGCATAAATAACTTTAGTTGCAACGGTCCAATTACATATACGAGGGTAGCCGTTAGCGCTGCCTCAGATTTGATGATTGCATCGTGAAGTTTGAAATTTTTGACAATATATTTTTAACTCGACAGTTTTATTATCTGGTCGCTATTTCTATTGTTGACAGTAACTTGAAACTTTTATGTCAGCGAAAACATGGAATTAACTCGCGAACATTTTCGTGCAATTATTTTTTATAACTTTCGGCGTGGACTATCTCAACAAGATTGCATCAACGAGCCGAATTCTTTGTAAGGTGATGAAGCACGATCGAAAACTTCAGTATAGCGTTGGTATAGAGAATTCAAATTTGAATGAATTTCGTGAAGGCCGTTCCACAAATGTTGTGTCGGAAAACAATAATGCAGTGTCCGAATTGATAATGCAAGATCGTTCTGTCACCGTGAAATCAAGGCATTTGTGCCTTGTGAAGTGAACATTTAGCCGTTAAGAAGCTATGTTCGCGTTGGGTACCAGATAATTTGCCAACCGCTCAAAAAAGGATTCGCGTCGATTGGTGCCAAGAAATGCACAAAAAATACAATAGCGGTGCTTCAAAGAACATTTATAAAGTCGTTACAGGTGATGAATCTTGGATCTATACGATAGTAAACAGCAGTCGAGTGTACGGGTATTCCAATATGAGCCAAAACCAACAAAGTTTGTTCGCGCTCGAAGCACATCAAAATAAATGGTCGCCTGTTTTTCGGGAAAACCAGTCACTTTGCAACCTTACCTTTAGAGAGTTGTAGAACGGTCAATTCGGAATGGTACACAACTATTTGTTTGCCAAAAGTTTTCAAAGAAATAAGGAAAACAAACCGAAAACGACAGATCATTCTCTACCATGCAATGTGAGCTCTCACAAGTCGGTTCTAACAACTATATATTTGACCGGGCAAAACATTGAATCGCTGAGCCATCCGCCGTATAGTCCTGATCTAGCACCCTGTGATTTCTTGTTGTCACCACGCGTGAAGAATAAACTTCGTGGCCAACGGTTTTCTACGAGGGAAGAGGCAGTTGAGACATTCAAAGCTCATATTCTGTAGATACCGCCTTCACAGTGGCAGCAATGCTTTTCGGATTGGTTTAAACTAATGCAAAAGTGCATTGATTTTCAAGGACAATATTTCGATTCAAAACATCAACAAGACAACAAAATGTGCGTACCGAACAGAATATTGCTGCTGTAGCGCGAAATATTGAAGAAGACGCGGAAATACCAATTCGTCGTCTCTCTACTTGGCCTTTATCCTTCGACTACTTGGAAAACTTTACGTAAGGATCTTGGCTTATTTGCGTAGAAAATACAGCTCGTGCAATAATTGAAGCCAAACGACCATCGCTTGTGTCGCATTTTTGCTGATTAGGCTCATTTGAAACTGGGCGAAGATGAGCATTTTTATCAAAGAATTATATTTAGTGATGAAGCTCATTTCTGGTTAAATTACTACATCAATAAGCAAAATTGCCGTATTTAGAGCGAAGACAATCCTCAAGCCGTTAACGAATCACCATTACATCTACTAAAATTGACTGTTTGGTGCAGTTTACACGCTGGCGGCCTAATCGGTCCTCATTTCTTTCGAAATGAGGAAGGAGCTGCCGTTACGGTGAATGGCAAATGCTATCGAGCCATGCTGATGAATTTTTGTTTCCAAAAATTAATCAGCTAAACATCGACGACATTTGGTTGCAACAAGATGGCGCAACTTGCCATAGAGCGCGCTTAACAATCGATTTATTGCATAATTAATTTGGTGACAACTGTATTTCCAGAAGTGGTCCTGTTCACTGGCCGCCTCGTTCGTGCGATTTAACGCCTCTGGATTACTTTTTATGGGACTATGTTAAGTCATTAGTTTATGCCGACAAACCAGTAGCTCTTGAAGCATTGGAGGCCACTATTCAAGCCACCAATGACGCCATACGGCCAGATTTATTGGAAAAAGTAGTCAAAAATTGGACTAATCGAATGGACCATGTAACTCGTAGCCGCGGCGGACATATGCCGGAAATCATATTTAAAAAATAAATGCCATGAAATTATCTACCGGATTATAATTTAAAAAAATTCATTCCAACAACATTTCTGTCTTGTATTATCATTTAAAGTAACAACATTAAAAACTAGATAGCAGCTAATACTTAACGAAGTAATCTGTTAAAACAGGATTTAAACTACGTGAAGGAACACACATGAAGTTTCAGTACATAATTCTCGAAAAGGCAATAATAATAAGGATACGTATGGATGGAAAAGAAAAATAATTGCGTTTAGCAACATATAGAAGAATGTAGAGACAATTAAAATATAAATTCTAGTTCAGTAAACTAATATAACTCACGAATACGAGAAAGGATGACATTGCGATAATAAGTATTGCTATTGTAAATAATATAAACATTTATGGGAAAGCTGTAGATGAAAATGTATTTAGCTAAGTAATTAGACGAAAGAAACGTAGGAGAATATAACGATTTTTAATTAATTAATTATTATTAATGTTTAATTCTCAAACATAAGCGTATAATTTTAAATGACATACTATAAATGGATGATATATACAGAACAGCATAAAGACATCAATAACAGTAACACATCCGGAATCAGCAGATATAAGCACTTACATACGTGCTTATATTTAGTATAGTAAGCAAGGATAAGTGAAAAAGGTTGTATAGAGCTATGATTATTAAAAGGATCAAATTTTGAAGTACGGAGGCACTTATTTTACACCAGATAATTTCTATTACACAAACACTATACTATAGTAATGTTGTCAGTAATCTTGAATGTAGACAAAAACTTAACGATTAACTTGTGCGGCTAAAAACATAGGGTAAATTTGTGAATTATTTTTAGTAAAATAATAAAATAAGTGGCAAATCGGGCATAGCTAACATCAAAAAGGCGGTGCTGAAGCTCTGCAAGTAGGACTGCTTTTTTTACATCGGCCTCCGCTGCATACACCATAAGTGTCGTACACCTTCCCTAAGAACAAAATAAAAAAATTTTTCATTATCTACATTACATTTGCTAGAGAAATACATAAGTATATGTTAAAATATTGATTTTTGTAGAATTGGTGACCATTTGAACACAAAGTTTCATTTTTACCCAAAAAATTCAGTGAAAAATTATTTATAACAATTGAAATTTTTAACCGATCGTAAATATCCTATATCTAGATAATTTAGTTTGGCAGCAACTGTAAAAATCTCAAGTGGATGGGATCAAATTTGTTGAAGTTATGATGAATGTATATTTGAAAAACATACTTACAAACGCGTTTAAAGTTTTGAGTAGCATTATTTCATATTACCATTATTCTACGATGCCTGCACTGTACAACTATCCTTCCGCATTGATATTCTCTTCCTCTTCCTCTTTCCTGGAGGATGTGGAGCCCCTACGTCTTTTGCGGCATCAGTGAGCGAGCCTCGGCAAACTTGATGCGGCGTACCTCAGCCTCGGTGCAGAAATTGTAACAACTATGTCCCACAGTCAGTTCTAACACTTGCATCATTGTCATTACACTCGAAAACCCATTATTAAAAATTACAGTTACGATATTTGCGGCGATGTCGACTATTAATTCCCCACTTGAGGATTTTTTGGAGCGATGGACCATACAGTCGAATTGAAACTTTCGTTGCTGTTCTGCGTAAAACCTTCTAAGCAACGATTGAGTAAGTCATCCCTGCTCAAATCTTCATATACTAGCTTTACGGCGTCGAAAACTATCTGTGAACTAGGCGTTTTATGCTGGTATTCATGTAAACTGTCCAAGGCCTTCGCTTTCTTTGCCGATGTATTGACGCTTTCAGATTCATTTTCCATTTCATATCGATTCAGCGGTCGCCTCTTTGAAATATTAGTTCTTTCCATAGACCAATATCTATCCCTGGAACCTTTCTTCGCTCCGTAAACTTTATCACTCATGATGACAATTATTGGCGTAAAACTTTGAAAAATGGAGTAGCAACAACAGGTATTCGAGAGCGTCCTAGGTCGAGAGCGAACAGTATCGTTCCCACGGTTATGCTGACGCTGACCGTTACAGACTACATATTTGAGGTTAAAACCCACTAGCACCATCTAGAATGACATGACTGAAGTTAACAATTCATCGGTGATCGATATCATGTAACTTGAGAGCCCCAGAAATCTTGACGCTGCGCGCTACTGTGACGCGCTTAGATGGTGTCACACCGTGGATTAAAATATCAGCTGTAAAATTATTAAAAAAAATTTTTCACGTATAAGACCAATTGCGCCTTATTCTTAAGACTCTAAAACAATAAAAAAATTTTTTAAAAATTTCACTGTAATGCTACCCCTTAAATAAGTCATTTCATCAGTCCAGAACACAAAGTGTGTATTTCCCAATTAGCAATATTAACGAAACGTAAAATACTAAAAATATTACAAATTTATTATAAAAGATTTTTTCCAATCCGATACCTTAGCTACAACATGATAGTTTTATCCAACTGTAGGCGCTTATTAATAGATATTAGTGGAAAATAAATTCAATATATAAAATACGTAGATATAAAACATTACCGAGTCATCTTTGAAAAGGAGTAACTATTTCCAAATATTTTAGACTAGCTTTGGAGTTGCATGAACAAAGTAAATCCGGTCAGCCTGCAAAGCCGGATTTATTGAAGATCTTACGATTATTCTGAACCAACACGTAATATTTAATGTAAAATATCACGAAAAAATAAACTACCTTTTCAAAGCACAATTATTAATTACGGCTAATTGCTGTAACTGTAATTTTACTTGACAAATAAAGAACATATCCGTATTTTGCACGACATAATAGATCGCTGATTTAACCAGAATCTTCGACGATGAACATTAAAAAAATCCGCGCAGTAATGACTCCGGTAAAGTTTTAAAATTACCATCAATCAATGTAGTCATGTTAATACGCAACAATGGCAAAACCCTAACGAGTGAATTTAATCTGTGTTCTCGTATACGTAATATGTTACCGGTACATGGTATATAAACATTCATTATGGAGTGAATCTGTCCGCCTCGGCTAGGAAAACATTCCATTATATATGAGAGAATACCTATATAGAATGCATTTATGTAATGCATTCAAGACATCGGACTCGTAGATATCTAGTTAATAAAGTGATGTTTCTAAAATGTTGTAGTCAAGTAATGGAAAGTCTGTTTTATAGAGTTTGTAATAATTTAATACGTTCAAGTTATGATTTTAAGTACTGCAATTCTTTAAAATTGCAGTTGAACTGGTTACATTAGCAACAAATTCTTCGCAGTTATTATTATTATATTAAACATAAACAAAACAATTTACAAAATAAAACCAATGCATGTACAATCTTTTCTTATTAAATATTAAGTAAAACTAGTCGTCTAATTAACTGGAAAAACTTTGTCTAACTCTGCAAAAGTTGACTAAAAATAATTCGATTCACAATGCAGGTTTTTTAGTATATATGTACACATTTCGACAACTAAGTTGTCATTACTATCAACAGAAAAATTAATAACAATTGGAATACTAGCACGAACTTTATACAAATAAAATATATCACTATGTCACCGATGTATTAATATTGTAAGTTAATATCATGTTTACAAAGACAATAAGATAGGTCTTTATAAATCTAAATTTTGGAAGATTATGCACTTATAGTTTTGTTCCTTAGACAATCGACTTTTCTGTCACAAAGATATCTTTTCAAATGTAGACATTTTTACTGGAAATGATACAGTTCATCTCAAAATTGTGGCTGAAAATCAAAGATCTAAAAAAGTAAATATATTGCTTACATTTTTTCGATGATAATTTGAATAAATTAAACTAATTGTAATAAATACAAAATTTTGCGTTACCTTCACTGCCAAAGTGAATTTAGATGATTATTTTCAAAGGAATCAATCTCCTGCGATCTCCCATAAATTTAACCAAAGATTGGCTTGATCGTCTCCCTGGAAAGGGTCAGACGATTTGAACGAATATATTGGCTAGCCTGTTCACTAAATTTAACGCCTATGGTCTATTATTTGGGGACATGCAAAACAAAAAGTTTATGAAAATAATAACGTTGACACTAATTTAGAAATCTGGAGAAAAATATATGGATTACTAACGAAATAAAAATTTGACTAGTAAAGTTAACGTAAACGTATACAGAGAATATAGGACTAATATAAGGCCAATTTAATTGTGGTTTAATTTTTTTTAATGTAGAAAGTACTTAAACAAAAGTAATTAAGAAAAATATATGAAAATACGAGGTCGATTTGACTGAGAGTGACTTTTCATAAGTTGACAACATTTTTGCCATGATTAGAATATAGAATGATTTCAGCCATGTTTTAGAAGCTTGCTGTCAAAATTTCGACCAAATATGTCAAATAGATAAGCTTTTACAATCGTTTAAAATGAACTTTTTGTTGTTTTTGTATTAATGTGAAAAAAAAGAATTTCATATGTTAATTAAACATTATTTTTTACGTGGAAAAACTAAAAAAAAACTGCAGAAAAATTACATAAATATTATGATGATCCTATTTCTTTCATGTTATAATTTGTAAGTGGTTCACTATTTTCCAAAGAAGTCATATGATTCCAGAAGGTTCTGAACGTCGGAAAGCTTTATTTACGGTAACTTCTCCAGAAATTACTAATAAAGTTTGTTATAAAGAACAACCGCCAAATAAAACTGCGTGCTATAGATAATACTATAAACATCTTAACCGAACGACTGCAAAATATTTTACATTAACTTTTAAATAAAAAAACTAATCACAAGATGATGCCCGCGTTTGGCTACTAATTGATCAAATACGAACTGTGTTACAATTTCAAATGAGTGTATGACTAAATTCCAAAGAAATCCAAGTGAATTTTCTTTTTAATATGTCACCATAGATGAAACCTGGATACATGTCTATACTCCAGATACAAAAACACGTCAAGTGAATGAATTGCTTCTGATGAACGTGCTTCAAGGTAAGCAAAAAATAGCTTTTTTCAGTCAATAAGATTACATCCACTTTTTTTGGGGATTCCAAACGGGTCATCTTTATTGATTAATGAAAGAAAGGAAGAACAATAAATAGTCAACATTATGTTGATGTATTAATACGTGCATAACCTTTTATTTATAGAAAAGTTTCGTTACATAAGGATAACACCCCCTCTCGTTCATCAGCTACAGCAACCGCTGAATTTATCGATTTACAAAACAAATCGCCATATTTACCAGATCTGGCCCCGAGTGATTTTCTTTATTTTTAAACTTAAAAAATGGTTTGGTGCAGAGATGTTCTGAACAAATGAGGAATTAGTGCCCATTTTGACAAGCTTCGAAAAGATTACTTTTTAGACTGCTTAAAAAAACTTGAAGATCGCTGGGCTAAGTATATTGAAAAATAGAATATATTTTTACACTAAAATAAGTGTTTTATCGAAAAGTCACTGTCCCGTCAAGTCATCATCGTATATGCCCCCGACCATTGTGGAATGTCCGTGGACATACTGTATATGAAGCACGATAAAAGTATAATAAATTAATTGAACATGTCAATACAGCAAAAGTCTCCATAGTTTGCAACTTTCTCCGAGAGGTTGAAGTTGGCAAAGACGTGAGAAGATCTTGTGAAGAAATTATAAAAAAAATCTGTGATAAATTAAGTTGGGGGCTTCACATTATGTCTTTGTGAAAAGCGATAAATCTCTACTTGTAAACTAGTACAAATCATCCTTATTGCAACAGATATACTTAAAAACAATCCTTCTGCAACCTTTCTATAGTAATCTGTTTTCATAGGTAGAACGGGTGCTACACAAAGGAAACATATTCAAATTCGCTTCTGATGAATGCGCAATATAAGACCTTTCAAGCAAGATGAGTCTGAAGATGCGATTGCATAAGGAAGTCTAGTAATTTAGCGATAACACCCTGTGGATCATTCATTACTTACTAACTGCAAGCGAAAATCAAACCATACTCTTAGTTTAAAAATTGAGCTTGTATCATTTACTTCCAGGAATTAATTCAGTGCAATGCGACTATATTGTGGCTACTTAGAAATCTTTAATAGTACAAGCTTCTTGGCACGCACATTGGCATTTCAGATTTCAGTTACAGGTTTTTAATGTACCAGCCACAAAACCATTTTATTAGTCAGTATGGTGAGTATGTTCATTATGTCATCAGCTTTTATGATTAAGTTTTAAGTTCTTCATCATAGTCTTTGAAGCGTATGCATAGTCGTTTACCAGTGAGTGCTGATTAATTTACTAGATTGCTTGCATCATAGAGTGAATCACGAGTGCAGTCTCCTATCGAACAATTATGAATGTGACTATTTAAGTCATCTACATCATTGATAGTGAGTAATTTGTGTCTGTACTTCGAGTTGACAAAGTGAGCATTTTAATGAACTGATATAGCGTCATTATATGAAGGGAACTAGAGAAATAATCTATCTAGCTATGATAAAAACAAATAATTGTACGTTACTTAGTAACGTTCAACTGTGACGTTTGTCTATTTGTGCGTCAAATTTGACTTCAAGTCATTCATGACTTTGTACTGTATAAAGTACCTCGCCAACGAAAACGAGTTTGTGAAATTAGAATACCACAGAGTCATTAGATTTTTGATAAAGGGAGAGAATTCTCCTGAAGCTATTTACGAATGAATAATGTATGGGAAAAGGCTTCGTCACATTTTAAAATATTAAAACGAAATATTAACCAAAACAGCTTTGGTAGGGTCGTGAGTGTATTGAAGATAATCTACCATCTTCTGAGACCATGCAGCAGTTATTCTTGTTGAGTATATTACAAAGATGAGAACAATAACGGCAGTTATCTATGGCAATATGCTATCATAATTTCGTAAGGCTATTGACCAAACTCGTCCAGGTTTGCATCATAAAGAAAGCCTTCTTCTTCACAACGTTAGTAGGTGTGGACCTGGACAATATCTCGAAACATCACAAGAGACAATGCAGTTGTTGCCAGAGAGATTTCCGAACTGAGTCATATCAACAAGCAATGGCAATTAGAATTAACCACTGTGTTTAAGTGAATTCACGCCGTGCGACTTTGGCCATAGGATTCTTTAAAGTCGCACTAATTTTAGAACCTTCCAACAATAACTGATTCGCCTACGAATGAAATTCGACGCATCATTGGTGAAATTGAGAAGCAAATGTATGTAGATATTGAAAATTTCACTAAAAAAGTTTACTGAAAGTTCTGTTTCATACTAAATTGGAGTTTACGTGCTTTAGGTTGCAATAAAGGCAGTCCCTTATCAGAGAAGGAAGTGTCACACTCTTATTGGACCGTCCTTTCAATTATGATCCATTGAAGGTAATTTTGATCGAGCCCGTGGTTAATTAACTTAATCATTGAAGGCTGATATATAACTCATTTTCACATTAATTGTCGTATTCTGTATTGACAACAAAGTTGTCATCAAAACGCCAGAGCCAAAACGCACACTGTGCAGTGTGCGTTTTGGTATTCAACGGTACGTAGCTTGTGCGGAATTTGTTTTCTTACGGACCGTAGTTTTCCAAGTGCGACACTGTTTAATTATCTGCTGATTATGAGAACTTAATTGTCGAAATACGTATACAGAATACGAAAATTAATGTGGAAAGGGGTTGTATATTAACCTTCAGTGATTATGATTCCTTTAAGAATTATAATTAATTGATAATTTTTTTTATGTATTAGTTATTGTTGTTACTATTATTATTATATTGCATTTGACTTTGACCATGCATTTTCTATACTTCGGTTAAATTATCTGTTGGAAATGAATGCATTAAATAAATGAATAAAAATAAAATAGAAGTAAATGAAAAGCTGTATAATTGATTTCCATTACTGATTACTTAGCAATACTTTTCAATCTATAGAAATATCTTCCCATTCAGAGATGTATGTAAGGCGATGTAAAAAGGATTAGAAGAATATAAATGCTAATTAGTGAAATCGAAGGCACATTTTACCATCAGATTAATCACTCAAACTCAAAACACACATATGTATCAATTTAATGAATTCTCTTATTCGACACAAGGTAATTAGATGGCTAGATACGTTTCTAAATCTCGCCAATTGATTGACTATTTCCTGACTGGGCGTTCGACTAAACAAAAAAAAAGGAAACTGGTCATTTATGCAATTGGAAAATTAGCACGTAACTTCTAATATGTTGTGGTCCAATTACATACATGCATATATTACTTGTGAATCATACTAAAATATAGTCTACGAAACAAATCTATTTCTTTTCAATCAGCTAGCTATTAATTAATTACCTCATACTAAGCAGGTTATATAGGTGCATAAAAGTAAAACTTAAATTTCTACTCAGATTATGGGAAAAGAATATAGCTTTGTAGACATTCTCCCCTATTTGTGTTCGTATTATTGCCACTAATGGAAACTAATCATATTGTTTGAAGTGAATTTTATTTATTTACCATTTTCAGTCACTTTAGTTCGTGTTTTTTATTTTCGAGGTTTGCCAAACATTTTATTTCAAACATATGTGGGAAAAAACATACATCAGGCAATATTATATGTTGGTCTTAGAAAAAAAGCAAACTAATACAGTATTTACGGACTAAAAACTAAATGTACCTGTATCATGATACGATGTTTTCGGTTTTTATATAACGCTGTCAAAACTAATGAAATCATATCTAAATGATAGAAGGAGGTATGTTTTATATAATAATTTTAGACATTCTTGTTAAACTTTTGAATTGAAATCCCGCAGCAATACGATTTGGCCCCATTACTGCGTAATATTATATATATATATATATATATATATATATATATATATATATATATAGCTAAAAGTGCTTTGGTCGACCGTTCATTGATTTGGATTATATATATGTATATATATAAAGTGTGTTTCAAATTGCGCGGCTTTCTTTAAGAATAAATAAAATGTAGATGGCGCACTGAATTTGTCTAGGTATGTGGTCCCTTAAAAAGTGTGGTGTATGACATTTACGAAAATGGCTTCGTACACAGTACAACAACGCGTTCAAATTGTTGAATTATTTTATGAAAATCAGCGTTCTGTGAAAAGAGATTTTAGAAAATTACGTGAATTTTATGGTTTACATAATCGTTCATCTGAAAGCATTATTGGTTGAGTCATGAAAATATTTCAAGGGACCAGTTACGTGGAAGATCAAAAAAGTGCAAAATACAATCGTAGTGGTCGTTCACAAGAAAATATTGGTTTTGTTCGTGAAAGTGTCGCTGAAGATCCTGAAATGTCCATTAGACGACGTTCCCAACAACTTGAACTTAGTGTATCAACAACATGGCGTATTTTACACAAGAATTTAGCTCTGAAGAGAAGATTCAAATAACACAGGAACTAAAGCCATTATATCATTCAAAACGTCGTTCATTTGTCAATTTCGTCAATGAATAACCAGCTGATTTTTCTGAAAAAATTATATTTTCCGATGAGGCATATTTTAAACTTGATGGCTATGTTAATAAACAAAATTGCCGTATCTGGGATGAGGAAGATCCATGAATTATTCATCAGAAACCTATGTATCCTAAACGAGTTACTGTTTGGTGTGCATTAAGGTTAGGTGGTGTAATTGGACCTTACTTCTTCGAAAATGCTGAAGCTGTAACTGTCAATGATGATAGATATCGTCGGAAAACAACCTAATTTTTGTGGCCTGAATTAATGAATATTGATCTAGAGGATATGTAATTTCAACAGGATGGCGCTACACCTCACTTTGCACACGAATCGACTGTTTTATTGAGAGAAAAATTTCCTGGACGTTTAATCTCAAGAAACGGTGATGTTAATTGGCCACCAAGATAATGTAATTTGACACCGTTAGGCTATTTTCTTTGGGGTTATGTGAAAAGTCAGGTTTATAAAAACAATACGCAATAATTCCTACTTTGAAAGATGAAATTATTCGTATCATTGGTGAGCTAGAGCCTCAATTATGTCAAAATGTCATTGAAAATTTTAACAAAAGAGTGGACGTCTGTGGAGCTGCAAGAGGAGGCCATTTGGCAGATATTATTTTTCGCATATAAATGGTATAACTGATATTTCAATTACCAATAAAAAGGTTTTGAAAGTGAATGCAAATTATGTGTTTTATTTATTCTTTAAAAAACCGCGAAACACCCTTTATAAACCACCTTTCGAATAACATGAATTTTGAATACTTAGGTTTTAGTGATGTTCTAAAAATCAACACAAAAACCCATCCAGATTATGTATGTATAATTTATTCATCTTCACAAACCGTATATTCATATACTTTGTGTCTTTTTTCAAACTTTTTTTGTAATATTTCTAGAGTCACTATCTTAAAGTTCAAATTTTCTTTCTCGTTACGCCATCTTAGAAATAATTCTGTGTTCAATAACGAGGATGTTTCTGAGCTTTCATGTCAAATACGTATGAATCGAATATACACAAGCAAATCTCACACAAGATATTGGAATAACGTAGATTATTAAATATCCTACGTCTATAGAAAGACAATTAAGTCTCTTAAGTTTTGAGAAAAGTTTCTTGTTATAAAGGTATGAAAGGGCCATTTGCATCTATTTCCATATTACGCCATATGACTTCTTCATTTTGAGAAAAATTTGGCGATGTGGTTGAGCTTATAAAATTTTATAGAAAGTTAAAAGTGGAAGACCAAACAGTGCGTTTTCACCAAATTTTACTCTTTTCCTTTCATAATTAGAACTTACGTCAAGCTCGTGAGAAGCTTGTTTGAAGAATGTTTATAGTGACAAAGCTCTACAAGAACTTCAATATCCGAAACTAACATCACCAGTTCATCAAATTTCGTACTGGATTTTAATTTGAACTATGCTCCTCGACTAGGGAGGCCAATTGAGTTTGATGGCGACAAAATAAAGACGTTAATAGTGTTAAACATACAGCAAACAATGTAGAGATTTATTGCTGGAGTTTTTCACTTCTTATTAAATAACCAAAAGAAGTGAAAAACACGTCTTTTGGTTATTTAATAAAATACAGTGTCAAATACAGTCATTTTTTTAAACCTAGCACAAATGCAATAACATTTTAAGTAATTAACAGATCACATACTTAAGAAAGACACGTACATAATTTAAATTAAATTAACACAGTAAAATCATACCATTTAATACAATTTGATATTTAAAAAAAGATAGTCTCAAACACAAAATTCTAAAAAATTAAGGCATGATTGTATTTGTGGCCAGGGACTGCATGTATGTATATTTACATGTATGACGATTATACTATCGTTCTCAATAGCCTTAAATTAAAACTTATGTTCACAAACAACGACAGATAAATATCAAATTATCAAAGAAACTATTTTTAAGGTGTAGACGCTACTTATCCATTTACTAGAACCCATAAAGAACAGGAAGAAATAATAAATATTATGGTTGAGCACATTTTCCTCTTAAGAATTTCATTCAGTTACACTGCTAACTAGAAAGGTAAAACGTGAAATTTGCCGACTGTAATTCAGGAAAGTACGTACTTATTGCTAGTACTATTATTTCGTTCAAAGGAGTTCCTTTCTCATAACTGTAACAATAGTCCAGATACAAAGTCAAAGCATATTTCGATAAACAGATAATTTACAAACGAAGCGTAGAAACAAGAATCAAATACAGTACGATCATATAAAATTCTACATAATAATTATAATCAAAATGCAAAAAAAATAATTGATAATGCGAAAGATCGTTATGTTCTTGACTACACATTTACATATTCGTTAGCAAAATGTGTATAAACATAGAGGTTACTTTCAATAGCGCCAACAACTGAAATATTTAAGTTTTTGGCATTTCATAGTAACAGTCTCTTGAGTCAGTTTTGAGGAGTAAAACTTTTCACATATTCATGGAAGCCCAAACTTGCAAGAAAAATTACAAAAAGCTCTTAATTTCAGTGCAGAACATTTCGAATGCAAAAATTTAAGGAATGTGGATAGATGTAAATTAATTTTCCACACTTGGAAATCATAAATTGCTCATTTTTACGAATTTAGATATGCTTCGGAGTATTTTCAAAAGCCCTCTCAATGTTCTTATATATTATTACCACATTACTGCTGACTAGAATTTTTAAAATTTTTCGCGACCTAATTAATGATATTTAAATGTATAAAAATAAAAGTAATACTTCGAAATAAAATTTCATTTACCGTTTTCCTTTGGAGATAATATGTTTTTAAAATAATTATCTTTTTAATTTATTTGTGTAATAAAAAATTAAGTTATTTATATCCAACCAATATTATTACTGGGTTATTTTACGTTGCTTTAGTATTGTATGGTCATTGATGTATATTGTGTAAAAAATTTCGCGTGAATATTAACCTTAATAGCCTCAAATTCTTACTAACTCTTGTAATCTTGCATGATTTTTGAATGTGCATTTCATTGAATATATTTTTATTTGGCCATGGGTCGTTATTTTTTTATATTTATTATATTCTTCTAAAAGAACTTGGTATGCCATCTGTACTATTCAATTCTAAGTAGATATGCAGATGCGATAGATTTCTGCTCGTTGTTTTGTTTTTAGTTGCTTTATAGGTTTCGGATGGTAAATAAATACATTTGAAGTATTTTAAGCTGCCTTTGCAAATAATGGCCGTAATAATGAACTTGCAATTACCTGCCTTACTCTTGTTTCTCTTCTTGCCTCTTTTGATCATGACGTTGTTGGTCGAGCGTTTATAAACGTGCGACAACCTACATTTAGACCATAAGTGTTCTGTAAAAACGAAAGTGTTGATTAGACGCTTGATTGAGCGATGTTTTAAATAAAGAAAGGAGTTTTCTTGCGACTGCATATCGAGTGATCGCACAAATACATATTTATCATATCATGAAGGTAATTTCAATGGAGCCTGTAGTTGATTAAATTAATCACTGAAGGTTGATAAATAACCCCTTTCCACATTAATTTTCGTATTCTGTATACGTCTTTCTACAATTATGTTGTCATCATCAGTAGATAATTAAACAGTGGCGCATCTGAAAAAGTACGTCAAACACCAACACGAAACAAATTCCGTACACGATCTGTGCCGTTGAAAGCGAAAACGCACACTACGGCTGTTGGCTTTCGACGGTATAATTTGTGTCCGAAATTTGTTTCGAGGGGATTTTTGCCGTAGTTTTCCAGTTGCGACACTGTTTCATTACCTGCTGATGATGACAACTTAGTTGTCGAAATACTTATACGGAATACGAAAATTAATGTGAAAAAGGGTTATACATATATCAACCTTCAGTGATTAAATTATCATATCATATTCAAAAGACTTAAAAATATCCCGCTGCCTATTCTTCTCTCTTTTGCAAGTCCGGATTTGTTCACATCAGTTCTCCAAGTTCTAATCCGTGTAATTAGAAACTTTTTAATTAATCTACTCCGTGGTAGATAATTTTATATACTACGTATAATTGCTTTTAAGATAAAATTAAACTAATTTAAGTAAACGCTCAAAAATTAATTTTTTTTTGTTTTAGGTAATTTTTTACGGATTTCGTCAGTTTTATGATAATAAAAGAGGAAGGCGATTAAGACTAATACTAAACATAACACATGAACCTAAGATAAATGAAAAACATGACCTCGTCTCATTATTTAATTCTCTGTAATGCAAAAATTATTCCTAAATAAATTATAAACAGAACAACTGCTAAATATACATTCTTTGTTAAGAATACCGCTATAAAACGACGATTACGCATTATACTATAAATTATTTGTTAGATCAGGAGGACATAAGGAATATGAATAATAGCAGCGCTATTAAAAGTAAACATGCATGTTCCGCACTGTCCCACAAGGTTGATAATCATCATTTTTAACTTCTATGAACACCTGTGCATTATTATGTATGTCACATCATCCAATGACACTGAAATTCTAACCTTGCAAGTCGTAATTAGCAATTTTTCGCACCCAACTTTTTTTTAATGTTAAGAAAATTCAAGATCTCTTTGTCTGTACTGTACAAATGTTTTGTGGTATATTCAATTTGGCAAAGCTTAATTCTCTTTTTGTCAATAATATAATGAAGAAAATGCAAAGTAAAAGTCGTTTTTATTTTTTGTTTTTATTAATATTTTTACTATGGTATTTGGCAATGAATTACTAATATATTCTATTTACAGAGTACGATCTCTTCTTTATTATTAGGTCGATATATTAAAAGCCGATTTTTGCAAAATATCTGGTGCAGAAATTTGCAGTGTAAATAAGTTGGCTGATTTTCATACTACCTAAAATTAACACATACGTATATTGTATTTTCTTTCTTCAGGAATTCTGAACATTATTATTGAATATTACTGTCCTTGTGCAATCTCACTCGACAAAGGAATTATTCACATAGTCTTCTACTCATCCGATTAATAATAGTAATAATAATAACAATGCTTTCTATAGACGAAAATGGAGGAAATGGTTTAGAAGATAGAAAAAACAAAAGCCTAGATTCAGAAGCAAATGACCCCTAAAACCCGAACACCTTATATATGTATATACACTGCTCAAAAATTACAGGATACTTGAAAAAATAATAAAATAAATAAATAAATAATATAAGACACGCAAATATTTTTATATTGCAACTATAACCCTTTTAAGCAAGAAACAGGATGCATTGACAGATTTCAACTTGTACAGTACTTCGGTGCAGTCACCACTACTCGAGGGTATAAAAGCGCGTATGCGAGCGATATCGACTACAGTTAGATTTTACAATTTTCTGTATCATAGCCAATTTTTTAACTGTAATTAGGGGTAATAATAGAAAGGCAGCCCGATTTGGCTCATGCACAGGCTTAGAGAACCATATGTCAAACGGAAGGTTCTTGGACAGAGACAGCAAACTGTTGCTGAAGTTTTGCAGTTAATCGAAGTGATTTCACGTTTGTGGAATCAGGTTTTAGAAACCGGAGATGTTCATAGAAGACACCAAGAGATGATCGATACTTATCAGTATTTACACGTAGAAACAGCACTCATAACGCAATGTGGCTTAAAAGTGAGCTTGCTGCTGCTACGAGATGAGTAGTTTCAAGTCAACCAATAAGAAATCATCTTCATAACGCTGGCATGTATGCTCGAAGACCCCTGGTATGGGTTCCATTCCACTGCTCTTCATAAAAGGTCGCGAAAAGAAAATTAGAATCACAATGACTGGGTACAAGTATTATTTTGTGACGAATTCAGATTCGCCTTAAATCCTGATAATAGGCGTATTTTAATTTGGCGTGAACCTGGAACACGTAATCAGGCACGATGTGTTAGAGAAAGGCCGCAAATGATGGTGGGATTGTAATGGTATGGATTGGGATAAGCGCAGGGTGTCATACAGACTTTTATGTGATACAAAATGACAACCTGACTGCTCAATGAGATGGAAGAAATTTTGAGACCCATTGTTCTTCCGTATGCTGGCGCTATGGATGAAAGATTCATTTGAATGTATGACGATGCTCGTCCATATAGAGCAAACATTGTGAACAATTAGATTGAATAATTGGGAATCAATAGAATGGACTGGCCAGCAAATTCTCCTAATGGTAATCCTATCTAACATGCTCGATATGACTTAAGAAGACGTGTTGCAGCAAGAAATATGCTACCGTGTACAACTCAGAAACTTCAAATTGCTCTAATAGAGGAATGAAATAGTATTCAACAAGAATTTTTTGATGTTCTGATTCAGTCAATGCCGATGAGATGTCAAACCTTTATTTGTCGTTTATGGAGATCATACACATTAACAATAGATTTTTCGTTACTTTAGCAATAAAATTTCTCATAATTGTGTATTCATTTAATGATATTTATTCACTCTAGTGCCTTAGTAGCTTTATAATGGGCAACAAGTTCAAACGTGTCGATACGTTCGGTTTCTTATTTAAAAACGTTGTAATTAAATATAAAAATATTTGCGAGGTGCTACATTCTTTATTTATTTGTTCTATTACCATTTTTCCAAATATCCCTTAATTGTTTTGAGCAATGTATATATATATATATATATATATATATATATATATATATATATGATAATGAGCTGAAAAGCGCGAGGAATGACGGATGGCAGCACAGTTTCAGACTTTTTTAACCAGATGAATAGTGTTGACTTTTGTACAGCTAGTGAGTACTTTACTTACTTAGTTATCAACAAAAATATTTATAATGAGATGAAGAATGATCTGAAAAACTTAGTTCCTTTATTTTTCACTGTTATTCAATAGGTTCTTGAGTTCACATTTGGTCGTACAACTATTATAGATGCACTACGTAGTACAAGATCGGAATTTTGCCACTATAGCAAGAGAAATTATCGTTCGAAAGCCTCTGACATAGTGGAGATTGGAAAGGTCTCTAAAGTAAACATAACATACATTTTAAATGAAGAATTGGCTATGAATAAGCAGTTTGAGGTGGGTGCCCGACTACTCGGTTTTAATTATAAATTGGTGCCAATCCAAATTTCTCTTGAGAATTTGGAGCATTGTCGAAGTAACAAGGTAGATTTTAAACGTCGAATTATCACCACATATAAGACCTAAATTCATACAACGCCGAAATAAAACAATTTAAACAATAGCGACACAGTCACTGTCTTCCTATCCTACCTGCAGGAAAGGTAATGATTTCCATTATTTTGGATGCAAAAGGTATTCTTATTATTGATTACCTTCCAAAAGACCAAGTCATCATAGGTACATATTACATTATACTCTTTTATATAAATTAAAGCAAAAATTAATGAAATACGTCTTGTTTTAGCTAAGAGAATATCGTTTTCCAAAGAGTCAATGCATAGCCCCGCACAATGCCATTACCATAGCTGAAATTAAATAATTAGACTTCGAATTCCCACAGAAAGGTTCAACATCAGTACCTTGCCAGTCAGAAATTTTCAACGTACTACGAGGTTAAGGCTGCTCTAGATTTTTATTATAACTAACTTGAGTATTTTGAATTTTGTGAAGGCATAGAAACTTTGGATCATCACTGATTCAAATGCATCATGGTTGCAGGGGATTATGTTTAATAACAAACGGAATGTCAACTCGCCAACTTCTTTTATTTTGTTACAAACTTGTATCCAACATTATATATATATATATATATATATATATATATATATACATATATATAACAAATTTTTGTGTGTTTATGTGTGAGTGTGTGTGCAAAAAAAGTAAATTTACATTTCAATTCAATCTAAAGATCACTACGAAAAGTGATGCACATTTCCTTCTCACGATCAATAATATCTGTAATAGATATATGGTCATCAAGCAAAATACACTGATCATTTGCGTGTATCACTCCGAGTTACTTGGCATTAAATAAGCAGAATGAATATAATTTTCATTCGTTTCTCACAGTTAAATTATTAATCGCGGGCATTTCTTTACTGTAAACATCGATCACTGCACATAACAACCAAGTTTGTATGAAAGTCAATGCAACATGGAATTTGAGCCACATGTTACTTTCAATGAAATCGAAATTAACATCTTGCTACTTCCAGACATTTGCTTTCCGGCCATTATTATTAAATACATTCAATATATGCGTTATTAACATAATATACTGATATTCCACTTTCATTTCATAATAACAACTCGATATCATACACGTTAATTTGCTTCTGGTCGATTAACGGACTGACACATATATACACAAAGAAATGTTATTAAAATGTTAACGTAACTAGCAAACATGTCATTTTCCTTCCTTTAGAATCTACTCAAATAATTGCATTGAATTTGTATTGAATTTAATAGAATTTCTTCTTAAAGATTAAATTAAATGAAGCTTCAATTATCTTTTAATAAATCGTCGAACATTTCATGGTTGTATTCTAATTTTAATATCAAATCAGAGTTAGTTAACCTAATGTTATTTATATTTCATATGCAATATATATTTTTTAACGTGTAGCCAAACTGAATCTCGTTTGTTATATATACCAGGTGTTCCAGGACATAGCATGACAACGCAGCATTGTTATTCAGTGCAGCTATGATTCATCAAGGATCATTCATTATGACAATAAACGTCAATTAATTTAATATGAAGTGTCTATTTTTTGTGTTACATTAAAGTTCTCTTAAAGGTAATTTTTTCGATTGAAAAATAAGCCAATATGCGCTTTGTTTATGGATTGCGTAATGAAAATGACCAAGCGTCAATTGATGAATATCATCGGCGATTCCCCACTTATAAAATACCTTGAAAACTATTTTTAGCAATGTCCATTGATATTTAAGAGAAACAGCCAAGTTTCCTGTAGCTATTTCTGAACGTCCCGTCCAACAAGAACTTACTCAAGAAGAAAAAATACTTATTATGGTTGATACTCAACTTTCCACTAGTGCCTGAGAATAGCCAGTAGACTTAACATAGGCCGCGTGAGAGTATGAAAAGTTTACATAATTTCGGTTTCTATCCGTACCATATCGTACCTGTACAATATTTAAAACCTGGGGCTTCAAGACTTAAATTTAGTCTCTGGTTAATAAGAAATTGAGGGCTTTATCGGAATATATTGTTTAGTAATTAAGCATCCTTTAACAGATGCGGTATCAATAACACCAAGAATTCACATTGTTGGACAATTGAAAATCCACCACAAACTAGTGAATCCCCTTCTCAAGATAGATTGTCGGTCAATATTTGGTGTGGTATTATTGACGACCGTTTATAATCGAAGAACGTTTCACGGCAGTTTATTATTTACGTTTCGTAGAACACGATCTTACAATACTACTGGATGACTTTCCTCTTAATGTAAGATGAAAAATGTGAGTACAGCACTATGGAGCACCTCCGCACTTTGGTAGGCAAGTAAGATTTTCTAATAAAAATTATACGAACCGGTACATTGGATAAGGTTCAGCTGTTGGTTGGCATCCAAGGTTACCAAATTTAAATTATCTAGATTATTTTTTATGAGTAATATATATATATATATATATATATATATATATATATATATATATATTATCTATATAATATTTTGTCGTTATTTTAGGATTTTAATAATCATAATAAAATAATAATCCATACCTTTCCATCCCCCCCTGAGTACGGGGGATATTAGTAGGCCATGAATTACTATTATGAGGATCTCGTGGTGCGTCTTAAGATTTTTGGTTGTTAGTATTCACTTAAACGAGAAGAAAACTCACTAAAACCATTCCTGGCCAACATGCCGGATTTAATTCCGAAACTCCGGTGTAATAAGCCAGTAAGTTATCACTAAGCTATCAACCGCTTGTAAATTAAGTAAGTAAAAGTGAACATTCAAGAAACGTCAAAAATTATAAATGAATTATAAGAGTATGTAGACTTCCGCGGTCGTGGTCCGTGCTATCTGCTTCTGGGCTTCCGGGCTGAAACCGCGTCACTTGTACATCTTCTCCTTGTGACATCTTCATGGCTGAAACTTTGATGTTCCATACAAATGGGTACGAAACGTCGGCAGATATACAAGAGACGCGGTTCCAGTCCGAAAACCCAGAAGCAGATAGCATTATAAGAGTATTAAATAAGAAATGACGAACACTCAGTCCGAGGGAACTTTATGTATATAAAACTATGGTAAATATTATTCAATTGCCTAAGCCACGTAAATATTTAATTAAATATAGTTCCCGAATTTCCATGCGTTTTAATATATATATATATATATATATATATATATATATATATATATATATATATGTATATATTACATTAAAAAGATTTCTAAAAACACATAATAGAGAACTGTGGTAATTCCTGATTTTAAACAGATCTTTTTCTTTTTGTAAATTTCACTTTCCTTACCTATTCACTTAAAAACTTATTACTACACCAACGCGACATTGCCAAGAGAATTTCTTCTTGTAACTTGTGTATCAACAACAATTACATAATCCTTGTTCTTATACATATTTACAAGAGCCTACCTATAATGAAAAACTCGATAAGATACGATACTTTACAAGTAAATATCTTTTCTATCTATCGATTAAACGTAATATTTCACGGTATCAGATAGATCGGTCGAATTTCGAAAGCGAATATTTTAATACATTATTACATATACTGAATTTGCCTTTCGTAAATTATGTAACGATCGGGGTAAACATAAAAATATAATATAGGTACCAAAGTAGCAGTATTAGATTCTGATAAATTCTGTGCATGTCCCCAAAGCGAATGTGTGTGTGTGTTTGTGTTTACTTCTACTTCGTATATCGTCGTAGGTGGCTTGTGTTACGGTTATTGGCCCCGGTCAACAGCGTGTGCTATAACCTACCTCTACAAGCCAGCTCTTCACTCTGTCCATTTTGTTCTTGTTTCAATTTCCTTTTACGTTCGAATGATACCATAACATGCCATAGTCGCTGTATCCATTCATTTTCAGTAATTAAAAAATGTCTTATAAAAACATGTACTTAAATAAACGATCTTTCTATCGAAAATAAGGAAAAATCAAAACCCATAGAAACTGTAATAATCTTTTTTTCTGATTGGCAGCTATACAAACGCCACTAAAACACCGAAAACAATGGGTTGTATAAAATTATCATTTTACATTAAATTTAATATGTACAAAATATTCAATAAAAAATTAATTTATTCAAATTCTAAATTAATAAAAATAAGTTCATGTGCCGGCCATTACGAAAATTCCCAATTAATTAATATTATTTTCTTATAGGTTATAAAATTAGGCTCTTTTATAACCTTTCTTATAGGTTATAAAAATATTTTTCTCATTTAATGATAATATCGAATTAGAAAAAAGAACATACATAATTAACTTATGTCCAACTTTCATAAAAAGATACCGCAATTGCTCTTTAGGACGAGTGCGTTTCGCCCTTGAGTTTCTAAACTGCCTTTGTATTGCGATTTTAAGACCTGTAAACCTTGTCCATTTTGAAGTAATGAGATACTCATTTAAAGTGTGTCTTGTAATATACTATTTAATAATATTTTTTCTCATTTAATGATAATATCTTTATTTGTCCTACAAAATATTCCTTCTACGGATAACAAATGCATTACAAGATAATTTGCTGGTACAAAAACGCTATAAAAATCTAGAAAGCAATGGGTTTATAACGAACAAACGCGCGGTTTTAGTGACCAACTTTACCAAAATAAAAAGCCTTCATTTCTATTTTAAAGAAGTTCGGTTTTCTTGGCGACATGTTATGTATATATAATATTATAATTAAATGATAATCAGGCGTAAGTGTTATGATCTACTATTAAAAAAATGTAGACTTTGCTTTTTCAGTTGTCTTAATTTTGTTTATAATATAATAATTATGTATTTATTTATCAGGTGTAATTATTTAATAGATTGTGATTGTTATCTGGCAATTATATATAATACCTATCCAGACTGATTAAACTTAATTAAGACTTAAATTGATATACGTCTTCAAGTTCCAATTAATTAGTTGATTATTGAAATCCTTACTCTGCGAAATTCCATTACACTCAGGAATAGATAAAACTAAGAAATAAACGAATAATTTCGTACTGTATTATACGAGGATAGTTTGACAATTAGTGAGAATGATACATAGGTGGCGCTCTAATTGGTAAAACGAATACACTGTAATTTAGGTTGCCTATCTATATGTTTACATTCCGATATATAGATAAATCGGTTGATTAGTTTATTTTTGACAGCTGATTGAAAAAGAAGTAACACGTCGTTTTGTTCAAATGGAAAAAGCAGAGTATCGTGCGGTGATTAAATACTTCGTAATTAAGGGTATTAAAGCCACCGATATAAAAGATGAGTTACGGGAAACATTAGGTGAATCTGCTCCATCATCCGCCATAATAAGTTGATGGCTAAATGAATTTAAACGTGGTAGAACAAGCTGTGTTGATGAAGCGCGCTCTGGAGCACCTAAAATCGTTACTTCTAAGGAAATGATTATAAAAATCCATAATATTATTACGCAAGATCGACGACAGAGTGAGAGAGATAGCAGACATGGTAAACATTTCAACAGAACGCAATACCACATTTTAACGAAAGAATTGGGCCTTTCCAAGCTTTCGGCAAGATGGGTGTCGCGATTGCTTACGACCGATCAAAAGTTCACTCGTTTGCGCATTTCCTATGAGTGTTTGGACCTTTAAAAGCGGAATCCGATTGATTTTTGTAGGCCATTTGTTACTTGGACACACAACAGTATACCCGAAACTAAGCAACAATCGAAACAATGGTTAGAACGTGGTTCTGCACCTCCAAAGAAAGCGAAAACCACTTTATCGGCAAACAAGGTGATGGCATCGATTTTTTGGGATTCAAAGGGCATTTTGCTCATTGATTACCTTCAGAAAGGTGCCTCAATAAACGGACAATATTTTGCAGAACTTCTACAAAAATTAAATGTTGAGATTCGTGCTAAACGGCCAGGAATGGCAAAGAAAAAGATTGTGTTTCACCAAGACAACGCTCCCTCGCATACCAGCACAGTTGCGATGTCCAAAATCCACGAGTTACATTTCCAATTAGTACCGCATGCGCCTTATTCGCCGGATCTAGCCCCTTCCGACATCCACCTTTTTCCAAAATTCAAAACGGCACTAGGTGGAAAGAAATTTTCGTCTAACGACGAGCTTATCATCTTCGTAAATGAGTATTTTGCAAGTCTTCCGAAATCGCATTTTAGAGATAGCATAAGGGCATTGGAGCACCGTTGGAATAAATGTCTTGCTCTTTTAGGAGAATATATTGAAAAATAAAAATTATTTTGTATTTAAAAAATTCGTTTTTCTTTTCCATTCACACTATTTGTCAAACTACCCTCGTACATTAACTGCGACTAGTTTTGTCTGTTAGGTTATTATCAAGCTTCTCAATCAAACTTGATAATGTTTTAAGTTAAAAATAAGGATTATATTGAACCCAGTGTTATAAAAGGTCAGTATCGATGTAGATTAAGATATACACATTCTGTTAGTCTCCGAAATTAATGGTAATTCTTAGAATAATCAATGTTTATATAGAAAAATTTATACAGAGAGCTTAAGTGTTAATATATTCATTACTGAAACTTAGCAATCAACGAATGCCATCTACAAGAGAGAACGACAAGCGTTCGAGAAAATTGCGACTACAGACAGCAGCATACGTAGACCACCGTTAGCGATACTGACATTTATACTTGAAGATCGATACTAATTATGTAAGAATTTTTAAACAGAAATATTCATTCGTTTTTATATACCACAAACGTAACTGAACATGGAAATCGATAAGTAGAATTATAATTAACTAAAAATTATTTAGTTAATTTGCACTCACCTCTTATTTGTTATGTATTAATTCCACTTGGTTAAAAATTATTCACTGTATTTATTTTCATAAGGCAACATAAAAACTTTAATTGGAATTAAACCTTGCGTGTGACTAACAGTTCATGTGTTTATTTTAAATATGTGTTATTGTTATAGAATTAATCTACCATTTACCAATTATTACTATTTTATATTAATTTTAATTCTTCACTATAAAATTACATCAACTCTAGAACACGCAATCTATATTAATTAAAAAGTAATTCTATCAATCATTTCAATTAATAAAAAATTAACTTATTACCACAATAACATAATGGGTGACTCACTATGATGTACTTTTTCAATAGTGATTTCTTGAGAAATATGCCATAAGTTGTGTCAAACTATCACACTATTTTAGTTCCACGAGAAATGTGTTTCGTGTGCTTTAAGCAACTTATGGTCTACGTAATCGGTCCAACTAACGCACAATTCGCTATGCCATCGAAAAATTTGAAACGCAATTTTCATTATTGGAAAATATATGATCAAATAGACCTCATGCAGCACGTAATGAAGAAAATGCAGCGCTGGTAGGCGAGAGGGCACGGGATGATCGTGAAGAATCGATTCGACATAGATCTTTACAGCTTAGCTTGTCGTATGCCACAACTTGGCGTTCTTTACTTAAAGATCTTGGTTTAAAAGCATACAAAATCAGCTTATTCAGGAATCGAAAGCGGTCAACCTTTCGAACTGTCACCGTTTCAGTCTTTGGGTTCTTGAGAACTTTGAAGATCTACAGTTTTCGACCAAAATTTCGTTCCGCGAGGAGGCCCATTTGTGGCTTACTGGCTACGTCAATAAGTATAATTTCAGTATTTGGAATGAAGAGCAACCCATAGTGGTTCAAGAGCTGCCATTACATCCAGACAAAACTACGGTTTGGTGTGGTTTATAGGCAAGTGAAATCATTGATCCATATTTCTCCCAAAATGAAGACGGCGGCAACGTAACTGCGAATATCACCCGTTATCGCGCCATAACAACGGACTGATTGTTACCTGATATTAAAACCCATGATCTCGACCACATTTGAAAGAACAGTTTAGTGAACATTTAATTTCATGTAATGCCCCTGTGCAATGGCAATGTAGATCTTGTGATATTACATGAAACTTAAAGAGTTTACATGGATAGCTACCATTGAGCAATTGGAAGCCAACATTATCGCGTTATTCGCCAAATACGAAATTTCAACGAAAATTGAAACTTGAAAATTTACGGCCAACATTTAAAAGAAATAATTTTTTAAAAATAAATGGCAAAAATGCTTTTATTTTTTTTATTTTATAAATAATACCTCCAACTAAATCACCCTTTATATGAAAGTTTTGTTTTATATATATATATATATATATATATATTTATAAGAAAGTTTTGTTTTACATATATATATAATAAATAGTGCTGGTCTGTTATGGCTTAAAATATAAATTTAATTAAGTAAAGAGCGCACGGAACTAAACAACTGACGATTAAAAATAGTGTTTCTATAGAAAGCATTTATAACAACAATAGCTACAATTAAAAAAACAGCGATACGTTTTCCGTTTAGTAATCATTAGAATGTATAAAAAGCCCGCATTTTAATTAGTTGTGTAAAATATAAATTGCTCTAGGTAAATAATATACGGATCTGGATCTACGTATACCGTTTGATCTTAAAACTAATTGTAATACAATGTATTATAAAATACGTCGAGATAAAGATCTCTAGACATAGTCGAAAGGGAATATCGTTAATCTGTAATGATAATTGCATTGTATTGTTGCACTAACAGCCAAGAGCGCACACGCAAATATGTAGAATACGCAAAAGTAGTAGAGATAATAGAGAAAAGAGAAATTTAAAATAAAAGACGGAGCTAAAAATTTTATTAGTACGTACGATTCTGTATAGGGAACAAAAGCTTTTAATAATTCTTTGTAACTCAATCTTTTGCTTAAGAGTACCTTTAAAGCAGCTTCTTATTGCGATGAATTGTTATTGTTAACATACAAAGTTTTCGAAATTGCTCTTTATATTGTATCAGTGCATAGAAAAGTCGAATTTAAAAAATAACATTTAAATCTCTGAAGCCAGCTAGTACGTATGAATTTTTTTTTCTTTCTGAAACATTCTTGTAACGGAACAGAATCTTGTTTGTTGCCAAACGCTTAATTTATACATTTGCTTTTGATTTGAATTTATATACCATACAAAGGGTACTAGGAAAATTTTGCAATATGATGCAACAGTTAATGGTAGGAAGCTGCTTGTTGCTGCATGTTGAGATAGGTTCATACGTGCATAGTAGCCGCCGCGCTATGTCGATGAGCTCAGTTATTCATTAACAGTGAGAGTGTAAAGTGTTTGCGATTGCATCGTGGTCACGAAATGAGATAAGGGCAGTTTTTCGTTATAATTTCGAGCGTGGTTTAAATATAGACCAGTGCTTCGGAGAAATTGCTCTTGCACTAGGTGATGTTTGTCCATATCTCGCAACGATATTCAGGTGATAAAGAGAATTCCAAAGCGGAAATTTAACTGTGGAGAATGCTGAGGGGCCGGCAATGCCACGAACGTCAGTTACGGAGGAAAACGTTACTATTGTGAGGAAAATGCTCGGCGAGGACAGTCGAGTGACCTACCAACAGATAGAGGGTACTTCACGCCTAGATGCACCAGCAGTTCATTCGATTCGGCCTGATCGTTTGCACGTGAAGAAAGTTTATTCCCTCTGGGTTCCACATCGATTGACTAAAGAGCAGATGACACAACGTGTGGCTTGGTGTCGGGAGATGTTACAAAGTTTAATAAGGGACAGTCTCGGTATGTGAACAACATCGTGACAGGTGACGAGACTTGGCTGTACTATTACGATGTGCCGACCAAAGCTCAAAACAAAGTTTGGATCTTTGATGATGAGGACACACCCGTAGTTGTCAAAAAATTCCGATTTCTAAAGAAGAAAATTATGTATTTTTCAAATAGAGTGGAATTGTAGAACGCGTCGATTTGTATACATAGAAGACAGTCACAGTTAAGTGCTATACTGAACAGTGCCTGCCTAAAGTCATTGGATCACGTCAGTGGACACCTGGTTCTTCTATCACGATAATGCTCCAGCTCACCGCGCCAAAGCCTGCACCGAATATTTGACCACGATAGGATTGAAACTTCTCGAGCACCCTCCCTACAGTACAGATCTTGCTCCCTGCGACTTTGCACTGTTCCCACATGTGAAAACGAAGCTAAAAGGGAGGCGATTTTCCAGTGATGAGGACCTTCTGCGGGTTTGGGACAACGAGTGTGCTTTACTCCCTAGTAAAACTTGGCAGAATTGGTTTAAAGATTAGTTTCGGAGGATGGAGAGATGTATTGAGTGTAGAGGAAATTACTTTGAAAAAATTAAATAAAGAAAGCTCTATTGAAAAACTTTCCTAGTACCCTTTGTATATACATATAATAGCAAGGTAAAGACAATATTGGGAACGTTTGGAGTTTAGTGAGGCAGGTAATTATTAGTTTGTTAATTTGTTAATTTTAATTATAATTTAATTGTACTGTTTAATTGTATATTGCACATTTAGCAGGGTTTATTTGTAAATATGATATTGAATAAATTCTGAAGAAGGCAGTATGTATATTGTGGAAACGTTAATAAATTAAATAACTTCTCAATTAAAACTGCACACAAAAAAACCATTATATTATATATATATTATATATATATATAATATATATATATATATATATATATATATATATATTGTCTGAAAGTGTATCATATATACAAAAATTTCTTTTTTTTGTTTTGGAGGTGATTAAGTATATTATATTATTGTCTATATTCTGGATGTATTTTATTTTTACACATATTTGAAACAAGAAGATGTGTTTGTTAAATGTTATGATATGAAGATATTTTTTAAATTTTGTTAAAACGGTGTGTTTGTTTTCTATTTTGTGTGTACATGGTCGTCTCTTAGGGAAAATTATTGTCTTGAATTATTCTTAGATGTGCATATGTAAACAACAAATAAATAAAATTCAAAACAAATTGAAAATATAGCATTTAGTTCTAAAAAACAGACAACGATCTACTCTATTAATATAAGCTCGTCGTTAGACGAAAATTTATTTCCACCTAGTGCCGTTATCTATTTTGGAAAAAGGTGGAAGTCGGAAGGGGCTAGATCCGGCGAATAAGGCGCATGCGGTACTAATTGAAAATGCAACTCGTGGATTTTGGAGATCGCAACTGTGCTGGTATGTGAGGGAGCGTCGTCTTGGTGAAACAGAATCTTTTTCTTTGCCATTACTGGCCGTTTAGCACGAATCTCAACATTTAATTTTTGTAGAAGTTCTGCATAATATTGTCCGTTTATTGTGGCACCTTTCTGAAGATAACAAAGAGCAAAATGCCCTTTGAATCCCAAAAAATTGATGCCATCACTTTGTTTGCCGATAAAGTGGTTTTCGCTTTCTTTGGAGGTACAGCACCACGTCCTAACCATTGTTTCGACTGTTGTTTAGTTTCGGGTGTACTGTAGTGTATCCATTCACAATCCATTCATCCCAAGTAACAAATCGCCTACAAAAATCAACCGGATTCCGCTTTTAAAGGTCCAAACACTCATTGGAAATGCGCAAACAAATGAATTTTTGATCGGTCGTAAGCAATCGCGGCACCCATGTTGGCGAAAGCTTGGAAAGGCCCATTTCTTTCGTTAAAATGTGGTGTATGCGTTCTGTTGAAATGTTTACCATGTCTGCTATCTCTCTCACTTTGAGTCGTCGATCTTGCGTAATAATACTATGGATTTTTATAATCATTTCCTTAGTTGTCACGATTTTGGGTGCTCCACAGCTCGCTTCTTCAACACAGCTTGTTCTACCACGTTTAAGTTCATTTACCAATCTACTTATTGTGGCGGATGATGGAGCAGATTCACCTAATATTTCCCGTAACTCATCTTTTATTTCGGTAGCTTTAATACCCTTAATTACGAAGTATTTAATCACCGCACGATACTCTGCTTTTTCCATTTTAACAAAAGGACGTGTTACTTCTTTTTCAATCAACTGTCAAAAATAAACTAATCAGTCGATTTATCTAAATATCGGAATGTAAACATATAAATATGCAACCTAAATTACAATGCATTTGTTTTACCAATTAGAGCGCCGGCTATGTGTCATTCTCACTACTTGTCAAACTATCCTCGTAGTAACAATGATACTGACGGTTTGTGAGATTTTTGTTAGTACTACAACACTGAAGCCATATTTTTTTACAGTCTGCAGTTTATCCACACATGATCATGACATTTTATTATTAATATCGATTTCAATATTTTTTCATTTTTATCTCGCAAATATCTCTCACATGATTTTGAAATGTTAATTTCCATTGTGGATTGTATAGAACCCAGAATTTACAAAATTGTTTTGAGCATGTAAGAAAAATAAGTAAATTACATACAGTAAACATCAATACTAAATCAAAAGTCATTATAAGTATTTACCCCACTAGCGGTATATTTATGTTATGATTATTCTAATGTATTTTTACCATGCAAATTTTTTCCGAGAGATAATGATTTATTTCATACTTTGGTGTACTAATTATTTGTGAATTTCCTTACATTACGCTTTCTACTAATTAAAGCACTATTATACCTTTCTGATGATATTACACTATACACGAAAAATAGCCAAAACCAAAACACACCGAGCTGACGCGATATACTAAATTCACTCTGCGAATATGAAAATTAACTAAGTATACCCGTCTGACTTACCAACAACTCTGATGCGTCACCAAAAAATAGCAGTTCTATTGATAACTATTTCTCTCATGAAAAAAATTCAATGCGGAACAGACGGCACAAACGCGTTGAAACTAAATTACGTTGAAACATAAAATTATCAGAACTATCGTAGATGTCCTGTTTCATTATTAGGTTGAAATCTTATAGTTTCCCTCATATAGTAAAATTTAGTAACACATAAATCTTATTCTTAAAGTTTTGTTGCGTTTCCATTCTATGTGAAGCTTTTCCTTGACCTTCTTTTCCTTTTGTTACTTAATTGTTACTATATTTACAATTTCTTTTTCTAAATCTTTATGTACAAAAAGAGATCAATACATTTCTATTTCGATTAAAATAAAATAAGTTTATTTTATACATAATTGTACTATTATATATCAACAATATTGTTGAGGAAGGATGTCAAGTTCTTATACACATACCCACCTACACTAACTGCAAAATAAACATTCATTATTTCTCTACAATTTAGAATTAGTAAAAATAAATTCACGAATTCGAATACTCAAATTCTATTATTTAAACATACCACGTATACGAAACACAATTAAGATGTCGTTGCACAATTCAGAGACTAATTTGGATCAATGCTGTTCCATTTTCAAGGAGCGGATTCATTTTTTTACTTCTACATAGTCAATTGTATACTCACATTTTATTGTAGTCGACACAATCTGAGCGTTAATTTTTCAGCAACCGCACGGTAATTAACGGTATGATTCTAAATATTGCGCGACCGTTCTCGCTCTTAGAATCGGGCGAAGGTCATTCATGACCGCAACATCGAAGACTCAAAACTCGGACTTCTTTCGATAGCCGTGTCCGCCTTTATTGCACGTCTACTGTGTACATAATCATGAATTGTTTAAATTTTAATTGTCTGTTGTACGTCATTCATTTAGCATTGTACGCTTGTCATGTAAAATATACGCAACTTTTATAAAATTTTAATCGCGAATAATATAAATTACGCGTTTTAATAATCTGATTGCGAATGTATAATAAGGCACAACGTAATGATGATTTCACAAAGATTTGACAAAATATTGAACTCGAATCCTTGAGTGTTGTCATATTAATTGTGGCACTAATTTGGCGTTAAAAATTGTAGTGTACATGATTGCGAAAGCAAATAATGAGACTTCAGTTTATAGTATTTAGAGAAACCACAAAAAACATTTCTTAAAGATTAAATTGCATTGCGACATGTGTTGAAATTCATGATTATCGTCGCGATATTTCTCTGCCAGTACGAATATAATAAACCTCTTTTTGTACTGCATTGATAATCTTTATATCTTTAGTAAAGGTTATGTGTTTAGACCTTTACTAAAGATATAAATAAAAACATTTTGCCACAATAATGTTTAAGATCCCATTTATTCATTTAAGCGACAAAGTGTTATCTCCAGTGGAAAATAGAAACGTCTTCTTAAATCAATTTTCCCACTTTAAAGATTATTGCTGGCCAGAATGCAAGGCTTGATTAAGAAATTCCCGGAATTTTCATTTATTAAAAAAATATAATCTTATTCATCAATATTAACTTGGTCTCCTTCAAAGTAATTCTCATTAGATGTAACACACTTGTACCAATATCCAAAATTCTTTAGGAATGCATTTTTTGGTATATTTATTAACTTCTTTAGCGACTTTTTATATGTCTCTTTTATAGTGGCCAAGGGTAGCCTTTGTGTGTTCTATAACCACGGAAAGAGAAAAAAGTCGCCGGAAGCCATGTCTGGAAAATGAGCTAGCTAAGGTTTTACTGAAATTCTGTTTCATAATAAACACACATGAAGTGTGAGCAGGTGCATTATCGTGATGCAATTTCCAAGTGCTATTTTTCTATAAGATAGGGCGCTCTTTTTTAGATTGCTTCAAGTAAACGGTGTAAAACTTCCAGGTAATACTCCTTATTGATCGTACGACCTGTCTGTAGGAATTCGTACTAACAACATTCTAATTGTAGAACAATGAGGAGAAAATTGACAGGATGTTTTTCAATAAGGACATACCAATCTATCTATTCGAATAAAATACAATAATTTAGATATTGGGCTGAAATTTATTCCAGGTTCAGTACATATGTACGTTACATTTACCTATAAAATTCGATCTCCTTCATATGCCCACCGCGAGCACGTTTGCAATGATAGATTTTTTGGAGCCAATTCTCCACTACTCTTTCATACATATCGGCCAGAACGTCGGCAATTTTGCGTTCGATATTTTCCCTGAGTTCCTCTAACGTTATTGACTTGGCCTAAACCAATGACTTAACGTAATCCCATAAAAAGAAATGAAACGGCGTTAAATCGCGAAATGAGTTAGTTGGGCACTCAACCGGACCATTTCTCGAGATTATACGGTTATCGAACTTCCCTTTCAATAGATCGATTGTTTAACCAGCTGTGTGACATGTGTCACTATCTTATTAGAACCACATATCACTAATGTCAAGTCCGTTCAATTCTGACCAAACATAGTCTTTCAATCACATCTCTGGCATGAAATCCACACCACAGAGTCACTTTTTGTGGTTGTAATGAAGTGTCTTGAAGCACGTGTGGATTTGTTGCTGTCCAATAATGAATATTTTGCTTATCGAAGATTAGGCTTTTCTTCAAACTTTAACAGAGTCTAATCGGAGAAGTTTCGGCACTTCGAATCATCAAGATGCTTCAATTTTTGGGTTAATTTGATCTTGTAAGAGTGTAAGTCAAGATTTTTACACAAAATTCGTTCAATGTGGTTTGAGAGATTCCTAGTTCTTATGAAGGACGTGGAATCAACTAATTTTGCTAATTTTGAACTGAAGTACTTACGGCTACGACATTGTCGGTACTTCGACCGGTGCATTGTCCCACCGGCACAGGAATCCAATAGTGAATATTTTGATTAGAATTTATCCACTACAGCACAAGACACTGATTCAGAATTGTGGTCGTAATGTTGAATAATTTCCACTCTGATGAAAATGTTAACCTTAACTGACGTTGTAACGTTAACAGATAATGACAAATGTTCAAGGGTGCGTTTGTATAAAAAGACAAAATTGTTATGCCCCTATTGGAACATTCCTTATATGGTAAAACTGTAAAATTATTAAATTATTACTAAAAAACAAAAATGGAATGAACGTATGTTGTTATATTGATTTTGTTTAATACAAGTATAGCTTTTCTTTTGATAGCTACGTAAAAGTTTTTGCTTAGCAAATATAAGTATATATTGTTAGCCGACCATATTTAATCAATGACATGAAATTATTGCTGAAATACTGTGCAAGCTGCTATTTCTAATATTCATATCAGAGACCATTAGACCTAACAATAGCTTAGTGATTCCACCATACAGTGAGTTAAAAATATTTAAAAGTCGCTTCTATTGACCAAATAAATTATTTAAATAAATCGATTCGGCAAAAAACGGCAATTCTCAGTGATATTTCGATGAGAACTAAAACACCGGATTACATAAATTATTCAAGCAAGTCTTTTAGATAATTCCTCAATAGTTTAATAGTCACGTGTACTGATTGCTAATATTCAGAATTTCAGGACTTCAAACCTTGCACGACACCTTGTATTAGAAATAAGAAATTGATAAAATACACATAATTTTCTGATAGATAGACTAGAGGAATGTATTTGGAAAAAAGGACCTTTCTAAGGATAAAGGTAAAAGATGAACCCCTACAACGTGAGATTAATAAATCCTTAATCGTTTTATTACACTACATAATATTTGGTCAGCTTCCACAATATACATAATTTTACGCTAAAGTATGAGTTAAAAACTGCATTTTTGTGCTCTTTTTGTTTCTCTTCCTTGGATAGTGATCGATCACCAAGGCACTGAAATTTTATTTTCCTTGTTGTTGTTTAAATAATAAAAGGAGTATTTAAACCAATTTGTTTGAATAATTGATTTAAATTCTCTCCGAGAAGGTCAACTTAGTAACATGTTGTAGTTGATATTAATTGAATAAAGGTATCAGTAGCTACAAAGTCATGCTACTAGTACAAACACGCTCAAATGGATCGGATTTGGATCAAGAAAGCGAAGTAACGATGAGATATATAACAAAGAACAAAGGTCGAACATATTAATCTTTAGAAATTTTTTGAAGAAACTGGATGACTAGCGAATTGGTAAAAGCAAACACAAAATCAGGGCAAGACATGGAAGTTTTATGTACGATAGAATCTGTTGATCAAGATAATAAAAATTACTTTAAAGCTGAAAGATTTTAATGACGTTCAGTTCAAATTAAAGAAACACAACGAGCATTTTAAGAAGCACAATTTTGCACTAACGTTTAGGTGTTTCAAACAACCCACCAAAAATTATAAAGAGACAGAAAGGAATTAAGTTGGAAATTAAATAAAAGTTTAGTAGTACAATATTTCTTATAGTTTCCTACCAGCTTCTTTAAGATTTATTTTCAGAATATTTAATATAAAATCCTTATATCAGATATTTCGGCATGTACTTGCGGTAACAATTTACATTTCATACCTTACATTGTCACCCCTTTGGAATCTGTTATTAAAGTATAATGGCAAAGTCTCACAAACCTAGCAGAACCGTTGGTTATAGCAAACCCAGTGAAACCCGGAATACAATTGTATAATTAGAGATATAGGACCTGTAAACCTAGAGAGATGAATAAATAATATTTTTCAAAATCACTCCAGCTACATTTCGAAAGCACTGTTCTCTTGCATTCTTCTACTAATAAATTAAGTACAATTTAGTATATCTTAATTACAATTTTTCTATATATTCATGATGACAATAACTAATGTCCACTCTATATGCATGTCGGTTGTCAATAAGTGTTGAGGCGACAACAAGATATACTAAACATATGTCGATTCCGGTTTCTTGCATTAACTTAAATGTATTATGTAAAACTACTGTGACTTACGCACTTGCTTAATATCCACGGCTTCTAGCAAAAGATAATTAAAATTTTCTTGTTCCTTGATTAAAAATATTTCTTTTTTAGAGTGAATGATGTTAGGTATTGTTAGACTGTCATATTCTTTAATTACTTTAATTGATATTTGTAATTTAATTTCGACCTTAGCATTTAGAGTGTTATTGTTGTTAAATTCATATATAAAGATTAATAATTAACTAAAAGAATAATGCATTAGTAAAGGAGGAATTAATAACTATATTAAATTAAATTTCTACATAAATTCAATTTAGCGAAGGTTAACTTCGAATCCAATATTTAACAATTAAGTTGATGAAATTACTGGAAAATTTAATTAGAAATCTTGATTACACTGTTTGCAATTATTTCTATAGGTATTAATGTTGTTTGGTAATGACCGTGTAAGGTGACCTAGTCTAAAATTATTGCCATTAATCAAGGAATGAAAATATTTTGCAATTACTCTTTTTTGCAAAGTACTTCATAATTTAATTAAGAGATACTTTAAAAATGACGGTTTTTAAATATCTTTGTAGTAGTGCTAAGACAATTAATTTGCATACTTTAATCAATGACACATCTACATATATGTATATGGTCCATATACGGTGGTCAGAAGTACACGAATAATTGTCAGGTAGAACGATTCTGATTAATTCTGAGTCATTCTAATACATCAGTGTATTGTTAGTCGTTAAAACGCACCAGACCATCGATGTTGAAAATGTACGAAAAAAATATTTCGAATTTTTTATAATTCTCTGTGAAAAATCATGTTTTTTGCTGTCAGATAAAGTTACGCAAAACTACGTTGGTGTAATTAATCGTTTTATACAAATATTATGCCTTATAAAATATTCCTTTAACTGCTCGTTTAGGTTAAAGAACATTGGTAACCTTGACCAAGAATAATGTCTGTAATTTAAAAATAATATATATTAGTAGCTGGGTGCTGCCAGTATGCATACTGGCAGCACCCAGCTACTAATATAGCACTGTTCAGAAGATATGGTATCTTCAACAATCACAATTTCCATTTTTTAGTGGATGAAAATCTCAGAACTATTCGAGAATTTGGATACCAATGAAAGTTTTCTGTGAATATTCGACTAGGTATCTTAAACCTTCAAATTGTAGAACCACTGCTTCTTCCGAATAGACTAAATACAAATGAACACATAAATATATTGTAGGTCAGAATACTGGTCCATTAAATGTCAGAATCAATGTATATTACATACACGATGGTGCACCAGCTCAGAATGCGAGAATTACATAAGCATAATTTAGCGAGCGTTTTCCAGATAGGTAGATCGGACAAAAAACTAATATCATGGCCTGAGAGGTCGTCAAATATGAATCCTCTTGACTTCATTACTTGGAGCTTTTAAAGGAAAAAAATTTATGCAACGACTCCAGCCAATGAACAGGAAGTAATAAATAGAATTAACGCAGCAATACAATTTATTTGATTGATATTTAATTGATATTAATTATCATTATTATTATTTCACTAGCCATAAATAAAACTCGTATTTCGTCATATCATTCCTACTGATTTATTAATGGTTTTACATAGTCTTGCTGAATATACACTTTCTTTACAATTGACAATACAATATTTCTATATTGTCGACTCATAATTAATCATATCATCCTACGAACAGCAGTGAATTTTTGGCCACCCTGTAAAATAATATTATATATATATATATACGAGGGAGCGTTTTTATATTCGCGGAATGAGCGGGTTGTAGAGGGGTGAGTAGGCGCATTCGGGGCGTGGCCTGTGCAGCGACTCATGATTAGTATAAATACGAAGTTTCATTGTTATTAGACAGTTAGTCTTTGAGCTATCGTCAACCAGGTAACGTAATCAGGAGTGAAAAGTGAAATATGGAAAAAATCGAATATCGTGCCGTTATAAACTTCCTTACCAGGCAAGGAAAATCAGTTGCGACCATAATGAATGAGATATCATTGGTTTACGGCGACTCTTGTCCAGGAAAAATCATGGTGTGCAAGTGGCATAGTTTATTTAAACAAGGAAGGGAATCCCTTGAAGACGACCCGAGATGGGTGCCGAGAATGCTCACGCCGCCGTAAAAACAACAGCGCGTAGAGTGTTCGCGTGCATTTTTGGACCTCTGTAATGAAGACAAGGATGGTGTATTGAGTGGAATTGCTACTGAAGACGAAACTTGGGTTCATCATTATGAACCTGAGTCCAAACAAGACTCCATGCAGTGGCATAAAAAGGGCACAGCACCTCCCAAGAAATTTAAAGTGTCACAATCAGCTGGGAAACTCATGGCAACGGTATTTTGGGACTCGGAAGGAATATTGTTGATTGATTATAAAGATAAAGGTATTTCTATAACCGGAGAATATTACGCTTCAATATTAGAGCGACTAAAAGAAGCCATTAAAGAGAAAGGACGGGGAAAATTGACAAAAGGTGTTCTGCTTTTGCACGACAACGCGCCCGAAATAATTTTTTTATGAGGATATAAATAAATTAATTGAAAGATGTGAAAAATGTATCCGTCTTACAGGTGAATATATTGAAAAAGAAAAATAATTTGGTTTTTTTATTTCCACCCCTTGTCCCCCATTCCGCGAATATAAAAACGCTCCCTCGTATATATATATATATATATATATTCGATTCATATAAATTCTAGAATTTCCTTCACTTCCTATAGGTCACAACATTAATCTTTAATAAATAAATATAGCAAAATAAGCTCTTTAGGCCCATAGTTTAGAAATTTGTTCTCATTTCATTCTATTCACTACAATTTTCTTTCAATTCGTTATTCCCCTTTCTTATAAACCCTTTTGCCGATTGCTATAAAATTCTAGTATCTATAGCCCTTATCCTTATCTGCCATTGATTTTAAATGCAAGACTTTTCTATTAATTAATTTTCTTCCCTTCTACGCACATGATCTACCTATCTCATTCATTGCTCATTTACAAATTATGTAGTTGATATTTCTTTTCTATTTCTTCATTACTTCGTCATTCCCAAGTCCTTCCCATTTTCTCCACTTAAAAATTCAATTCAATATTCTCCTATTCTATGTTTGCAGTTTGTCTCTGTATATTTATTTATACTATAGGTTTTACATCCATAGATCATTGTCGGTCTTAACGCTGTCTTGTAATGGACTCATTTCTTCTCTTGAAATATATTTTGAGCTTCAAAATATAACTGGGCTGCACGCACGTCTATCCCTTGCACTACATTTATTGCAGCTTCGGTGTGCTATTCGTCCACTTTTGCAAGGAACTTCCTCAGAGCCGCTCTTGATCTTGCCGTTGCTACACTAACTTTTCTATTTATTTTATTATTCAGGTTAAATTGGAGATTTCCATTCCTTTCTTAGAAGACTTTCAATGACCGGTCGGTACTCTACTAATAAGATCTATTGACTCCTATGAAAGTTCAATTCAAGTAACTTGTACGGCATCATATAATATTTCCTTGGAGAGGAAATCATTTAAATAGCCCTAATAGAATAACGATACTTTCCATACATCACTGTAATCATTTGTTTCCTATAGTCTAAGACTAATACTACTTCTCACTAGTCAGTATCGTGTCCTTAGATTATAACGGTATAATCTATGATAAAAATGAAATGAAGAGTAGAATAATATCGTTCTTACAGACAAATCTAGTTTTTGTTTATGGGCCCATGATTGTCGTAGATGAGTCCAATGTCGAAGAGAAATTAATTCTTCGGTCGGTAGGATTGCTCTTACGGAGACTGACGATTTAAAATGGAATTGACATAAGAAGTAGAACAACCTTAATATTCCTTCAAAGCTATTTAAATGCTCAAAAGTACATTTACAAAGTTATGGAACTATTGGTTTTGCCGTATAGCTGATCGCTAAATAATAACATCTTCCGACAAGACAAAGCTAGGCCTCATATTGCTGCTGTTTCATTACATTACTACAAAAGGACAAGGTAATTCACCTGTGGGGTCATTAAACATATTGCCCACAGAACATGTCTGGGAGATGGTAGGTTAAAGGATCGGTATGCTTTCTGACTTTACGATTAACTTAGAGCAGCCACAGGATGCCCTGCAAATCACTTAGCATGAGCTCCATAGGAGTACACAAAACATCCTATAAGGAGCATGTCCGGACAAATAGGAGAATGTATATCTTTACTTGGAGCGACAACTAATATATTTTCTCTAAACAAAGGACGAATATTGCAATGAAAATTGAGTCAATTATTATTCTCAATACTACAAACATTTGTACAAAATTTAGATTTAAAAAATATATACTCGTACTTTTCCTGGGCGATTCGTTTTTTTTGTGAAATAGTATATGAACAACGACCGCAGAAGTCGCAAGTCAGATTATACTACATGACATCTTCTTATTCAATTTTATAATTCATTGGGCAAAAGTAGATACCGCTACGCAGTAAAATTTTAATGAGACTCTGAATGCGGTAATGTCGGTAAAAACAGTAATACCTAGTCAAGTCATAAATACTGGTACACAACTGAACGCACTCATTACGAATGCAACACCGGGCGTATCCATTTCGTATTGATTGCGATTTGACAGTTGATATTTATGCTTCATTGTGACATAAAAAGTTTTTGACATTAATTAATACAATCATGGAATGGGGCGACATCGAAAATCATATTGTTGTAATTCGCCTACTAAAATGCAACATGGTAAAAGGCGATATCTTTAGGACGTTACGACCGCTTGGAATCACTCGTAATTTTGTGTATCGTGCTGTGAAGATGTTTGAGGATACTGGTGGAGTACGAGACCGTGAAAGATCCGGCCGTCCGCGCACTGTGAGAACTCCGTAAGCGATTAAAGCCATGAAGAAACGAATCGACCGGAAACCGCTGCGAAAACAGAAAATCTTGTCGCGGAAATACAAATTTCGCAAAAATCCATGTCTCGCATTATCAAAGAAGATTTGGGACTCAGCGCGTACAAGCGACACACTGGACACCTGCTCACGGCCGCATTGAAGGAAAAACACAAGCGAAAATCGAAAGCGTTACCCAGTCGGTACGCGAAGAACGCTCACAGACAAATTCTGTTTACTGTCAAGAAAATCTTCACCGTAGAAGAATGGTTCAATAAACAGATCGATCGTGTGTATGCTCGGTCATCCATAGAAGCATCCCAACTCATCCCGAGGGTTCAAGGAGGCCACCATCCCGCGTCTGTAATGGTATTGTGGGAAGTGAGCTACGATGGCGTTACCAAGCTCCATTTTTGCGAGAAAGGAGTAAAAACATCGGCCAAAGTATATCAATAGACCATCTTGGAACCCATTGTGAAGAGTCTCAACTAATCAATATTCACCAATAAGTACTTTCCAGCAAGACTCTGCTCCAGCTCACAAAGCAAAAACGACTCAACTGTGGCTCAAAAACAACGTTCTGGACATCATATCAACGGATGATTGGCCAGCTGGTAGTCCAGACCTCAACCCGTTGGATTACAAGTTGTGGTCTGTATTAGAGGACATTGCTCTATTCGACACCCAAATATTTAGTCCTTAAAACGAGCTCTTGTCCGTGCAGTGGACAATTTCCCCATGCACGAAGAGTGTCTCGCGATCGGTGAGTGGCCACATCGTCTCAAGTCGTGCTGGAAGGCAAATGGAAGTCATTTCGAATAAGTTGTTCCAAGATTTGAATAACCCAAAGAAACAAAAAAATTTTTTTTAAAATATTGATTCATTTGCATTTGGCGTCTGTGTACCAATATTTATGACTTGACCAGGTGTTTATGGGTTCAAGGTTTATATATAAAGGAATATTTTATATCATTATTAGCTAAATAGTTATTAGCAATATTTTATATTTAGTTGGATTTCATTACTACGAGTATAATCTTTAATTTTCATTTGTGCAAACAATGTCTCGGTACTAAAAGAAATTATTAAAGGAAAAATGTATATAATTATAATAGGAAATCATGATCAGTGTCTTCATTAAAAGAATTACATTAATTTTACCAATGTTGGATACTAGATACAAACGAGTTAATTATGCTATCAGAACGAAGTAAGTATATTCTCCTAATGACCATTTTTGTGTCATAATTTACAGTTTCGCCTAATACATAGTGATTCTTAAAGTTACGACGTATAGGTAATTTATTGCGGGCAAAATAGTATTTGTGCACGCAGAATGCGGCAATAATTATAGACATTACCACGTAAACTATACATAAAATTAAGTCATGTTAGTGTAATAAAACATGATCTTTAGAAATTTAATTGATAGGTTGTGTGTACATATGTATGTATATGATTAGCAGAGCTAAAAGCGTATATAAAGAAGCGTCGCAGTGAATTTACGGGCATTATTCCAGTATAAGTTGAATATTCTTGCACTACATATGCGTGGGCTATTAAACACATGAAAGTTTTGAAAATTGGGGCATTTAATATTTTCGGCTTTACAAACTAATACTTAGTTATCTAGTTTAAGTAAAACTACTTTTGTTTCGGAGAACGATTTATTATGTTGTCAAGTTTTCGAATTATAAATAGTCCATTGGTCCATTAAACTACTTTTTTTAAAGCTACTCTTTCATGTTTCCACTCGTTTCAAAGTAAATAAGACCCAGTGGACGAAGCTGTTGTGGTATGTTATAGGGAGTCCTTTTATAGATCTGCAGTTGCACATACGATAATCTTGGAAAACATTAATGTATTCAAGGTTGAACAATTATTATAAAATAGGAACTGGAAAATAGACTAGTTTATTAACAAAAGAATTTGATATAATAAGGAAAAAGCAACAAAGATTACTCAAATAAACTTCTTAACTAACACATCTAAAGTTAATACATGAACTATCGATCATAATAGTAATAATAACGGGTCTTCCAATAGAGACTTCCGAACTTTTACAGTTGATAGCGGCCATATTGTTGACGCTACATCTGTCGAATTGGCTGGCATTTATTCAGTCTATTTTGCCAAATCACCATCGACGGATAGAACGTTCAGCAACACGTGCAAATGATAAAATTGTTTTATCAAAATGGGTGTTCTATTCGGGCAACGTTCCGCGCGCTTCGCCCATTTTACGGTCGCCATAATCGTCCTACCGCGAGGACTATTCGCAGTGTGATGGATAAATTTGAGTCCACTGGTTCAGTAAACAATACATCAACACCCGGTCGACGACGAAACGCAAGATCTGCCGAAAACATCGCCGCTGTCGATGAGAGTGTGCAGGACAATCCGAGGCAGTTGAGCTTATCGATAAAGGATGTGTTTACGTTATCTGCTGATAAGAATAAACGCTGTGCATTTTATAAAACAGGTATATGAGAGACCTACGTTGAATCCTCCTAAACATCAGGTTATAGACTTCACAACATAAATACCAAATAATACTACCATATTCCATCTTTCATTATGCGTATAATAAACCCGAGACTTCAATGTTGCAACATGCACAGCGTATATAATATATTGGACGAAAATTAGTCAGTTGCCGAAGACAATATCCAATCCTTGAAAGTGAAATTATCCGTTATAGATGTGTCTTCGATAGCGTAAAAAGCAAGCACATGATTCTCCTTATGAACGTAATAACACTACTCTTCCTAATATTTAAATTTAATCGGTTAATGTCGCACCAATTTATAAATTTATTTAAATTCATCTATAGAAGAGCAACATCAGAGCCAGTATGACTGCAATGTACACTTTTCTATAGTTTGCATAACTCATGATCGAAACTAGATGTTCATGGTGGGCCTCTCCAGACGTTTTAAAGTAGAGCATGATTTTAATCCATTCGTAGACATCATTATGTATATTGTACTGGAAACTATAGAACAATGAAAACGTGTTATTCCGTGATCAATGGAATCAATGTTGTGAAACATCCGTATACACATATAATCTTACAATATCAGGATTCGATACAGCGGATCAACTTCGTGTGTAACGACGCTGATATAGTGGTGCGACAGCTTTTATTTTTGATAAAAGTTATTTATTGTATTGTATTTGTCTCATGACGATAAATAAATTAGAAAATAGCGATTGATCTATAAATTTTCATATCTGCAAGGTGTTCTTTCTTAATGAAATATCCTAGCAATTTTCCAGAGCGAATGAAATTTTAAATATTTAAAGCTTAAATTGTATATTAAAGTCAACTGTTTAGTAAGCACCCACATACAACGTCTTAAGATGAAGCTAGAAACATTATCGTCCTCAGCAGTCTATTCATTTATAGGAGACTTATTTGATGTAGTATATGTTCATTCACAATCTCTTAAGAGGAAGCCAGGTACATTATCGTCCTTAGTAGTCTATTCATTTTTAAGAGACTTATTTGACGTAGACATGTGTTGATACTCAGTCTCGATTTTAACAGTCTTAGCTTTATTGGTCTCCTTCCACTACTCTAGTCTTTAGTCTCACGAACGTACTGGAAGACCAACGATTCATTTCCGCCTAATCAGTTTCACCTCTCTGTCTCCGCCGAATGCTGTTCTTTTCAGTGGTACAATGCATGCGATACGTACTATCCTTGATAATAGTTCTACCGATAACTTGGTGTCCCTCATCTTATCAATAACTTATTCCTGTCCATATTCGAAGCGACTCGCCATTTATGGTTATGTGCCATTGTAATTTTCATTTTCAATTTTGACCGGTTTTTCACACGATTTAGACTTTGATGTTGTTTTGTTCATCTTCTCCCTCGTCCCTGATTGCAATTGCCGACACACTGATGGGGAGTAAATATTGCCATCTGAAGAAAAGTCGCGTCATTTATTTGTCATTCCTCACATAAAGTATGATTTCGTTTAGTGGCAGGTATAGAAATAAAAAATACAAAATTAATTTTGTTTGTTATTTAATTTTATTTAATAATTTGCACATATATTATTAACATATTAATTAAAGAAGGTAAATAAAACCACTTTTCCCAATAATGATCGTATTCCGTACACGTATTACGACAACTAAGTTGTCATTATCAGCAGATAACTAATCACAGTATCGCATTGGATCCGCGTTAAAAATCGAACAGAAACAAATCTGTACCAGACATTCACGGTCAAAAGACAAACACTGTAAATTCGTTTCACATAATTTAAAATGTATTCTAGTCTTAAAACTAACAACTTATCTTAAAGTACAACCCCTCTTGTACATGCATTTCCATGTGTAAGCGGGATAAAAATTTTAAATTGTGTGAAACGAATCTACAGATGTGTTTGGCTTTTGGCGGTAAATGTCTGGTACGGATTCGTTTCTGTGCTATTTTTATCGTGAATCCAGATGCGACACTATGATTAACTATGATGATGACAACTTAGTTGTCGAAACGCGAGTACAGAATTGTATAGATATATTATTGTATAGAGATGTTACTTACCTTTCTTGATTAACTCAATCAACCAGTCTACATGAAAATTTACATTATTGACATAATAATACTACAAACCTGAACTTTTTACATACTTTATTACCACATTGTGTACTATGCACAATCGTACTTGACCGATAATAAATTATCGGCCAAATATACAGCGTTTTACCCATAAATTCTCAATAACAGCTTTTGTTATTTGCTTAGAAGTCAAAATTACTCCACACTTTACTTTGCTTTTTTTCTAGTTCGAAAGCACAAACAGCTGTAAACTTTTATTGCATCAATGTATTACGAGCTATTACTTTTTTCATTGTAAAAGCTTATCTAAAATCTCAGGTGTCAATGGTATCACTAATTGTGTTCAGCACTTTCACGCACACACTTTGTGGTCTATTTATTCTTATTTGAAAACGTGCATCGTCGCGACCATTCTAAGTGAACTACACGATTTCGGAGCCGTATAGTTGAAAAGATATAAGAGTCGAATTGAGCAGGATGTTAATGGTCAGTACACGACTTAATCCGATTTTATTATCATCGGTTAGCCGTGGTTTATTGACCGTAAAAATTTATTAGTTTTAGTTAATTGAAAACGATGTTAACTCAATAATTATTCTCTGTGAGTGTATAATTTTATGGCTTACTCAATTAGACGTGTTGTTGTGTGTATATTTACTCAAGCTATGCATATAGATATGTCTATCTAACTTTTGTTAGTTTTCCGTTTTACTGTTATTGCTTTAAACGTTTACTTTTCTTTATAGAATAGAAATGTGTGCGCGACCACTACTTTCAATCATGTACCAGAGAATTAAGCACAGGTGTTCACTTGGTATGTGGTAGTTATTGACTTCGTTTGGTATAAGTCATGGAATATATTTTGAAGTATGAAAGAAAGTATTCGCATATGCAAAATTTGCAGAAATGCTGTTTAAAAATCTGAATAAGCAAAAATTCAATCATAAATGGAGATATTTTAAAATTATTAGGAGTCGGGGAAATTTTCTCGGTATAACACAGAGATAGTAACATGATCCTTAGATGGTCTATTGCGAGGTTTTAGACACGTGTTGTTAATTGTTAATTGTTTGTTTAATGAAAAGGATAAAATTGATAAAATCGAAGTTCACGTTAATTCGCTGCTCAATTTTTACGTCAACTATTATCACGGCACTTCTAAGTAACACTGTCCTCTACAATTAAAGCTCGAAAGTAAACTAAACCAGATAGAGAGACGATACTACGGATTGTTGCTTGGGAAGTATCAAGGTGAATGGGACTCCAATTACAGCCTCTCTCGATGCTGCTGCGCGATCGAAGGAGCGCAGTCTCATTATTTAATTACCATACCCAGTACATAAATAAAGTTGTAGTATGTATCTGAGGTAGCCGATATGTTACTAAAATTGCTGCACATGACTAGTTTGTTTTTAAACAAGTAAAAAGTAGTTGTACACAAAGGAAAAGCTCGAAACATTTAAATTTAAGTTTTATAATAACCATTATTCTTGTAAAGTTTAGGAATTGTATTACTGGATTATTGTAAGAGTTCAGTAAATAACGCTATTGAATATTGAATAGCGCCATCTTATTGGCAACGAAGACATTTAAAGATTCTTCTCTGCGTCTGCTTTAGTTCTAAATGATATGATATAGTAAGGATCTAAACCATGAACCAAATCATGTACTTCTCATAAAATATGGCTAGAGAAAAATATAAAGCTTCGGGAATATGTATTATAAAAGACATATTATTCCTAATTAAAAATTTCAGTAAACATTGAGCAGAGTTAACGATAGGATACAGATGATTTAATAAATTCAAATTAGAATAAAACACCAAAATGTATGCGTTAGTAACTTGCGCAATATTTATAATATAATACTTGAATCTAATGTTTCACAATGTTCTAGGTGTGAAAACGTTTTCCGCTAGATGGATGTCAAATGAACAATAAATACATTCAATTGTACACTTTTCAAGGGTAGTTAAGACGTTGTAGTTTCGTCAAAATTTTAGAATAGTAAACGAAACATGTCTTTACCGTTGCAAACCAGAAATAATGTAGTAATTCTGAAAGTGGGTGGAACTTAGCTAAGGAATGCCAAGGAAAGCAAAACGGTTCCACTTGTAGGAAAAGTAACGTCTGCAGCTTTCTGGTATTATGGAAATATAATGCTAATTGATTACCTAGAACAAAACAGAACCGTTGGAGGGAAGTATTAAGCTTCATACTGAATCAACTGAAGGGTGTTATCCGGACTAAGCATCCACAGATGATCAAAAATAAACTGCTCTTCTTAAAATATTCGAAAATACCTGTTTAAATTTTTCCCAATTACCACATTAATACTAAACAAAATACATTGCGCTAAGCAAGTCAAAAATAAATTCTTCCTTATATATTTTTAATTAAGTATCTAACTTTAGGTTCTTCGCTTGTCTTTCCGATGGAGTGTTAATGCATTACAGTCTCAGAATCTCTCACATATTCTTTTCTGCTTTTTTTTTGATTTTGCACAGTGCCTTTCATATTTTACTAACCATTGCCCCGAGTCGCTTTACGGAAGTTATCTAAAAACGATTACGTTCGCTCTCAAATAACTCTAGATATATTCGAAAAAAGCATTTATTAATTAACACTTAGAAAACACAAATAATTGTCTTTATAAGCAAAAGAGAATTAAGAATCACAGCCACCAGTGCTGTTGAAGCAACATACTTAGAGGTACTGTTTGACCAAAAACTCACATAACATTTTCACATTCTAAAAGTTTTGGACTGGTGTAGGCTAATGCTTTCAAAAAAATAGGGGACACAGTTTCGAGATGGTATTTTGTGTGTATACAAGGATAATCAACTCCATGATAACCTATGGAACAGTCACGTCGTGGCCAAAAACTTAGCAATAATGAGTTGGCGGGCTACTAACTGGCACACAAAGACTCATCTGTTTAAGTGTCATGAAAGCCATTAGAACTCCTACAGTTGCGTTTAAGGAGATATTGGACTTGCCACTTTCAACACCAAATCCACGGCACTGATTATCATAAGTTGATAGAAGAACTTAACGCAAGGTCACTTATGGTGAAACCGAGTAATGTTATGGTTTAGAAGTTCAACTTTGATGAAAACTTTAGCATAATTATACCGTACAAGGAAAAATGGAAAAAACGACAACCTGTACAGGTGGAATCGTTGGTAATTTACCCCGATAGTCATGCAGCATGTGAGCGCCCTAAATAAGCTCATTAATCAGAAAAAGTTGGCAGTAGCTTCAGTTCCAAAATATAAAGGTTAAGGGGCTAATGAAAAGACCGTAGGCTTCACATGGTATTACAAGAAGAAATATCAATTAACAAACATCAATAACAGACATGGAAATGTAAGATGAAAGTGGGTCTCACAATAAGTATTATAGAACTATTCCTTAGGTTAAAGGCAAGATAAACAGTTTCTTAGGCAGCAATGACTTAAATTTGTGATAGACAAACCGAGTAAGGATGGAAACTCTGTTGGGATAGTATTGGGACTTCTAGCAGAGCAGCGCAAACTCTACAAACATAATAGTGTGAACTTGACAGAAGAAACGAAATATAGATTCTACCAAAAGCAAGAGAAAACTACGATGCATCTACTATACCAATGTAAGGGATTGGCAAGAGCATGATTTCTACAAAGAGGAAGTTAATATCTTGAACAATAAAATCTATATAAACAGTCGCTCTAGAAGCTGCTGGGTCTAGTTAAAGGAACGAGGTTAGACAACATAATATAACGAGACATGGATCGCAATTGACTTAAAAAAACATAGTGGAGTAGACTGTAATGGCTAAAGAAAACTAATCCAGATACAAATTGAATACTATTTAGATTAAGAATTGATTTCTGATATTATAGATAGAATAGATATAGATTCCTTGAACATTGAATTTAGAAGAGTTTACTTTAACAAACTGCAATTTAAGTGAAAATAAACCCACTTCGTTTCCTAATACCCATGTTCCAACTTATACCCAATATACCCAATTTATTGAAAAGTGAATTATGTTGCATACAATCAAATGCTTTAGGCGAATCGCAGAATATTGCTAATGTAGAATTCTTTTTATCAATTTCCTATATTACAAAATTAAGTAAGCTATATAACGCAGTCGTTTCGACTTTATTTTTTAGAAAATAGTGTGATTTATTTCATTTTTATGTACCGTTATTTGGATTTCATCTGTATAATAATAATAATATTAATAATAATAAACAAGATCGTGTTGCGAAAACCAGAAACTATAGTAAATATATAATAAAACCAAATGACGTAGTCATATGCAGACAAAATATAAAACATCGGAAACAATTTAACATGTCACAGGTGCGTGTACATATGTACATAGCACAAACAGAATATATAACGCAACATGACATTATTTGTAAAATAATATACAGCGATCTTGTTAAAAAGCACAAATTAATTGATACAATTGGCCCGCGGTATAAATACAAATCAAAAGCAATTTTAGAAAATTCGGAAGTTAATAGAGCAGAAACATTTTCACGGATCACACAGTAACACGCAATAGATCAGACATTCTACTAACTCATAAAAATATGAAAAAGAACATATGTACCTAATTCACGTTTCTATACTTCTATGCTCATAACCATTAGCAAAAAAAAAGTACAGAGAAACAATAAATATATCACTCTGAAAATTATGGCACCAAAAACAGGTCAAAATTATAACAATTATAATTTCTACCACTGAAGTAATTCCTAAACAATTCAACGACAGACTTAAAGAACTTAATCTCACACCAGATTTATCCAATAGCAGAAAATGGTTACTCTAAATACTTGTTCAATCATCACAAAATTTCTAAATGCACAATAAGTGAGAGCTTAATTTCATTTGGGTTAAAATGCAAATATATTAGTGACGATAATACTTCTAATATATAAAACACCACAAAGCTATTATTATATTGATTTACCGTTTTGTGAGGAACAGTAGCACCTCAGTATCAGCCACGCACAGTTCGAACTCAAATCTATAGATATGTGGGATGAGAAAAAGTTTCCTTGCGTTACGTTGAGGAAGTCAGACAAATCTCCGCCATAATAATGATAATAATATACTTTATTTCAAAACCAGAAAGATTATATATGAAATTATATATGTAAAACAGGGAGAAATAATTCAACAAAATGATATAGAAAAAAAATTTATATTAGATTACCACTTTTTGATTTAACAATTAAAATATAACAAATCCATGGTATAACAATTAATAGAAAAAAGTAAGATTTTAACAGAAGTTTCAAGTTTAATAAAACTAGTTCATATAATAATAATTATAATTTACATTCCATAAAATACAAGCTTATTTGAAAGAGCGTAGTTTTATATAAAAGTAGAAGAAGGTAATTAACATTTCTTTTATAGTAAATAAAACTGAAGTCAGTGGAAAATTCAGATATTGGAAGATAAAGCAGATATTTTCTAATATATAAATTTCAAAAAAACTAAATTAGTTTTAATAAAAACACTATGTATTGAAAGATATTCAATAAAAATATTTGTAAAGTTATCATATAACGCCGCAGAAGAAAGAAAATTGAAGAACTTTGCGGAACACGAATATTAATAATCCTAAAATCCTATTTTATACTATTACTGGAGTCTTATCAGAAAAGTACCGTCTGAACCAATTGTTAATAGTACCCCTAGTACTATTAAATCCAATTTGTGGATTCGAGTGAATAAGCTAATCAAAGGCATTATAGAAGTCAATGCCCATACTGAGGAGTTCGATTATCTATATAAATATTTTGTATAAACTGAAATAAGGTAGTACCTGCAGAAACTACGTTGATGTATTCATCAACATAGTTTCTATTGACTATATTCTATTGACAGTAAATGAAATTGACGCAAGCGGAATGAGAATAATTCTATTTCTGATGAGATCCAATGTAAAACGTGCTTCGATTATTAAATGCTCATCAGTCAACCTATGATCTCATTATCGAATAATTTTTCTTTAGGTAATCATAACGTGACGATACAGCGAAAGTAATAGATTCTATTATTTTAGAAAAAACGAGAGTAAATTAATTGGGTGGTAATTTTTCACATTATCACCTTTTTTGAGAAGAGATTTAGCCATTGTGTGTCTTAAAGCATAACAAAATACCTTTGTTGTTTTAGAATGAAGAAGTAAGTATTTCTGGACATAGAGTTAAAATATAGTTAACTTCCTTCTCAAAATGTATTATTTATTATATTAAAATGTATTATTTATTATATTAATTAATAACTAAATTATTATATCTAGACATAGCATTTCTCTCTCTAAGAAACCAACTCAAAAATGACACAGTAATAAGTAATCATTCTAGTCAGTGCAATTAATTTTCTATTACGGCACAAATGGATTAAAGTGTACAGTAAAGTTAACAGTATAAATAGAAAATTATTGAAATATTAAGGTACTGTTCGTAAAAAATAATTTCAATTAAAATTCGCGCAAAAACCTACGTAATTCCATGGACGGCAGCGACAGCACGAAACTTAAACAATTTTATAAAAAAGTTTTTCAATTGTTACGGTATTTTATTTGTGTGATTTCACTTGCTTCGTGGCGTGCTGACAACGTGCTCTGCTTAAAGTTCCAACCATTCAAAAATTACCGCCGTACGAAAATTATACATGCGAGTATATAAAGAAATAGAAACTGTAAAATGAGGAATGTACGCCTACAAGAAAAAACGACTTCCAGTCACGCAGATGAACGTATAATCACAACATGATTTAGTTTTAAACGCTTCCCTTATCTTTTTTATTGATTTTGAACTATGTAATAAAATAATTAATTTAAAATTAGTTCTTATAATAACACGCGCTCGAATTCGTGTGGTTATGTGATGTATACTTTCTATCGCTGTGACGTTCTAATAAATATTAGTCGCATGCCAATCTCACATGCATGCATAAAAATTTAAAACAAAAGGGCTATTAATTTGTTCAATGATTAATCGCATAAAATGGTCTTTTACAAAGAAAATCAATTAAAAGTCTGGTACATATTGCTCTGACAGATACTAAAAGTTCAGGGGACGTTTCGATAAACTTTTGGACTAACTTTTAGATAATGATATGAATATTTTCTCAGAGTACAATATTTAATAGTGATTGAGGCAGTTGATGACTATTTTGAGGAGCAAGATTATGTGGAAAAATAAATATATTTCTTTTCAAAATTTTTTTGTTTTCTTTGTTGGGTCGCGTACTTCTGGGACCACTCTCGTAGATACAACAGAACATGTAAATCACTGAGGAGAGCGTGGATTGTTCTTTTAAAAAAATTTACCTCCATTGATACTATCCATTAGGACTGTAGTAGTAGTAGTAGTTTGTATAATAATGTTACTTGTCTGAAGAGGTGACAAATATATTATTGTAGTTGAAGGTGGAAGGGCCTCCATCGGTCGTGGAGGTGGAGGTGGTGTCGCGAGTACTGCTCCAATAACAAAAAGGATAATCTGCAGAAGATTCAGTTGTACCACACATTAATTCTATAGGATTGGCTCATAAGTTACTAAATTTAACAAACCAATTACATGATTATTAATTGAAAGGTCTTATTCTAGGTTAAAAGTGTATAACAGTTGTAGTTCTTTGGCTAGATTATTAAAAGGCTGGACTGTTGTCCTATCGAATCAATCAGGCCTAGCATCCAGTCAACAGAGACAAATAAATGAAACGAAACATAACTCTTGCAAACTACGCTTACTTAAATTAATCAATATTGATTACATATACATATGTAAATAAAATATATGGATAATCTTAGACATGTTTAATTACTTACTAAAGGGGAACACTAAATAGAATTATATACAATTAACGAATTATGCTTAAATATACTTAATAAATAAATTGGGTTATGTTTAAATGTACACATATACAAGGATTATTTTTTAAATAAAATTTAATAATAAGAAAAATAATCAGCAAATTGTTAAATTCCGACATAAAAGAAAACAGCCGCCTATGAAGAAGGTCAATCCATGACTGCAATTTTCACTTCTTCGACGTCGTTGGACCGCTGATCACCAAAGAACTTCTTTAAGTTCCGAAACGGATGAAAATCACTGGGTGCGAGGTCTGGACTATAAACTGAATGGTCTAGTTGTTCACATCCATAAGACCTGATTAGACCCTATGTTTGTATAGAAACATGTAGCCTGATATTGGAACAACGTCGTATCAAAATTCTCTTGAATTGATTGTTGTGACATAAAATCCACTAACAAAATCCATTCTCTGCCCCGAAAGATAGTTGCCATGACCTTTCGCGTTGAAACTGTCTATTTGACTTTCACTTTGATTGGCAACCTGTTTCGCTTAACAGTCGCTTATATCCAGAAGTTATGTGAGACAAGTCTCTTCGCCTGTAACGGTGTGGCCTAAAAATTCATCTTGCTAATCGTATTATGTCGAAAACGATAAATCACAACCCAAACTTTTTGTTTTGTGATCGTCAAAAAGCAATCTTGGAACCCATCGACAACACCGTTTTCGATACTTCAGTTCCACCAAAACAATGGTGTTCAAAATTAACCTTGAAGCCTTGGAAAATCAGTTGGTAACTCTGAAAACGTAAATCTTCGGTCCTCTCGAATTTTGTTATCCACATTACGGGCCAAATCTTCGTAAATCTCAGATGGTGAGCCTGGCTCATCATTTTTACACAACCGTCCTTGAACATTATCACCCACTTTTGAACTCTACTGCCACTGATAGCTTTATCTTTCACTCAAGAACCGAATTATAATCTCACTCTTAACTTCTAAATCTCAACACACAGACTGACGATACGATTGCAAAGGCGTCTGAGCGCACGCAAAACATGCTGAAAGCAGGTGCGCATGCGCACAGTGGCGATCGCTTCCCATTATCACTCTCATTAACAAACGGACCTTATTCAAGAAATAACCCTTCTATATGCCTCGGAAAACCTAGGCTTTCGAAAAACTTTAAATCAAATTTTTGGGTTAAAATTGAATAGTCCAGAGCCACTTGTCTTTGGTTGGAAAAATGTAATCAAATAATTAAGTGCACATGTATTCACTTAACACCTTCATGCCCATCACCGGCTTAAATCAATGATTCATGAGTTCATTTACTTTAAGCGATACACAAAATTAAAACTTTCAAATTATCGATTAAATTGTCCACAGCTATTTAATAAAATTAAAAATAAAGTTTCTACTTTAAACACGTAATCTCAATATATCCACATCATATAATCACCCACCTATTACTGTACGTTCACAACTTGATGTTTAATAAAATAAAATAATTGGATTTAAATCGATCATCAAAGTCAGACAAGAAATTGACAAATAAAAGAAAATTCAAAATTTAAATGAAATTAAATTATTGAGAATATTTTGGAATGCTATTAGTACCCCTATGGAAAGACAGACAAATTCTCTGTTATTCGATTGTTCCATCTTCTATTATACCTCGGGCAACAATGCCATTATCCTTGACGAACCCTGTCTTTCTATTGACCACTTCATCGTTTCATTACTTTTCTTATCCTTTTCAAAATGTCTTGATTTTAATTTCTAATTTCATTTTAGGTTCAATCTACTTATTTAAACTTAATTTTTACAATCAGTTTTCACTGTCTATATTTCTAAGTAATTTCGGAAAACGCTACTGCCATCTGCAGAAGATTTTTATAATTGTGGCTATAACTATCCTTCGAAGAATTGTTAACCTTCCACTTCAATAGCACTAATGATCTATACAATTCCATAGAAACAATATACTAGTGGATTTATATTTCAAACCCTTTATTATGTGGCGCATTCACATACACTATATTCCTTAATCATTTATGTTCACGTTTTAAAAAATTTCCGCCAAAGTTATTGTTAGGTACATTTATTTAAGCCGTTATAAATACATTCTGAAATTAAATTTACTGGTTTTGAATTCCAACAAATTTGCTAAATTATATGAAATAACTTAATATTATATGTCAACTTACCTATATCCCCTATTTTGTGTGTTACAAGAAATTATGTCCGATCGCCAAAAACTATGTACGCTAAGAGTATTTAAATCAACATTCATCCATTGAATAATATCATATCTCCCTCTCTCGACCAATACATAAATGTATTGACCGACAAAGCAAGAACGCTTCTATCTCACATAGATCGGAGACTATGTTTCCAGTGTGTAATAGACAGAAACTTACGTCTAGGCTTTATGCCAATTAAAGAATGTTAAAAAGGAATCATTCTATTATTAATAACACCCTATCAACTACACATGTTTCATCGAATTCACGAATCGTCAGGTTGATTTGTGTTATTAATGAACGATTCCTTCAGAGTGTTTGTCATATCTTTCGATACAGAAAATAATGAATAATATCATATCTCCCTCTCTCGACCAATACATAAATGTATTGACCGACAAAGCAAGAACGCTTCTATCTCACATAGATCGGAGACTATGTTTCCAGTGTGTAATAGACAGAAACTTACGTCTAGGCTTTATGCCAATTAAAGAATGTTAAAAAGGAATCATTCTATTATTAATAACACCCTATCAACTACATATGTTTCATCGAATTCACGAATCGTCAGGTTGATTTGTGTTATTAATGAACGATTCCTTCAGAGTGTTTGTCATATCTTTCGATACAGAAAATAATGAATAATATCATATCTCCCTCTCTCGACCAATACATAAATGTATTGACCGACAAAGCAAGAACGCTTCTATCTCACATAGATCGGAGACTATGTTTCCAGTGTGTAATAGACAGAAACTTACGTCTAGGCTTTATGCCAATTAAAGAATGTTAAAAAGGAATCATTCTATTATTAATAACACCCTATCAACTACATATGTTTCATCGAATTCACGAATCGTCAGGTTGATTTTTGTTATTAATGAACGATTCCTTCAGAGTGTTTGTCATATCTTTCGATACAGAAAATAATGAATAATATCATATCTCCCTCTCTCGACCAATACATAAATGTATTGACCGACAAAGCAAGAACGCTTCTATCTCACATAGATCGGAG